>JAFBJQ010003524.1:297896-619724 GCA_016785345.1 Trinectes maculatus
TACATACATACATACATACATACATACATACATACATATGCGCCAAAGGGTCTATACTCTGACAGCAAACAAAATATTAATGTAATGTAGTTTTAAAGGATGTATTAATACATATATTTATATAGTTTTATGTTAAATACAGTCGCTAATTATCTATTAAATAGATGGTTTAAGCGATCGGTCTCTTTGTCCTGTTGGCAGAAACAGTGGTTTTAGTCCGTTTGCTTTCCTCTTTTTATTTTGAAGAAGCGCGTCTTATAACGGGACAGTGAAAGGACTGTTGTCTATAACGAATTAACGGAGGACACATTTAATATCTGCACTTTTTTCTTTTTAAGAAATAGTATATGTTATATTTGGTATTAAACGGCGTGTTTTTCTTCTGGTCCAGGAACTGGTCCAGTTTCCAGGTTTGGGCCTAACCGGGTGTGCGCTGTCATGTGGCCTCTTTTCTCTCCTTTACGACGGAGCTGTGTGGTGGTAGAGCTGCACCGGTTCTCATTCAGTTTCACTGTTTAACATGAAAGAAATATTTCTGCCGAAAAAAAGCAATGTTAGAATCGGTCTTGAACTTCTCCATTTGAGTTTTCTTTTTTTAATTTCGCTAGATTTTATGGATTTTCTTTGTGTGTGTGTGTGTGTGTGTGTGTGCGTGTGTGTGTGTGTGTGTGTGTGTGTGTGTGTGCGTGCGTGCGTGCGCGCGCTGACGAGTTTGGAAATGTCAGATTTCTGCCGTTGGATGATGCGTCAGTGATGAAGAGGAGTTAACGCACAGTATCAGGAGCCAGGGGAAATGTGAACGGTGGCGTTGTTGTGGATGTAGTGGTGTAGTGATGTGGCGGTGAAGACTGAGACGTGTGGTCTGTTAACGTCATTAGGACAAATAAACACATCATTCAGAAATTCTTTTTTTTAAATACTAAAATATCTGTGTGTCTCTCAGACTCTCTGAGACAAAGCACGAGTGAGTAAAGAAAACACAGCACGAGACGCAAGGCTGAAACTTCCAGTCTCTAAACTGACTGTATATATAATATTGTTATTGTATTTTTATCTGTTGGGGATCAGCTTCCTTATAGTAGCTACTTATAATATCCCATCCACATTTTAACCGGTATTGTAAAAATGAGGTTTTAAATTGAATATGATCTGTTAGATCAGTCGGGGTCAGTTAAAGCAGCTCTCTCTCTCCCCCTCTCTCTCACTCTCTCTTTGACATCAACACCACATTTACATCAGCGCTCGCGCTTGTCGCGTGTTTACCGTCCGACGCATGGCTGCTGTCTGTGCGTCTTTCGCTCGCACTCACCATAGCAGGGGATGAGCGTCCCGTTGTGTCCACTGTCCGCGTGCAGCTTGCTGCCTTCGGGCGGAGTCTTGCAGGTCGGCCGCTGCATGAAGAGCTGGTATTTGCTGAAGGTGCCCTCCTCAGCGCCATCCAGTGACTGGCACTCCGACTGGAAAGGACTCCGGGACCTCTCTCCGTAAGGCGGCCCTTTACCCGGGATGAAAGTGGGGCTGTATTTATTGTCAGCGGACGGGAACGTCCTGAACGGGTTCGCCTGGTGATCCCTACCTTGCGCAGTGGACGAGCTATAATATGAATCCATCGATGTCATGTCGCAGTATGAGACGCACGTATCTGCGTTCATACTTCAGAAGTGATATTTAAAAAAAAAAAAGAAAAAAAGAAAATCCACACGGTTCTTCTCTCCCTCCCCTTCTCCAGACAGCAGATCTTCTCCCAAACTCACCAAGTCACACTGACGCGCTCACGCACACACACACACACACACTCTCTCTCTCTCACACACAAACACACACACACACTGCCGCATCTGGGACTGGTTAAAAAATGAATCAGATGTTTTCCAGAGACTGCAGACTGAACAAATGCTAAAAGCCCCCTGAAGGTTTGTCGGGGTAAAGAGAAATGCCTTGCTCAAACTGATGCCGCCTCAGTAGCCTACAGTGTGTCTGACTTACACACACACACACACACACGCAGAGAGAGAGAGAGAGAGAGAGAGAGACTGAGTGCGACCTTCAGGCTCCACACAGACGTGAGCAGGCCCACACCGAGCTGCAGCCCGCGCTGTTCTGCAGCAGCACAAATGGGAGGTCAAGCTCAGAAGGGGCAAAGTATTTTTTCGGTAAACACGCGGGACACGCAACACATGACATTAATGCAATAAGGAGGATGAACACAGCGGCTTTGATTCCTGCTGTTGCGAGTCTGAGGAGTCTAACGTGTAACTCAAACAAGCCTTTATCTGAATCAGACTTGCGAGCCTTTTAACATTGGCGTTTCCATCTGTGACAGAGGAGCCACACTGTCTCATTTCCAAATATCAAAATTTGTGTTCGCCTCGTTTTTCAAACGCAAAAAAATAAATAAATAAATGGAACAACAACAAAAGCAAGGTTGAGAATCACACACACGTTGTGTCTGCGTGTTTGTTTTAGGAACAAACAATTTCACCAGACAACAACGGGACCAGTTTGTCCAGGACCTGGTGTGAGAGCTCTGTCACTACTTGAAATAATAATAATAAAACAATTAGAGCCCATCATGGCAAAAGCCTTCGCAGAAAACTGACTTTGTAACATTGAATTAATCGTAAGCCATTAAAACTGTGATACCCAGTGAAATACTTGCCTTCAAGCGCACTGACTGTTTACTAACTAAATGACGCCACGTCAGTAAATGTCCTCCTCTTGGTCATAAAGTAAAGTAAAGTGCGTCTAAGGAAATAAGACGACTCTTTATTTCGGTCAGGAGTCAAACTGCATGAGTCTGAGCAGCATCCGTCTAAATAAACGAGGTCAATATGTCGCCTTAAATCTGACACAGCAGACAGTTTCAATCAGTAGACTAGAATACAAGGGAATATAGTTATTTGTAGTTTAATAATAATACATGATTGATACTATTATCATTATTGTCCCCGTAATAAGTGTCCGTGTATGAACTTTATTTTTAAGGGAAGAAACGAAATTGCTTTTCATGAAACGCAGCTGGCATCCCTCTGTCTTTCTTTCTTTTTTCCTTCCTTCTTTCTTTTCCCGGGATTATTAACGAATTTATTATGAGTCGAGACAAAGGCCTAAGTCATGTCTTTTTTACACAACATGATGTCGGCCACATCTGCGGTCCACATCCAGTCCTCGGGCAGGGGAATGATTAGTTACATTAAAATCAAACATAAAAAATATACAACCAATAACAGTTGAAATCACAAGAACATAAAATCCTGGCTGCGTGTCTTTAACTTCTCATCCAGAGGACCTCACCAAAAGCCATAATCTTTTAGGATCTAATAGGTTTCTTGCTGTCAGGTCACATTTTTATATGAAAACATAAATCGACATGTTTAAAAAAAAATAAAACAAAAATAAAAATAAAACAGTGGACTAGTTTTATGTGCAGTGCATGTGTGCTTTGCTCGGTTTAGTCTTTTCACCTATGTATACCTCTGGCTGTGCAGGTATTTGTTAACGAGACGTTTGACTGTATTCTTCATTGTTTCATTAGTAAATGTCTGTTAATGAGCTTTAACTTTGGCTGCACGTCACATCAAACACAGCTTTTGTTTAGTCATTTATTCGTTTTTGTCGCGACTTTTATTGTGGGAATAAAACGCAATGAGGTCATTTGTCCGCTTTCGGAGCTGCAGTATATTTCAGTTTGCGATTTTATGATTTTATGTCTGAGATGAAAAGTCATCAACAAACAGCGTTTGTCTGCACAAATATATCATTATCAGCTATATGTGGTTGACACATGCAAATGGGCTACACAAGCCAGACCTATCAGCTCCTCACTTCACAGCTAATTCTCCCATTAACTTTGCTTAATTTGTTCATTTTATACCTTTTTGTATTGTAACATTTATATTTGTTCGTTAAAACTGCAGATCATTGTTGCCTTTGATTTCCCAATAATGTCTGTTAGTGTTTAAAGTTTTTTTTTTTACAGTATTTAAAATAAGAACACGCGTGTATGTATTAGCACATACATTACAAATGGGCCTTTATTGAAGAGAAAAATAAAAATAAAGAGAGGTCTATGAAAAGGACGTTTGATGTTATCTCTTTGTGGTCCCACTTGTTGTTTCACTGCCATAGTTCATGTCAGTATCCTGCGAGAAAAAGCCAAGGCAGCATTTCTAGGGAAAACGCATCACAGGAAAGAAAACAAAATTCACATTTGTCACACATCTAAACAAACAGGAGCGGCAAACCTCTTTGAGTGCAGCATATGCAGCCCTCCCTTAATATAAACCATTCCACCGCCACAGGCTCAAGGCTCAGCTGTCACAGATATACATCACTCAGGCATGGCATTCTCTCTAAAAGGTTTCCACTACATATAGTGACTTGTATGTTTTTCTTGCAGTAGGAACTATGTCCAGGTTGACTGGTGGAAGGATGGGCTCCTCTCTGATGCAGCGTGTAGCTCAGAGCCTCAGGGGGTTCCTGTTGACAGTGGCTTTGTGTGTATCGGTGACAAGATCACTGAAAACTCTTCTGTCACTTTCTTGTACAGGAGGCAGGGCAGTGCAAGTAGTGGCCTGGAGAGAGAGAGAGAGAGAGAGAGAGTACTTTACATTAGACTTTATATGTCCCAGCTATGGTCATTATGGCTGTGGGAAAGGCCAGGAATGGGAGATGGGAAATACCAGCCACTACATTTTGTTGTTATGCATTATGGGAACATGTTCCTCACAGAGTTATTCACATATAGATGCCCTTGTTTCTCTGAGCAACACACTTGTGTCTGTTGTTGGACATGAACCTGTTTCCTGTGAATCCCTTGTGCACTCATAGCTGGGAACTTGTTGGAAATCTGTGAGCCAGCAAAGCCTCCACAGCCAGGCCTGTCACATCCACTGGCTCATTTTCATTTGTCCTTCATGGCTGCAGTCATTCCTGTCACTGCATGGGCCTCGGTCGTCTTTGGTCTTATGTTTTATTCAAGTCTCCAATTATTCAAAAATATGTTTTTTTAATACCTTGCAGCATGATGTAGCCAAATGTAGAGAGAGGACACTTTTTTAAAAAAATGATGGCAAATAGTTTTTATTTCTTATTTGAATTCAGTAAAATAGAAAACAGTCTAAACTGGGTCATTCTGTGGCGTCTGCCTGTCTGTCATGTGATTCCACTTTGACTTCATGATGTTGAGATCAGGGATCTGTGGCAACCCCGCCATCCACTTCAGGATTCTGTGTTGTTGTTGTTGTTGTCCTTGAAGGTGGCTCTTCATTTGCTCTGGCTGATTGTATCTATAGGGATGTTGCTGCAGTTGAGACGTGATGCCTCCATGTGTGAAGGATAAGAATGTAACCATCCAGTGTACAGAAAACTTCATCACAGTACACACATCACACAGCACAGAACAGTAATTTTTTGTCATCTGTTTAAAAGCATTTCTGGGCTCACCTTGAATATTATTTTAAGATGTGCAAGCGTTGTTCTGTGACCTTAAAAATAGTTTTGACACCTATCAGTGTCCACTGTGAAAATCTGAAAGTGACAAATATACTGAATGGATTTCTCGACATCTTGTATCTAGAGGTTAAACCTGCAAATGAAAAATGTTTTTTTTAGGTAAAGGGGGTTTCTTCCATAAGTGTGTATGGATTAAATGCAAATTTAGCAATTTATAACAAGGAAACTAATGTTTTTGCGGGCAATCCTATATCAGCATATAACTTGTCCAAGCGGCTATGAGAGTTGGAGAGATTTGTATACATCAGTTAAGTTATCAAGTTATCATGTTAGTTCAGTGAGGATAAGGCTGCACCACATTTGCATCTGTGGTCATAGTTTGTGTTTCGCCTGTTTCATCCACAAACTGTTGCTGCAGCAACAAAGCAATGTAGCCTTGGTTATTTTGCCACAATATTTATCTGCATGTGTTACAAATGTACAACTTTTTTAGCTGCATTCTGTGTGTAGTTATTGTTCTTCTCACAATCAGTGATGCGTCTTTGTACACGCACTTCTGTGGCGTCCAGTGTCTCACCTGTAGACATGACTTCAGCTGCTCGTCCGTCCTGAGACTCATACAAGCATGAAGGGGGTCTCTTCATCTCTGGCTGCAGGCGCACAACACACCCTCTGTATGTGTGTCTAAGAGAGCGTAAAAGAGACACCAGATTTTTATGTGTAGCTTTAAATTGGTTTCACATGAAACAGGCACACACTGCATCAGCAGATTCTCTGATCAAATTAAACAGAGATGAGGGGAGAGAAAAAAGAGGCAGTGGTTGTACTGATGTATAATTCGATAAACAGGACCAAGCAGGGGAAGACAGAGGGGATGCTGTGCTTTTTTCTATATCTGGTTCAGTTATGGATCGTTAACCCATTAATAAGAGACACACAGGAGTACATCAACATCCATCATCCCTGCATCAGCTGACATATAGATTTTAGATATACAAGGATAGATACATGAGCAAGAATATAAAGATAATGTTCTCAATCCCATTTTATTTACGTAGTTGAACTGGAGTTTCATGTTTTTTTATGAAATATATACATATACACAAACCAAAGAAACATTAACCAATTTCTTAAATAGCTCTTGATTTAGAAATCATTTAGCAAATCTTTCTAAATGAATTAATTATCTGTAGGTGGCTTTAAAGAAAATATGCTTAACTTATTCATCTTATCACACGTTTCCCGCTTTTATTTGTGTAACGTGATGTGAAAATAAACACAAATATCTGAATATCTTTAAGTTCTCTTCTGTTGGTTTACCACAACAAAAAAAATGTGAAAATTTTAAAAATGTCTTGGCGAATGATTAAACACAAATGTCACACCGATTTGTACGCAACAGAAACAGAACAAAGATCACTACAAATAAACAGGAAGGTTATTAATTCAGAATGAGAATCAGAATACTTTATTAATCCCCAAGGGGAAATTGCTTTTTGTACAGTTCCAGAAAAGTATTAACAAAAAGATTCACACAAGCAGCCTTTTACCACACTGCTATCAATAAATAAGAATAAGAATTCTATGCTTACATCACCTCTGTGGGGCAAACAATTAAGGCATTTTACAAAGAGATCGTACCAACCACGGAGCAAACGTCTCCGATTTGGAGGCTTTAGTGTGGAATATATTTTATACTCCACAGTGTTAACATATTCATGGAGGTGCCTCGATTTAATAACGCTAAAGCTGAAGCAGCACTCACGATTGCTCAAACATGGGACATATGGAAGACTTCAGAGGACGAGGCTGAACAGTTGTGAACACATGTTGCAAATATCACCAGAGATCTCTCTCTCTCTCTCTCTCTCTCTCTCTCTCTCTCACACACACACACACACACAAACACACACACACACGCACAGTCATGTCTCCATGACTTCAGAGGATCCTACACTGACTTACATTTATTTCCTGGAGACTTACTCTAGCCATATCTTCTCTTAAACACCACTACTTGTCCGACCATAATCCTCACCCTGTAACTTTTAATTTAATCTTCACCATAAAAGTTTATGATTTTTGTTATGGGAATTTGCTTTTTGTCCCCATAAAGTCCCAATTATTTGACAGCGCAAACAGATGTAGGTCCCCCCAGTATGACACACACATACACACACACACTCATACGTACACACTAAAGAAGTAACAGCTCTGTGTTACTGTTAAATGTCATTACAGTGAGCACTTGTTGACAGCTTTTGGGAATCTTTGGCATAACCTTACAGTCGTTGAGTCGCTGCAGACGAACACAGGAGATAATGAAGATGACGAGTCTCTCTGTTGATGCTGTACAAGTTGATTGCAGACAGAAATTGTGCCATGTGCTGAGCATTGCGAAAAGATAACCCTAATATTTTGATGTGTTTTGATGTTGGCTTTTATATTGCCGGAGAGAAACAAATGTGCTTTGTTCCAAATCATCGAGCAACAACAAAGGCAACGTAAATCACAATATAACAAGACCACTACACATTTTCTTTTTATTCTATCATCTTTCTCATCTTGCTGTTGGTCATTTGCGTTTGAGACACAGTTCTTCCAGTGGGAAGTTCACTCCTACTGCGACTCAAGTCCAGGTCCGGAGTAATGCTAGTCAGTTTCATTAGGTCTGTAAATAGCACTTGTTGGATTTCCTTGTGCTAATGTTTACAGCACTTTTTTTGGTAGCGAGGCCAAATTATGTGGACGACTAATTACACTGTTACACTTTTTTTAAGATATGCTACTGAGGATTGTAGTCCTTTGACTATCTGAGCGCTGAAGCCAAAATTCTTGTTCTTATAGGCCTAACATCAGTGTCTGTTTGACAAACATTTGGGATGGTATTTCTGCAAGAAAAAGTTTCATTTAATGAAATGGAACACAGCTTGCTTTGCATCCAAGCAGTGTAATTGTTCAGTTACATTTACTGTACATTTACTGGAGGCGTGGACTTAAATAAATAATTACACTCAAACCTGAGCTTTTGTCTCAGCATATGTCATCTCTGTTCACAAATTCCATTTATAGGTGTTGTAATTACAGCGTGATACGTATATTAGCCACTGCAGTCATCTACACCACAAAGGGTACTAGCCAAAATACTGCAATGTTATTTTTCTTACCCAGGTCTCTTCTATCTGCCTGTTTGATACAGTTTTGGAAAGTGTTTGGATTGTAACGAAACACCATGAGTGTGCTGACCCAGCCTGATCTTCCCACAGCAATGTCTGGACCAGGCAAAGTGATATGCACAGAGATGCAGGACCAAAACAAAACAAACGCGTCTCAGGGAACATGTCTGTCGATCCAGGGTTCAGGACAGCCACACAGGGCTAAAGAAGGCCTCCTATCTAGATAGGGAAAGAGCCACATTCCCCTGAAATGAGCTTCTCTGGGATGAAAGCCTTGTGTGAGCTCCCCAGATGACCCACGACCTCGTCTGTATTTGTGCAGGGGGGAGCCCTGATCCCGGGTTCTGTGCCTCCCTGCCAGGATTCTGGGGAGTCAGGTTGGGGTGGCCAGACAAGCCCACCATTCTGCCCTTGGGTGTTTTCCTTTTGGGGTAAAGAGAGACCCTCAGATGAGCAGGCACTGTCACAGCAGTAACCTTTCACCCCAGGAGTTTCAGAGGTGGACCATAGGAGGCCACTCCTGGAGCGCTGTACTATCCCATGTCATGGGTTTTCAGCCAATCTTGAGATCCTTTGTCTGTGTTTGGGTTCAAAACACAGTTTGAGATTTTAATATTGACTTAAAATCATATGTATCTGAGTTCATGTTGCAGCCAAGTGATTTTAGCGCATTGCATGGCGTCCACATTGGACTTGCCAGTAGCTAAAAAAAAAGCCCGACATTTCTCAGCAAACTGGAAGCCAGATTTCGAATATCATATATCTGTGCGGAGGTGAGGAGAGGAGCTGTCATCAGAAACGCGTTCGCTCCTTTCATCTCAGCCAGTGATGTTGTACTGACACAATCACACCAAACCCGCTCTGATAACTCGCATGTCTGACGCATGAGAAAAGAATAGAGGTGCAGGTTCATGGGTTCACAATCATAACTCTTACACCTAAAAAGAACTGGGGGACATATTTTTAAAAAAGGATGTCCATAATTCAGCAGCAGCAGCAGTGTGCAATGTATAGTTTTTAGGTTTGCCGTGTATGTAGCTACAATGACTAACCTCTGCCCTAACCCTTAGGCTTTGCAGGATGTCAGAATCAGACCCAAACACACCCAATTACAAACAAACACACATGCCCCAAATTCCACTTTCACTTGAAACAGTTGGCTGACCCCCATATTCCCCCGTTCAAGTTACCTTTACCCACTCTCACCCTTAGGCCAACGTTAATCCAATAGAGCGCTCGCTTTAAAGGAGGTTGAACAGGAAGACACCGTGGGTAACTGACTGACTCACCCAGCCTCCTCTTCATCCCCAACCAGCCTGCATATGTCCAGGGATAGAGTGCATTTCGACCTGATCGTTATCGTGACCCTCTCCGGGTCTCATGTGTTTTTCCTTCCATCTCTGCTATTTTTCTTCCTTTCTGCTGTTGGTTGTTTCACTTTCAGCAGTGTTTCCCCGGTGCTCATCCAAAAGTACAACCATAAAATGAGGGGAAATGGAGGGAAAATGTGGAATGAAGATTTTAGTATCCACCTCTAACCATAACTATTAATATGCATAATTTCCCATGATGTAATCTTCCTCAAATACCCAATACCTTGTGTTTTTGCCATCTGCTCGAGATCTCTTTCCCTTTTCTGTCTGGAGAAACAAACTTTCGACATCTGCCAATGTTTCTTCTTTGCTTCTGAAGTAAGCAAAGTGAGTTTGGGATTATATATATTCCATTTGTGTTCTTGGTTTGCTCTCTAGCAGAACACGAAGCTCCATATCCTGGTCATGTCCTGGTCATATCCTTTATAGCACTAACGGTAAGTACTGTAATCTTTGCCTTCTTGTGATTAGAATCCTGCTCGAGGTGACTCTTAACCTGCCATGTTTTTAATGTTGGGGCTGAGGAGCTGCAGCACACGAACCACATGGTTCCTGTGCATCTCAAACTCTCAGGTAGTCACTGACCCAACGGATGAGGTCGTGTCCAAGGGACAAACAGAGCTGTACTCATCCTCCCTAATTGTCAGGAATGTCCTCATTGGAGGAGGTCTCATTGAGACAAGAAAGAAGCTCATTCACATGGCGCCTAATCAGAGTCATGCTCCCTGCAATTAATTTAGGGAGTACACTTGTTGAACAACTGCCTTGTGCTGTTTCAAACGGCTGCAGAGACTCTGCCCTGCACACCCAGGCAGCACCAACACATGACAACGTTAGGTCACAGCCTTGCCCATGTCGCCATCTCTCTACTGCCATGTTCATGTCAAATTTTAATCCACAGGTCATGGTTTGAACTTAAGAGAGAAAAAACACTGTATTTATACAGAGCATAAGTTAATGAGGGTTTGTTAAGTTTGAACGGAATTGACACCACATTTAACACAATAATAACATACATTATTAATGCACAACAGCACTGACACATCTTTGCCAGATATACAGTCATTGAGCACAATCAAACAGCTTCCATTAGGAGTTTAGTTTCTTTCCGCAGAGCAAATGTAAATCCTACATTCCCTCCTTCTTTAAAGAAAAGCTAGAGCTTTACTCATCCCACACTGGGAAAGTTCAGGGAAACTTTAGCTCTGTTTTTGGTGTCTGACATCAGTAATTGGCTCGTAATTTGCTAAATGTACCAGTGTGTTCACTGTCAAGTCGTGATTGGTCTTTCTGCTTTTGTTGCCTTGCAGGTAGTTTACAGAGCTGTTTTTTTTAAAAAATAGAATATAGCAAAAATGAGGCTGGCACTGATAATCACTTTTTTGAAATTTCAACACTGGCGTAAAAAAAGATTTTTGTTATTATTATTATTATTGCTTATTATTATTATCACATAAAGACAAGTCTTAATTCAACAAGTGAATGGCTGTATTAAAAACACACCTGGTTGGGTCGGTCACAGGTAGGATGCAGTCTCTTTGTGCTGATACGGACACGATGCTTATGATGACGACTTCACTGGGATTTGTGGGCTCAGATGATCTGAGTCAGCTGCAGTAGTCGTCACTGCATCCAGGAGTCTGTAACAATTACAGTAACAAAGCATTCACATATAACTTTATATTAGGGACTCTGGTTGCCCACAGGCCTCTGCTCCCACTATTGTGCAGCAGGGTATTACTGTAAATCTACAGGCCCTCTTGGCACAAGCTGAGAGGGTGTAGTCTATCTTTAACAATGTGACAGTTGGCAAGTGGGCTGACCAAGCATTAAAGACACATGTTGGATAATACATTTGTCTGCAAACACATTTGCCAAGACTGCTTCCACAAGTCAGCTCCTCAAATGGTGGCGCGAAGATTCTGACGTTTCTGCAATCCTGGATTTAAACTAAAAATTGAATATCCAGACTTTCAATCCCACCGAAGGCTTTTGTCCCTTTGGTTTTGTAATGAGCCATATTTTACAGACTTCAGCTCCTCTGGGAACTTTCATTTACTCTGAGAATTAGCAGACTTGAAGTAATTTATGGAACTATTTCACTGCATCATACTAAAAGTATGGAGTGAGCCATTTTCATTCTCTTTATAATAATGCCAGCCATTTGCTGCCAAATTTGCATGAGCTATGGCAGATTGACAGTAAACAGCTGTGTGAAAGAGGGGGCAATGGGTCCACAAGCCGGGGTAATATTTCAAGCTGTTGTGCCACAATTCAGAATAATTTCACAATCTTGTGTCACTGATGTTTCTTTTCTTAATTCGAAGCTTTCTTCCTTCACTTGAAAACAGTAAAGTTGATGTGCTTGACGTGATGGATTTAGACTTGAGATTGGCCTATCAGACGGAGCTGATGGCAAACATCCCTGGAACTTGATATATCATAGCAAAGGGATTTGTGGAAATTCTGCTCACAGACAGTAATAATTGGGATGTTTTTGTGTGGTTGATCCCAGTCTAAAGATAGTGACTCACATGCCAGACACAAGATACGGCAAGGTCCAAGCACTCAACCTGTAAGCTGTGTAGGTTCCTGACATTGGTGGCCTGGGCAATTAGAGCGGATGAGTCTAAACAGGGGAGTTGGCAAGAGGAAGATGGGGCCTCGTGATGAAGCCTGAAAGGTAGCAGTGACGTTGGAGGGTCACAGACAAAGCCTCCACTCACAAGTGCCCTTTTGCTTTACACCTCAAACTCACGCGCATTGCCCTTATTGAATTACATCTAATCGTTCAATTAAAGTCACATGGAGCACCATGCGTTGTCTCTACCGGGCCACTGGATGCTGGATAACGGCTGTTGTGTTGTGCTTCGTGGGAAGTTTCAAAACAAGATGTCTGAAAAGTTAGCGCTGTAACAGACGTCTCATTCACTGACCGCCAACACTTTTGTTTTTGACGACAGCTTGGGAAAGCACCATTATCAAGCCAGATCAAACGCTGATCTGTGACCACACCCCTGTCATGCATAACGTTCAGTCACGGAAATAAGTTTAAAAAAGTCGTTGAATTGATCAGATTTCTGTTCTGAAGTCCAATCAGCAATATTAAACTTTGGCATAAACAGCATTAAGACAAGGGTCTTTAATGCAAATCAATTTTGAAACCAGCAGATTCAACTACAACTACTTATGCTGTGTGTGTGTGTGTGTGTGTGTGTGTGTGTGTGTGTGTGTGTGTGTGTGTGTGTGTGTGTGTGTTTATATATATTTATATATGCTGAATGTGCATGGTGATGAGACAGACAATGAAAATATGTTTTACATATTAGAGCTGCACAAAACAATTATTTTCTTTGTATTTTCATTGTTTCATACAAATACAACCCAACTTTCTTCATTTGTTCAACTAATTGTCAAAAAGCCCTAAAGTAGAAAAAATAACTGAAAATGTAATCACATTTGCCTGGTTATAGATTATGCCTGATTATGACCAGTCAAAACTAATCAAAATTGGTTTTGTTAACTAACTGAGTAACCGACTAATTATCTAAACTCTTGTTTACGCTAATAGACGAAATTTGAACATTTTGAATCACTGTAACAGAATCTTTCCTGTTGAATTACAAGCCGTATCTGTATTTATTTTTCAAACCAAGTAAATGACTTAATGTTCGGGATAAATGGGATAATTATTGGCACAGTTGTCTGCGTATGTCTGGGCCTAATGCAGGGTCACTTCCAAGGTCTGACGTCCTGTACAAATTCCATGTGGAGATCTACTGTGGCTGCAGCCGGTTGGGTGTTGAGAGGCTGCAGTGAGTGAGCAGGAAATGGGGTCTGGCATGTTGACTCAGGAGTAAATCCCCCTGGACTTCTCAAAAGGCTGTTATTAGAGTTTAATCACTCTGTGATGCTGGACACACTCTGGAGCGGCAAGAGACGACTGATGAGCAAGCAGCGTACAACTGTAAGCGTTCACTCATCCAGAAGGTGCAATCAGCGCTTTGGATGGATGAATGCAATCCAACGATGAGGAAATAGAATAAGCTTTGAAAAAGTAATATTAGACTTCCACTCTTCTATTCCACTTTTCACGCCTCCTTTTGCTTTTAAAAAAAACAACTCTGTCTTGCATTTGAACAATTGATTTGTGAGGCTCCTAAATTATACTTTTAAATGAAACTTCATCCTCCCAGTTATTGTGTTATTGCCTCAATTTTCTCAAGGCCTTTACAGGAGTGTTCTTAATTTCTCAACATGTGAAGCTCTTAGTTTTTATTGTGCACATCTTATTTTTAGACAAAAGGTCCATTCTCTTGTCTGTACAGCAAAAGGCAGAGTGGCAATGAATTGTTTCAAGGACATTTGCATAATGCTTGGTGACTTACTCTCTGTTTTGAGCCGAATGTCTTCCAGACACGGCTGTTTGAGCTACCAGAGAGGAGAGAAAAGAACAAGTGCAGGGAGAAATGGACTATCAAAGGGAAGAACGGAGCTTTCATGTTAGGACACTTTGATTGTGTTACAGATTGTTTCCAGGTGAGGCAACTATGGAAGAAAGGAAATCCAAGGGAAGAGAGAAAGCCTTAACCGAGGATGGCATTGCCAGGATTTAAGCATTAAGCGAAGATTTAAACTAGCAGGTGTAGAAAATCGGTGAGGCTCAAATATTCTGTATTGTGGTGGGTGGCATTACCATGGGGAACACATCTTTGTTAAATCAATGCACAATAGATAAAACTGGCCACAGCTACAGCTACGGACAAAAAAATCATACTGCTACTTCTGCTGAAGTACAACTTTGAACGCGGGATGTTTTCTTAAAGCAGAATAATGTTATAACTTTCGCCACTACTAGAAGCAGTACGAAACTGATAAACAGCTAATTGCAAAATCTCTGCCCAGTCAATTTTCTCTCCTGAAGTTTTTTTTTGACGATCTGGTCAACGGTGATTCACCGTCCTGCCAGTCGGCCTGCCTGCACTGGCTTTGTGCAATGATTGGAAGCAGGCATTGCGTGGGAAGTCCAATTAGAGACGGAAATTGCGCTGAGCTCTGCGCTGTGCAACCAAGGTTTGCTGCATGCATGGTCACTTACCTGCACATCTGCACTGATTTTTTTGAAAGCAGTAGCCACCTTTTCCACCACCTTAATTGGAGTTTCCATTGCTGATTGCTTGAAAGAGAAGTGCATTGCCACGGTCTGCTTCCTGCTAGCGGCCCGCCTTTCACTGATGTCTGATGAGAAGGAGGTGGTCAGGTTCAGATTCATACCAGGAGGTACATTTTATGCTCATCTAAACACAGCAGCTTCAAACTCATGAGGCGAGAGGTCACCTCCTGGCGCGATATGGCACACGTGATGGCGAGAAAATTGAGATCTGAAATCTGAAATCAGTCTCTGTGTTTTTAAAAACTAAAATTGCCAAAGTATTCAAAAGGATTAGATTTTTTTTTGTGATTTGTATAATTTTTAAATTTGCATGAACAGAATACATTTGAATAATGAGCATCTTTCTACTTGACTATTCAGCCATGCAAAAGGTAGTCTTAAGTTAGTAAGCCACATAATTCCCATTTTTGTAGTTTTTATTCCATAGTCCATGTTCTGTGAATGTATTATTTTTACAATATTGCTGCTTGCCTCTGTCAGACTTAGGGGAGAAAGAATACAACAAACACCCCATCTACCCCATAAGGGCATAACTTTCTCCCCAGCGTGTTTGTTTCAAGCTTTGGGGCAGAGCCTCTGACGCAATGTGTAGTTGGTTCATCTGAAGCCAGCAACACTGCTCAACATATGGGGATCATTTGAGGGGGAAAATTACTTATGGCCAAAGAAACATATGTAAAAAACATACAGTAGTTTGCCCCAAAGCAGATTTACAGCACTTGCAACCCATATCTTTGCAGATATAACGAATTTCCTGCACCATAAAGTTTAAACCGACTCTTTAGGAGCTCTTAAATAAACACAGATATTAGGCCGACTACTTAGGGCTTGAAAGGATAAATGAAGACAAACTGCCTTAACGGTGAAGTATTACACCTTAGTGAAGTAACAACATATTAGTATGAAGATACTTCAGTGTTAGGAAATTTGTTAGATGTGAACGGTGATAGCATTGTCAGGCCTGTACTATGGGTATGAAGCTGCCTACTGATGCAAGTTTACTAAGCTGCCTCTTCACCTCTGTATTTTTAACATATAAATTTGAATGCAGGAGTTACATTTACATTTGGATTCACATCCAAGTTTTTTTTTTTACATTGTGCTGTTGCTACTTTTAGCATCCGTATATCTCTTTCACCATCGGTTTCCCTATTTAAAAAGCATCAGGTATCCTAGCCGGAGCAGCAAATATCATATCCAGTCACAGATTCATCACGTTACACATCTGTACACATGGCCGACTGAGCTCGGAAGATGGAAATACTAAAAATAAAAAGGACCGATCAAAATAAGTAATGGAAGTTAGAACTGGATAGAATAGATGAGCAAGATTGTGTGAGGTATTAAGAGAGAAAATACAGTATGAGGTGGAGACAGCTCAGGCCCTGAGTTATTCTAGTGCCCCGGACATCTTCTACCTAATAAATCCTCAGCACATATTTAATCCAGTAAGCGAGACATGCCCAGCGAGAGTAAAAGGATGCACAATTATTACTCACCTACTCACCTCTGAATATGCTGCCTTATGCTAAACCCCCCACCAGCCACCCGAACCCTGCCCCGACACTCTCCTCCATCCAGACTGCAGGCGCTACATGCTATCACAGCATCGAAACAGGAATGTGACTCCTGACAGACACATCTCTCAGGACCAGAGACTAAATATGTTCCCAATTAGCTCCATCTGATAAAGTCTGAGCGCAAGTGAAACCCAAGGCGGCCAGGATCAATAGTACTTGACTCATTTTGTCAAATGGGTTTGACATTGACAGGCCGCACAGTGATTAATCGCAGTGGTGCTGCAGATAATTGTCCGTCCACATCGTCCTTTGTAGGTGTCGCTGAACTCTTACTGTCACGTCTGAACTGAACGACTGCGGCTCATCCCTCTCACTTCCGTCATAATTAATCTTTTCTTAAACTGACAACTATACCAAAACCAGCTTTGCCTTATTCTACCCGTCACTTATTTCACACGTGCACACTCACACATACACACTCACACAAAACACACTGGCAAGCACACAAACCCTTCTTATACATTATCCCTCAATGGTACTAGCTGTACCAGAACTGCCATCTGCTGTTCACACTGTGCACTGCAGCAGCATGAGGTTCCAGTGTGGTGGTTGTTCCAGTGGGGTGAGCTGTTTGATAAAAACAAGCTGCAGCCTGTTGCGGTTTCATCCTCAGAAAGTCTCCTTGGTTTCCATGCACACAGCTGGATGTTTTTACCCATTCGGGACTGCTCTGACATGGGCACTGGAGATGAAACAGGCCTCACTCGGCACACAAACACAGCACTACACTCCCGGCCTTGTGTACAGCTGGTGGGGATGACACAAGAGGCGCAGGGCTTTACTGGGTCTTTCTGGGACTGCTGTTGTAGTCGGGGCAGTGCTCTGGTAAAGCTCAGCCTGCCAGGCAGCAGAGGAGAGCAGGCCGATGGATCACAGGCCGCTTGGCCGATGCGACGTGTCTCCATAGGCCAGTGTGTTGCGCTGTGTGTGACTGTCGTGACATGAGACCTGGCCTACTCTGGGCTCCAGTCTCATTAAACTTGGTGCACTCTCTATAGCAAAGGAGCAGCAGATTACGAGAACAAAACCTTTAAGTTCTGTCCAGGCCCCCATGAGCCTGCACCCTCTTTAATGCCTCAAAAAAACAACATACTGACGTTGTTTTGCCAGCTTGATGCTTCATGACTCTAAATAACAGTATGAGAATTACCAAACACAATACACATGATTTTAATGATAAACATTATTCTGGACGGATGGCGTGTTTTAGAAAATGATTCATTACTTCTGTTTAAGCTCGCCGAAACCACAACCATAAACAAGTCTACAGTCTGCATGTGGCTGTGTGAGGCTGCAGTTGGGCACAGTGGTGATTTGAGACATCTTAGTTTACCATGTTATCATGATAACATTTGCTGGATAGGCATAAACACAAAGAGCTGCCAAGGATGATGGTTTTGTAAGTAACTGTAGTGCAGACATTTGGTCATGAAGTACTGGACGGATTCATTTAACCTGATCATGGCACATGTGAAGAGTTATTCCTTCGTTATGGTAATTAATCCAACATATACAACTGGTATGGCATCGATAGTTTAAAATGTAAACCTGTCAGTGGTGGAGAATCAAAGTCATAAGGATTAATCCTGTGTTTATTAATCCCGTTTTAGAGTTGATGCAGTCTCCCAGTCTAATGGGAGACTCTAAATTGAAGGAATAAGTTCAGAGTTGACAGCTGGCAACAGCTGGCAGATATGAAGAAAAGAGGAGAAACACTGTGAGGGATACCAGCTTTAAAATAGACATCTTAGAGAAAAGTGAATTGTACAGCTTGAAACATTAAGACTTCTTTACGTACATTTGTTCTGCTTCTCTCTATAGGATTCATTCACAAACCTACTCTGGTCATTTATTTCTGTATTAATTCTCAAGTAATCATATAATTACTTGAGAATTGTTTTAATGGCATTCCTATACCTTGTTACAAGTGAAAGTAAGTAAATGTGTATTTTGCTCACATAACTTGTTTTTTTAAATATCGGTAGAAAGACTAAAAAAAACAAACGTTAGCAACATCATTTGTTAAATAGAATTTCTAACTACTTTGGAATAATTGTTTTTAATGTCTTTTTGTCTCAGAGGAAGACAGTTGTAAATTAATATTGTTTTTTGATTTGCAGTTCATTTAATAAAATGACAAGTAAATATCTAAAAAGCTTTAGATGCATGGCCAGAAAGTTTGTTACAATTACAAAAGAGACACTAGAAACATGTCCAAAGTCAAGATAATTAGTATTGCATGTGTTCCCTCGATCACAAGAGGACCAGTTCAGCCTGGCAATACAGTACATTTGATCTGATCAGGACTTTTCAAAATGGATTTTTTTTTTCCATTAATATGTAAAAATCTTGTAATACTGCATTTCACCAGTCTATGAATTTCTAGTTAAGTCTAACTTAATTATTTGGAGACAACAGTGTAGTTTTATACTGAGAATATAGAAAATATATTGTTCGGTTGAAATATTTCAAACAAATTACTTCCAGTAAAAGAAAAAGTAGTAAAAAAAACAACACAGTCAGCACATGCAGTAGGTTAGCCAAATATGTAAGCAACTTAACATATATGGAGAAATACTTTTCCAGTAATAAATAAAAAAAAATGATTTATATGAAGCTGTTTCTTTAACAAAGTTCATATTTAGCCAATAGTTAGAACCAATTTAATGAATTCAATAAAATCATTTGATCGTAAAATAAAACAATACAAAAATGAATATTGAATGTTTCTGGCTTGAATAAGTTGATGCAACGCGGCTTGACTGCACAAAACTTCAGAGAGATGTTTTTGTTCATTGCTAAAATGGAATTAATTGTTTATAATAAACAAATCATTATTGCATTGCAAGTATTTTTAGTATTGGATCTATTTTTTGCACTTGAGGCCTCGAGAAAAACTGTGTTATAGCTGGTGCAGTTTTCATGAGTCTCCAGCAGGGAGCGATGCAGAGACGTGGTCTCTCCATCCTGTCAGATGCATTATATCGCCTGCACAGGCTGTATGAGAGTCCACTTGTCAATGGTTAGTCCCTTTTTATAGCCAGTGGGATAAGCATTGTGTTGAGCAGAAGATCCTCCTAAACCATGTTGCTGTTCAGTTTGGTCCACTCAAAGATGTCCTGCTCACACACAATGTCTGAGTTGATGAGCAGGTAGCGGTCACCCACGCAGAAGTGTTTCTGGCAGGCAGCACACTTGAAGCACTCCAGGTGGTAAACCTTGTCCCGCACGCGCATTGTCATCTCAAAAGCTCGGATCCTCTTCTCACAGGAAGCGCAGAGACCGTCCTGACCGAAGAGCCTGAAGGGGAAGAGAGGAAGTCACCTCGTTACTCAGAGGAAGACGGAAAAAAACCACCCACTCACCCTTCATAACACAAATATGTAACAAGATCAAGGTTCCCATTAAGATTTTGTGGTGTCTGTAAAGTTAGTTAAGTTGTTTACCAACTAGAAATTTATTGTTGCCCTGATTCAAATTAAATCTGCTCCACAAATCAAATTACAATAAAATGTTCTCTCCTCAATCTCCACTATTGATCTGGCTCTGCGTTATATTTATTACAAACAAGAAACCTTCCAGCAAGTTGGTGATACAGGGCAAAGCTGTCTCTCCCGTCGTCTTGTGATGAAACAAAATAACAAATCGCATTGATTAAATCACGCTGTTACACCACATCACACCACCAGACCGACCTGAGGTAGTCTCTTCGACATAACTTTCTTCCGAGCTTGTAGTAGAGTCGACGGCCCACCTCTCCGAGCCGACAGCCGCAGAGGTCACAGCTCAGACAGTCCTCATGCCAGTACTGCTCTATGGCCTTCAGGAAGAACCGGTCGCCGATGCTCTGCTGACACCCACCACATGTCAGCAGAGAGGGGGGCATCTGGAGCACCTCATCCACCGGCTCCCTAAAGAAAAACAAAACAAAAGGTGTTTTCCTAATTAGTCACTTCATCTCATTTTTTTTAAAAAAAATAAGCATTCTAATTTTTCATACTGTAACAAACCAACAGACCTATTGTTTCAGTGCTAAAGTCTTTTGTTTCATAACCTGTCATGTATGTGGACGTTGAGATCCTGCTCAGATTGTCGTGTGCTACATTTTCTTCCTTTACATCTTTATAAGAAATGAAACTGTACATTTAATAACAACCTATTTATGATCTGCCCATCAAAATGCGATTTAACGCTGTCCACGTGAGGGAGCCATTGGATACGGGCATAGACCTCAGTAGAGAAGCCATGAAGGCTGATTCCTATGCAGATTATATGTGAGCCAAATAAACTGTAAAAGAATCTACACTTAGATAATCAACATATGGATCACTGTCATTTCTCTGGGCAACACTAAACTTTTATGTGTCTTTCTGTAGACCACACACGTTGTTCTCCAAACAGCAGGAGACTCCTGCTGACCTCATCCTGCCGCGTCCTCCACGAGACGCGCTGTCAATCACACCAGCCAACCTTTGTTTTAATAACACGCCATTTCCTCTGACAGCTCGCGCACTTACTCGTTGGCCTCCAGTGTCTTCCTCTCTATGGCTGATGTCATTCCTGGAATCTGATGTCCAGCCTGATCCGGATTAGGCAGCGGGCTGCGCGGCCACCTCAGCGGCTCCGTGTCAACGTGCCTGCGGGCAGACCCGCGCCGAGACCCGCTGCACCTGCTCCAACCAGGCGCCACTTGCCACCACAGTGTGCGCTCCTCCTGGGTCAAATCAGCAGGCAGAGATGGCCGCAAAACAAAAACAAACAAACAAACAAATAAACGCAACGCTGGAGGAGACTGTCATCATTTCCTGAGGCAGTAACGGTAACGGGCAGTGACACTTGATGCCTCGCCAGTAGATTCTAACACCCCGCGGTGACTCAGAGGACAGTCCGGCCTTTATGATACGGTGGCATCAGCGTGTCCCTGCGTCCGGCCGCTCCACACCAACCCTCCAGCCGTGTTGTGCAGCAGCGGCAGCATCGTGTTTAAATACGTCGGGCCCCCTCGGTCTCTGCTTTCGTTTCCCTCTTCCTGCTCACGACTGTTTGACAATGGGGGGAAATGGGTCTTAAAGCGACAGCTGAGCGCCGCGCTGCTCCGTCAGCCGAGGAGCCGCTCGTGACTGAGACTAATCACTTCATTATCGTGCTCTGCGTCGGCAGAGCATCTGTCAACCATACACACCCTACCTATATTACCTACATATACACATATATATGTATATTTATATACTGTATATATATTCCCCTCTACAGCCAGGGAGATACAACACATGCTATTAGAGCTGCTTTTTTTTTTTTTTTACTAAGGAGACCTCTGAAGTTGTTAACTGTTAAAATAATCAATAATAAATCAGTTATTGTCGTCGTGTCTCAGGCTGTGATCCATTTAAATGCGGTGTGAACATCTCTGTGGGAAAATAAAGAGGAACATGATTCATAAACGTCAGTTAGACTGTACAATTTTGAATTTTAACTTATGTTACCTCATATTTATATTAAACAGTTCACATGGAGGGAAATCCACGTTTTCCAATGTGTTCAGAAAATAACATTTACTCAGAAATGATAATTGGTTACTTCGATTTAACACATGTGACAAAATACTATTCAGCTGAGGCAATACGTTTGATAGTTTGAATAGTTTCTGACATACTTATGACCTTTGAATGTTTTATTCAAAGGTCATAACAAATAATATGTTTTAGTTCTTTCATACATATTTTTAACTACCAAACAGATTTATTTGTAACATTTCATCATATTTTGTAGTTTTGATATCTTGTTGCTATTAATAGAGTCATCTGGTTTTAGATAATTGAACACTGTGTCTCGCTCTGAGATGTAGCGGTCCTCATAAAAGAACACAACACAAGATTTTCGGAGGTTTACTGGGGAAAAGCTTTCTGTGATATTGCTGCATAGCTGGCATCCTCACACACAGCCCATCCTTTCCAGAACAGAGCTGCTGTGGGTCCCTCTTCTTATCTACTGCCAGTGCTTCAGGGTTGCCTGCCGGAGGGAGGGACAGAGACAGCAGTTGGACTGGGCAGGCAGATAAAGTATCTAAACTCCAGCAGCCAGAGTCAGCTCTTCAGCCAAATTCAATGGAATAAGATCGCGGGCAAACTCTATATGTTGGCTGTAAGCCTCCCTGGGCGACAGTTGTCGGACTGGATAGATACCAAGGTGAGAAGGCCCAGGAGCAAGATGTTGCTTTGTGCCAGCTGCTAAGAAAGTTGAGCACCGTTACAGAAATAAAGCTCAAACTCCTCCAAGCGAAAAAACATTTTCACAATCCATTTTTATTAGTACAACACAGTATTTATACTCTTACTCACAGAAAGATGATGCCTCATATTTCAACAATAATAGCTCACTCCAATAGCTTCTGTTTGGTAGAAGGTAAATCAATGACTGTTCTCAACCCTTCATACACTCACATACACTTTCTTAGGAGTGTTTGCCCAGATGTCATATTTTGATGAACACTTTCCAAATTCTGGTTTACCTGGGGGCTTTCTGTGTGGAATTTGCATGTTCCACCCTGTGTCTGTGTGGGTTCTCTCCGGGTTCTGCAACGTCCACAATCCAAAGACATGCAGTTTCGGTGTTAAGTTAACTGGAGACTCCAAACTGACCATAGGTGTGAATGTGAGTGTGTATCGTTGTTTGTCTCTGTATGTCAATTTTGCTTGGGTATCTGTGTAATGTAAAACACTACAGAACATATTATACATTACTACAAATCACAATGAGTTCTGTCTGGTTTTGCACAGTCAGTCTGTGTAATTATGGGTCCAACAAATGATCTGGAGGGCTATAAGGAATTAGATCAATATTATAAATGTAACCACAATCACAACCTCATAAAATGTTACTTTGCACACCAAGGTCAAGAACCAGTTTATTATAGATGAGAAAAAAAAGAGAAGAGCAAGTCAGTACTTACATGACACCCAAGTCATGCACTGCTTCCTTTAGATTTGGCTGAGAAAGCCCAGAGGATGTGCAAAGAGCACAGAGACGTGAGGCTGTATTCGGGGGTTGGTGCACACTGCATTCACTTCCTGCCTCTCCTTACACGATGGCACCCCACATGGCTTCCCAGATAGACAGACTGACTCCAGATGGCTCAGCTTGATAGCATAATTAAGACTTACAGTGCACCATAAACACTCTCACTAGTTGTTGCTGAAAAACACTTATCAGTGTCTTTAGGCTTCCTAAATGTCACCAGATAGGAGGTGCACTTAACTGTAGCCTTGACATTAATGTATCACTCCTCCCCTACAATGGAATGACAGTGGTGGAAGGGTTGTTACAAGAATCATGTCTTAATTTCATGTTTTAAGAGATTTGTATATATTGAATTATTTTAATTACCGGTATTTGACATTACAGTTGGGTAGCAAACGGTTAAGAATGTAGAAAACCTTTTGGGAAGTGGCGTCGCTCATGTCCAGCTTCCTGTTTTGCCTGTTTGGAACTGAGAGCATTATGGAGTTGAAAGCTGTGTGGAATTTGAGGGCAGCTTGAAAATAAGTGCTGCCACATAAATAAAAAAGGAAAACTTTTTCACAGCCACTGCTCCTTGCTCTCATCATTCACCTAGAATGTTCATATGAGTTCATCCATCTATATAGTATATGGAGGCTTTTGCCATTCCAGGCCATTGAAATGAAGTGATAATTGGCTTCGGTTTCAGACACATCCTGTCGTCATGTCACAGATCAGTAAAAGTAACAGGGTTTCATTGTTTGCTGATACCACATGGGGCTAAACTGAAGAGCTGTGCGACTGATTGTTAGTTAAAGAAAATATGTCAAGGTGTAAAGATCAGAGGTCAGATGAGGAACCACCCTGGAATTCTTTTTAAAAAAGGCTGGTGTTCAGTGTTGTCGTTTAATTGAAATAGAGCAGGCTGCGGAAATGAGTCATTTGTTGAAAAGGAGCTTCACTTACTCTGGGGATCCTCCCATAATCAGTATTATCCCTAAAAGAAAACAATCCCAGTGGAACAGAGCAATCAAAAAAGCTGTGCAGCCTTGTTAACTGCTTCCGGTATTCGGCAAAACAAAAGAAGGCTGGTTTCACATTCTTTTCAGAGTAATGGTCATTTTATTCCTACTTAAATATTCTTGTAAGCTGTGGTAAAATGTGATCTAAACCAGCGTAAGCATATAAGTAGGTCCAAACAGATCTTAGAAAAAGTTTAATACTTAAGTTGTTTAGATATATTTGATCACATACATTTGTTTTTACTCTTGGATCTGATAAATCTGTCAGTTAAGTCATTAAAGCAATGCCATGTCAACTTTATCAGTGTTCTGCTGGTGAGCATACTGCTGAGCTTTACTGCCATCTGCTGATGTGTGTCTACAACAACACTTTAGGACAGAAGCTGATGGCAGCATTAGCATGATTTTGTAATAACACTTTTAAACATATACTTTAAGAGACCAGAAAAGGTAAGAAAATCCTGTATCAGTGAGTATTTCTAGGACACAAACACTGTCCAAGCCAAAACTAAACATAAGATAAGATAAGATATTCCTTTATTAGTCCCACAGTGGGGAAATTTCACCGTTACAGCAGCCACAGCTATAGATATAGATGTGTGTGTTACTTCATTTTCATTTTCATCAGAGGCAATAATTTACTCTACTGGCAAATAAAAAACAGGCACTTTCATATATGATATGGCTTTTCATTATCCAGTTGGTGGTATGTTTCTCCTGGCAATTTTATCTGTTCGTATCTTGAAGCAGAATAAATTCCTGATTTTTTTCAGGCACAAAACAGAGGAAGATTCAACATTGCACTTTCTGATGAACATTATAATTAACTTGTATTTTTTTCACATGTTATTAGGGACAGGTAAAGCATTCACATAGATCATATCTAAGATTTAAACAAAATACTGTATGATTATCTCAAAGGACAGATTTATAAAAAAGTTTCCCAAATGTTTGAGCCTTTCCAAATTCTCTGCAAATGCAGCTAGTGAATGCCACTTTTGCTAATAGCTAAAAAAAGGTTTGCTGTTTTCAAACTGAAAGCAAACTGTGACTATTTTTGATAACAACGTATGCTTATAACGTTTATTCATATTATATGTAAATATGTTAAGTTCTTACAGTAACATACTGTAAGTTGGAATAAACTAAAATCAGTTCAATCTATGAGAGTAAAAGCTAATTTATTGTGTATGAATCAGCACTTTGTTTTCTCCTGTCATTTATTTGTTCTTAATTGCTCTTAAACTCTGTCACATTTTCTCTTGGACTCTCTCTCTCTCTGTCCCTCTTTACAAATTTGCATTCGACTTTTTTCATGAAGCATAGCAATGATTGATGAGTAGTGCAGTAAGACAGCTGTAAACAACACATAGCAGAGCCTGCAGCAAAATGAACAGCTGCTGCAGAAATACACACTGTAAAGACACAGGCTCCAAGAAAGTACTGTATACCCTAATCAAAGCTAATGATTGTGCAGATTTTCTGCCAGGAGGCGGTCGACTGATTTGCCTAACCGCAAATAAGACTTAATAATATTTAAGTACAACAAGACTGGTTTAAAATTAACGGTTGAACAAGTATTTTTTTACTCAATGTGTGACTGTTGTTATTAATAAATCTACGCTTTGTCTAAGATATGTTTTGTAGTTTATTTAGTCAGGCACATTTTTGACAGCTAAAAACGGACCTACGCCTTTATAAAGAGTTTCTCCGTCTTTCGAACCGTCTCAGTTGTCGGTGAGGCCGGCGGGGCGGATCCCACACTAGAGTATAAGAGAAAATAAAGCAACACAATAATAATAACAACTTGGCCGCTTCATACATTTCGCTAGCGAGCTCCCCTGTGGATATATAAAATAACAAGGTGGGTGAATCGGGAGACGCGCCGCTGAGGCAGCTCGGCTCCTGGCCGGCTGTTGGCTAGCACGCCTCGCTGCCTGGAGCTAGCAGTGCATGCGGATGCTAAGTCAGTGGTGTGTGCTAATGGACAGGGCCGATTACCGTGTGCTGACCGCAATTTCGGGGCAACACTGGGCCACAGCCACGAGCCGAGAACGCATTTATGTAGCACATTTTGGAGAGAATATATATTGTTATGAGCATAATGGAGGGTTGAATGTCCCACTAATTCACACACAGCTTGAAGTTAGCTAGCAGTCATAATGGAATGATTGGAGATCTCCGTTTTACGTTTATTTACTATAGTTTATATCCAATATATATGTAATGTACCGGTACTGCCCTATAGATAATGCAGTAGTTCATAGGTATTTTGTTTTTGAGGTACTAAATCCCTCTCATAGTTGTTTCATAACTTACATTGACAATACATATGTATTCTTTCTGACGATGTTTGTGACATCTGCTGCATTTATTTTAATGGTTTAACCAACGATCATTTGATTAATCTGCTAATTACTTTATTAACTAGTCCAAGAGGACAGGGAGATGTCATTAAAACATTTATTCTTCAACATACCAAAGCTTATAATATGGCAAAACAGAGTTAGCAGCATCCTCTGGATGTTAACAGTTTTGTGAACTGCTGATAATCAGCAATATAAATATGTCACTGTGCACTGCACAACTAATGGACATTTTTCACTTCTGTAGAGCCATCACAAAAACTTTTTTTGCCCTATTATTGACATTGTAGCCCTGAGTATCTGGTGATGCTTATTACCAGTCTAAAACCTTTGGTATCTTTCACGATTTACACTTGTCTCTTTTGCACTGAATTCTTTTCTGTGCTTTTTTGCAAGGCAACATGGGGCTAAGGATTGCTGTGGCAATAAAAGCTGAGTCAGGGCCCTGCTGTGGCTGAATTCATGTAATGCAATGCAATGGATAATGGCTTTGGCTGAGAATCTGCACTGATGCAGATCTGGAGCGCATGATCAATGCAACTTTACTGTTTTCTGACAGTCACAAGACCAAATAGAATGGTCCAACAAAGAAAGTTTCTATTATTTAAGTTAGACCTTTATATTCTAATTTCTAGATGCCCTCAGCGATGAACGCAAACAGAGCAGTGCAGTCTGCGAGCCCAGATGTGGGATCCGCTCCAGGGTCATTGGGCAATATTCCACTTGGTGGACAGTCTGAAGTCATGAAGCAAGTGCTGTGTGTCATTGAGAAGAAGGTTCGCAACATGGAGAAGAAAAAGGTCAGTGCTTTTGACAGCCAAGTATTTAAGATAGTTCAGATAACATGTACTGCAGCTATGCAAGCATACAGACAAGAATTTCCCCACATAATCTGTCGTGTCTTGTGTTTTAAATGTTTTTTTAAGAGCAAACTAGATGATTATCAAGTCAGGAAGAATAAAGGGGAGCGACTCAATCAGGACCAGCTGGTGGGTACTTCATACTGTACTTAAACAAACTCAGTCGTGTAAAATAGAAAAATGTGAAATGTCTTTTTCTTTCTTTTTTTTTTTAGGAGGCCCTCGCCAAATACCAAGAAGTCATGAATAATTTGGAATTTGCCCGAGAGTTGCAGAAAACATTCATTGTACTGGGACAAGATGTAAGGCTGACTTTTCTTCTCCAGAATTGTCCCAGAGTGGTGGCATGTCTATATGTTTGATGTATATTGTCATTAGATCCAGAAGGTAGTGAAGAAGTCTGCCCGTCGTGAGCAGCTGCAGCGTGAGGAGGTAGAACAGAGGAGGCTGAAGACGATTCTGGAGCTGCAGTTCCTCCTGGACCGGCTGGGAGATGACACTGTGCGGCAGGACCTGAAGCAGGGACTAGGTGGCTCACCACTGCTGACAGATGCAGACCTGGCAGCATTTGATGAGTTCTACAAATTAGTGGGGCCAGACCGAGATCAAAACGTCAGGTTGGTCAATCGCGTTTCTGGATCAATTAAAGATGAAGACTTTATCATTGTGATCCATGCAATATATCTCGACAATAACAGGTTGGTCGACCAGTATGAGGAAGCATCTGTGCACCTCTGGGACCTGTTGGAAGGCAAGGATAAGGCTGTGGTTGGAACAACATGTAAGTGAAACGTTTCAAAATCATTTTATATATACTCTTCTGGTGACTAACAAACAATATGATTGTACAGTTTTCTGTTTTACTAGAATTTTAGACAATGGAAAATACACCAGTATTGAAAATGTGTACATCCCTACTATACGCTACTCTAGAATGAAAGGAGACTAGTTATACAAGGCAAAACTGGCTTAATTTAGATGCCCAGCTGCTGTGTTAAATAGTTGGCAGAACAATATAAACAAAAGTCAGACATAAGTTATTTGTTATATACCTTTGAGTGATCCAAAGCAGCAAGTGTGATAGAACAAAAAGTCTATATAGTGTCTTTACTTATCATATGGTACTGGTAATAACATAGAATGTGCATTGTGTGATGTCAATAATCAGGGCTTTGGTTGATTACCATAATGTGGACTGGCCTCGGGAGAGTCTCTGCTGTATTCTGCTCAGGGACTGAGCACTGAAGGCTTATCCTGACTCGGCAGTGGGGTTGGGTACCAGCTGCCCTGTCGCTTATGGTTCCACTGGTCAGGTCTCTGAAGTTACATTAAGGGTGCTTTCAGACCAACAGCACTTGGTGTGCACCAAACAGTCCTGAGGGTGCTTTCACACCGCTAGTTCGATTATTGGTGCACACCAGGCAGTAAAATTGTTACTATGTAGCATACAGACTGCGGTGTGGTCCACGTTCACATCTTCTAACGAACCAAAATTGGTCCGATTGATGTTTTGGTCCGATTTACATTTTTGCCTAAAAAAAATCCACTCGGGAGAACCGGGGGTGGGGACGGGTGGCCAGGCGAGACGTGGCCAGGCAGCGAGGGCCTCTGGCCTGCAACGGCTCGCTCGGTTGCCCGCCCCCACCCCCGGTTGGTATTGAAACAGAAACAAGGGGAGAAAGAGCCAGCTCTGTCTGCTGTCTTTGCCCGCCCCAGGCTGATCCCGTGGCCGCTCCATGGGACTTTTTCCAAGGCGGCGCTTTCCACACCGCGTTGCTGGCCAGAGGCTCTCGTCGCACAGCTTCCCATCCATCCCGAACCGAACTGAGACCACCTCTTTTCGGAGGTCTCGGCCCGCTTGTTTTAGTGCGCACCCGATTGCAATTGACGCTTTCACACCAACAAAAACGAACTGAACTAAGAGCTTTTGGTATGATAGCACCCCAAGATGCTGGTGACCCAGTTACTGGAAGTGACACCAGCCAGCCTTTCACCTCAGTCAAGAGGCAGTAAATCAAATAATATTGACCTGCTTTTCCTGAAGAGCCAAAAGAGGAAAAGCCTGAGCTAGTTCAAGGACTTTGCAAGTGTCTTCTAGTAAATCAAAATTCATGCTTGATACAGTAGCACATTTGTAGTGCAACCACTCACCAGTTCTGAGAACATTTGCCACTACTGGACTAAAATGTGAAATAATTTCAGTGTTCCAGCTGTCTATTGTTTTAATGGTGTACCATGTCCATTTTCCTATTACAGCTTTAATAAAATACAGTCACATTATAAGAATTATATTATTCTATTTCATATTGGTGAATTGTCACTCTCCTAGTACTTCAATGTGAAAGGATGTAATTTTCATGGTACATGGTTAACTATTTTTCCTCTGCTAGATAAGGCACTGAAAGAGACTTTGGACCAGGTTATGCTGAGCGGGTACTTTGACAAGGATCAGTCTCATCAAAATGGAGTTTGTGAGGAGGAAGAGGAAGAGGAGCCAGAGGCAGCAGCAGTGGCCGTGGCAGCGGCAGCAGCAGAAGCAGAAGCAGAAGAATCATCAGAAGCAGAAGAGCAGATTGTTGATCCAGGTCCTGACCATTCACAGAAGTCATTCGGTAACAAACCTGACTACTTTTAATATGCTAATGAAATCAGTTAATAAAGAGCTTAATGCATTGCATTCTCTAAATTTGTTTTCTTTTTGCAGAAACTGAAATAACTGAGGAGTTCACAGAGCCCCTGGCAGTAGAAACAACAGAGGTAAGATAATGTTCCTCTAACCAGGAGGTATGTTTGATATTGGCTTTTTTACCTATATCCAGTATAACAATATTGTCCAACTACTAATTTCCGATACCGATATCAACCAATACCGATATATGCAGGGTCCCCCCCCAAAAAACTAAATAATTTCAGGTAAACAAACAAAAGTAAACGAAACAAAACAGAAGTATCTTAAAAATGATACATCACATCTCTCATATTTTGACATTTTGAGTGAGAGGAGAAGAGCTGAAGAGGTTGATGTATAATATGTGCATGTTGTGTAAAAGTTGTGTCATTAAAAAAGTAAAAACCGATACCGATAATTTCGGATACAAATTTTAATGCCAATATTGGACAAAATCGGTAGGCCAATATATTGGTAGGCCAATAAAATTGGACATCTCAACTAACCAGTGATGTTTTTAGGTTTATTGTGTTTTAGGACTGAAATTTGCTTTTTTTCTCCCCCCAGTTTGTAAATAGACAGTTCATTCCAGATGGCACATACAATGGCAGTGAGAAGGAACAGGGGGATGAGTGGACCATGGAAACAGAGGTATTCTCCATTTGAAAATTGTTTGCATCATAAAAAAACTTCAAATTACCTCAACTCAGAGAGGGAAGTTACATCTATCCAAATCTGCTCCTGAGGTCGATAGGGTCTTCCTTTGTCATGGCCCACCGCTTTCATGCAAAAGTGTTCAGTACTTTTTAAGTAATCCTGCTGACAGACAAACAAATGGCCATTAAAACATAACCTCTGTGGGGGTTTACAGGTGGTCGAGGCAGTAAATATGTGCTGAGCTGGTTTTCAGTTGCTTTTCTTCTGTTTTTCTATGTCCACCATTCACCTGTCTGTCTGCACCTCCAGGCTGTTAGTGCAATGCAGGAGCCCTTGCAGCCTACGGCTCCTCCTGTTGCCCTGGAGACCCACCCCATGGACTTATCTCCTGTGCCACCTACTGACCCCATGGTCAGGAAACAGGTGGTGCAGGACTTGATGGCGCAGATGCAGGGAACGTATAACTTCATGCAGGTGAGAAGTTAGTGCTTGAAATATTTAGTGAATATTTGCTATACTTGTTTTAGTGTGATGCTGATGATGTCTGTTTTTTCAGGATTCAATGCTGGAGTTTGATGGACAGCCTGTTGACCCAGCTATTGTATCAGCACAGCCCATGAAACCTTCTCATAACATAGACTTAACACAGATGGTGTGTCCTCCCGGTGGGTTGTGATGTCATGTGATTTGCATATATTGCAACTGAAATTTCAACAGTGGGAGATCTTGTTGACTAAAGTGCTATTCCTAAATTATTGTTCACCCAGAGTCCCGCCTATCACAACCCAACACTGTTCCTGTTCAACCTGAGCCAACGCAAGTGGGTAGCCAAATATGACAAGACAGTACAAAAAGGGTGCACGTAAGAAGAAAATCTACCTATACAAATCTCCCTGTTAACAGGTTCCCATCGTCTCCCCAACACCACCCCCCATGTATCAGACCTCACACACACCGGATCCTCGACCCACAACAGAATCCATCGACCCCATCCAGGTAAACTGCACTCTGGGTTTTTTTTTTAAACATTATTTAATTATTTACTTATCAATGTGGAGAACGGTGGGGAACGCACATGCTACTGTCATGTGTGATAGCATTTTTTCTATTTCTCTTTATAACTCAGCAGACAGCCTGTAGTACTTGTCAGACCAGTAACCTTAAGTGCAGCAACCTTTGTATCATCTCTGTCTTCAGCAGACCTCAATGTCCTTGCAGTCGGAGCAGCCTCCCCCCTCTACAGCTCTTCCCTCTGCTTCTCAGACGCAGGTTTTCCAGCCTGTTTCCAAAGCGCCGCACAGCAGTGGCATCAATGTCAATGCTGCACCATTCCAGTCAATGCAGACAGTAAGAGTATGATTACACTGTGGTTTTCATCTGAACACATAAGTTAACAAAACAATGCCTGTCAACACGATTCAAACAATTTAGTGATCAAGGTAACGGACAGGCTAGAGGCTTGTCTCTCATTAAGTTCAAATGACTTCCTGAAGTGCCCTGTCATCATACTGCTGTTGTATAATTTGTAGTCATGCCGCTGTATCCAAGAAATAATGAGTAGTGTACTCCTCATTAAGCTGTAAATCTTTCTCTGGTTTTGGCCTCACCACAATGTGGTCCTTGTTTACGCTTAGGTGTTCAACCTTAATGCCCCAGTTCCACCAGCAAATGAGGCAGAGGCTTTGAACCAGGTCAGCCAGTACCAGAACAGCTACAACCAGGCCTTCAGTAGCCAGTCTCAGCATCCTGTGGAGCAGACGGACATGCAGTCAGAACAGCTGCAATCTGGTGGGCAGATTATATTGTTATAATTTGATTTTTGGATTGACAGTACCACACATGCTCAATTTCCATTAATGTCCCTTTTATCCAAATAGTAAATGTGGAGCTGTTACTAGAGATTCTCACATTGTTTTGGTGCAAACAACCCCATATTTTTTAGTAGTTGGTGCTTTCCATTCCCAAGACCAGGCCGGAGGCCATCAACAGCCTTCCCAGCAGGGCCCAGGCTTTGGCAGACAGGCTCAGTCCTTCTACAATAGTAGAGGAATGTCTCGTGGAGGACCCCGTAACGCCAGGGGTATGATCAATGGCTACAGAGGCTCATCAAATGGATTCAGAGGTAAATTACAATCTACATTTGCAAGTTCATCACTAATGAGTATTTTAATCCTTTCAGCCAACAGATATGTAAAATTGTAGATGTCTTCTGTCTTTTTAAAGTAATTCTTTAGAATTTTTTTTTGGCTTATTCAAACATAAGGCTGGTTGCTAGCTGTGGCACCTGCGAGTTGGAAAGTATTTGATGTCAAGGTTGAAAGTTACTTTGTTCTCAGAGTTGAAAGTCTGAAAAATAAAAAAATAAAATTAAGAACCTTTCTTTATTGAGCTTTTCATTAATTAACTGTTGTGAGCTCTCAACAGTTTCATCACAGGGACATTTCTATCCAGGGCTGGTACATATTTTTTGATTATTCTCTTTGTGTGATATAGAAAACTAGAAATAGTTTTCTATCACTTTCTGTCCTGTGTTTTTAATCTTGTGCCATACTAGGTCTGGGAAGGTTTTACAAAACAAAAAACACTCTTATTGTTTCACAAATGCTCCAGCCTTTAGCTTAGTTCCCTCACTGTAAAACATGAGTGCATAGGATTTTCTCTGTCTGAAGGCAACCTTGTGAAAGCTGTTTCTGGTGCTAAAAATAAACTGAGAAGCCCCAAATTTATCCAAAAGCATTTATCATTACAACACGTTTCAAGCTATGATGGCGTGTGAGATTGGCCTTTTTCGTTACTGTGAATGCAATGGCACCTGATGTAAATTTGCCATTGTCCGAAAGGGGCTTATAACTCAACTTACCGTTAGTCTCTGCAGGAATATTGTAAGTTAAACATCTTGTTATTTCCAGGTGGTTATGATGGTTATCGCCCTCCTTTTGCCAACACTCCAAACTCTGGTTATGGACAGACCCAGTTCAACACACCTCGGGATTACTCAAATGGGAATTATCAGAGGGTATGGAAAAAGCATACAGACCTCACACTGGCTTTGTTTGTCTGTTTGCAGTATTTTGTAAAATGTCTCTTTCCCCTGTCGCTCAAGGATGGTTACCAACAGAACTACAAGCGTGGAGCAGGACAGGGATCCAGGGGAGTGTCAAGAGGCAGCACTCAGGCAATGCGATCCTGAAAAGGCCTTTCATAATGACTGTGACTGATTTAATTGCACCACACTGAAAATCCAAAATTCAAGTTTGCATTTGCCCCAGCTCACTCATGTTCCCTTTTTGTTTCTCCTTCATCAGTGGTATGTTTCTTGTTTCTTTGATCAAAGAAATGCCTGCTTTGATATTTGGAAATAGATCATTTTAAAGTTTAAAACACAAGGTTAGCGGTCAACCCAATCATCCATTTACAGAAGCCATGTGTTACAATATTCCTGTAAACTTGAAAGATTTCATAAGTTATTTTTTGTATACAAAATGCACCTGCCACTGCTGGTCCAATCCTTGGGAGGTTTGTCCCTATCTCAGTTCCTTTCTGTCATTTTAATTCTTAAAAAATAAGCATTTTATGTTCAGTGAGCTCCCGTTTTGTTTGTAAATTGATGTTGCTTCAAGAGTTTCAATAAAGTTGTGTTGCATACCCATGGTTCAACCTCGAGTTTTTTTGTTTGTTTTTTTTGTAATGTTGAGTGATTAAAAAAAATAAACAGAAAACTGTTACATTATAACAACGGGAAGGGGGGGTGATTTATCTTTAAATAATTTCAAGATTATTTGTTAATCAATATTGTTAAGAATGTTGATTTTGTGTCAATCAAAAACAAAAAGTTACCTGATTGATTCAACTAATTTTACATTTATGACATGTGATTAAGCGATAAACTAATATGAAATCTACTTTAAGCACTGAACAGATGAAACAGTTGCAGATGTTTTTTTTCTGTTGCACGAACCAACTGTTAATCGATTAATTGACGAAATAGTAGAGATGTTTCCGCCTGACAGACCAAGCACAGGGCCTATTACCATTGAACTGGCGGAGTGTCGCGCAGATATGACGTCACAACAGGGGTCCTCCATGAACGGCTGTGTCCACGTGAGTGAATAATATCAGCAACATGATGGCTAGCATGTAAACATAGTGTTTGACTTATTGGGCTTTTAAGTGGAATAAAAAACAAAGTTTTGGTAGCGAAGGTAAGATTAAAAACTCCTAGCTGAATCTTGCGATTTTCTTCCTCGTTTTGTAACAGTATGTAGTTTAGCTCATTTGTTTTGGCTGGCTCTTAACTTTACTATAATGATCTTACGGCACTTCGTTAACACAGTGTCACAATATAGATACCACAATGTTTATTCCGCATTGCTTTCCTCACGGCTGTACTTTTGTGTTAACGTGGTCGTGGTTCTCTCGGGAGCAGGAAGACGATGGCAACAGTTCGCAAGAAGGTAGACAACCGGATCCGGGTGCAGATAGAGAATGGAGTCGCCCTGCAGCACCGCACTATGTTTGTGGTGGTGGGAGATCGTGGTAGAGATCAGGTAATGTTTAATTTCCCTTATTTGGCAACTTAACTCTGTTCAATTGTTTTTTTGTTTTCCATTTAGCATTAAACTATTTTCATCTTTCTCTGGTTCAGGTTGTCATCCTGCATCACATGTTATCTAAAGCCACGGTGAAAGCAAGACCTTCAGTGCTTTGGTGCTACAAAAAAGACTTAGGATTCAGCAGGTGAGCCTGAACTTATGACTGATAGTTACAGGTATGATTTAGCCTCAGTACTTTTCTCTTTGCATCAGTAAAGGAGAAGGCAGTTTGACTTGAATATGTCTCAAACAGCAATCGCAAGAAGCGCATGAGACAGCTGCAGAAGAAGATAAAAACAGGGACGCTGAACCTGAACCAGGACGACCCATTCGAACTCTTCATCGCTGCAACCAACATCCGCTACTGTTACTACAATGAGACACACAAAATCCTGGGAAACACATATGGCATGTGTGTCCTCCAGGTGAGTGTTTCTACTCAGCAGTGATTAAAGAGAGGGTTGCAAGATGAAACACGATTTCTTCTCAAACTAGTTGTTAGACCACAAATGCATCTTCAGAAAGGTGGTTACAATAATCATTATTAAGTAAAATTTCTGGGTCCACAAAACAGTCACAGTCAAACTAAGTTTTGGGGCCATATCTTTTGATTTATGCAAAGTTGATGTGGTCAGTATTTTGTAAACGTTCTTGATGTTTCACTTGTCACACAGGATTTTGAAGCTCTTACACCAAACCTCTTAGCGAGAACTATTGAGACTGTAGAAGGAGGTGGGATAGTGGTCATACTGCTGCGGACAATGAACTCTCTAAAGCAGCTCTACACTATGACTATGGTAAGTCTCCGTGTTTTATACCGGTACATGTCACACGGCCTCTTATAATCAGATAACTAAGAATTATCTTCTTCAGGATGTACACTCTCGATACAGGACGGAGGCTCATCAGGATGTCGTGGGACGGTTCAATGAGAGGTACATGCTTTTCTTGGTATTTTTATTATGGTATTTGGAGGATTATTGGTCCATGAAATGACAAGTAAGCAATAATTAATTACTTTGCTCATTCATTTCCAGGTTTATTCTGTCTCTTGCATCCTGCAAAAACTGTGTTGTCATTGACGACCAGCTCAACGTCCTTCCAATTTCCAGTCATATGGCAAATATCAAGCCAGTTCCTCCAAAGACTCAGGTGCATCATTGATTAATGATTAATGTTTTTTTTTTGTTAAACCCACATCAAAAAAAGAGCACATAACGGTGCTAGCTAATGTGACTTTTTTTTGCTTTCTTTTCATTTATATTGTTTGAAATTGACTTTTGGTCAAATATAACAATGTGAAGAAGATGCAGTGACCCTTGGGAATATGCAGCAGTTTTATTTTTTGACAAACATACATGTTTTAAATGAGATTTAACCACTTCATTAACCCGTGAAGCTGAACCAGTCCACATTCTAAAAACCATCATTACCACTATTCTGTTATGTACGTTACTTGTTTTTTTTGTTTGTGGCTTGTACTTTTTTGTCTTTGTTTTTATCTCTTTCTGTTCTCTCACTCTTTTATTTCTTCGCATGTAATGGTTTCTAACTGCTTTATGAAAAAGCTAGTTTGTCATGAGCTCAGTGTTTGAAGATACGTTGTCTCATTCCTGTCAGGAGGATGGTATGTCTCCACGAGAACAGGAGCTGAAGGATCTGAAGGAGTCGCTTCAGGACACTCAGCCTGTGGGGGTGTTGGTGGATTGCTGCAGGACCATGGACCAGGTCAGAATCTTATTTAAGAGCCACTTTACTCATTTACTCAGAATAATACGATTGGATGATGCCTAATTAAATTCATAGCCAGCTTTTGACAGTGTTGCTTAAAAAATGAAGAATGTCTTTTCTTGTCCTCGAGGCCAAAGCATTGCTAAAGTTCATTGAAGCCATCTCAGAGAAGACCCTGAGGAGCACTGTGGCTCTCACTGCTGCCCGTGGTCGAGGCAAGTCAGCAGCTTTGGGGCTGGCTGTCGCTGGAGCTGTAGCTTTTGGGTATAGATAAGATAATATTTCATATATACTGTAAATTTGTCTGTATTTTGCCTTTAATGATAGCCATTTTTTTTCCACAGCTATTCCAATATCTTTGTAACCTCTCCAAGTCCTGACAACCTTCACACCATGTTTGAGTTTATCTTCAAAGGATTTGACTCTCTTCAGTATCAGGTGTGTTGCCTGAACATCTCCTCTGTATCAGCGATAGCACCTTGATGCTGAGAGAACAAAACCAATTAACATTCTATCTGCGTTCATAGGAACACCTTGACTATGAAATCATCCAGTCTTTGAATCCAGAGTTCAACAAAGCAGTTGTGCGAGTGAACATCTTTAAAGAGCATCGACAGACAATTCAGGTAAATGAGACCACTCACAACAGAGTTTACCGTTATTCACAGTAGCAAATAAAATCCTATACTCGCTCCCTCCGTCCCTGTGACCTACAGTACATCCACCCAGGTGATGCAGTAAAACTGGGCCAAGCTGAACTGCTGGTTATTGACGAGGCTGCAGCCATTCCTCTGCCTTTGGTTAAGAACCTGCTGGGGCCTTATCTGGTTTTCATGGCCTCCACTATCAATGGGTCAGTGACAGAGCTGGGTGACATTTATGCAACCACGTATCAAGTAATATAGGTTTAGATACAAATGACAGACAAAGACAGCAAGTTTTCTCTTTTTTTGATTAACTGTTTGGTGTATAAATATCTGAAATCAGTAAAAATGTGTAGCACAATCTTCATAAACCAAAATATGCACATTCTTATATTAAGTTTAATATAACAGAAGCCTAAAATTGTTTTGGGGATTTAAACAAATAGCTGATATTATGTTGATCATTAAATCGTTGGGTAGTTTCAACTTTCAGTATTTTGTTATTTCTGGTCTCTGCAGTTATGAAGGTACCGGTCGTTCCCTCTCCCTCAAACTGATTCAGCAGCTGAGGCAGCAAAGCGCAGACAGTCAGCAGAGCATGTCAGCAGAGAACAGGACCTCGAACACAACAAGACTGGCAGCAGGTAAATACTACTTCTCAGTGATTTTCTGTTCACTGTGTCTCCATCACCTGACTGACTCCTGTTTATTCCCTTCATAGCACGCTCTCTCCACGAGGTGTCCCTTCACGAGTCCATCCGGTACGCTCCAGGAGACGCCGTGGAGAAGTGGTTGAATGATCTGCTCTGTCTGGACTGTCTCAACATTCCCAGGCTCATTTCTGGATGTCCGCTACCACAGACCTGTGACCTGTATCCTTGATTTATTTTAAACATCCTAAAGTTATCTAGTAACATTTATTGACAATTCGAGTAAGACTCCAATTATGATTTTCAGAATAGATTGTTTATTCTGCAAAATATCAACAAATACCAGAAAAAAACTTTTACGAACCCCTCTGGCCCAAATATTTTCACACTGCCAGAATCTAAAAAATATTCTGACCACTATAAAATAAGACAATAATATGCTGCAAATCTTCTCAGTAGAGAACAAAGTTTGGTCATTTTATTTTTAAGTTAATGATTAATTATGATCATTGACGTCAGTTTATTTATTAGGATTATCCAATGGGTTTTTGATCTTTATCATACACTGTCCAGATATTATGTTAACAGAGACACACTGTTCTGCTACCATAAGGCATCCGAGGCATTCCTGCAGAGGTTAATGGCTCTGTATGTGGCTTCACACTACAAGGTGAGCTGTTAAGCTTGTAATAAAATAATTCAGACTTTCTCAGAGAGCGTAATTTGCTATATACAATGCTGTGTCTTCTTTTTATTTGCTGACTCTTTACTTTTGGCTCTAGAATTCCCCCAATGACCTGCAGATGTTATCTGATGCTCCAGCCCATCACCTCTTCTGTCTCCTGCCACCTGTTCCTCCCACACAGAATTCACTACCCGAGGTCCTCGCTGTGGTGCAGGTAAGACACCCACTATTTTTCTAATTTTTTCATTCACTTAAATCACACATTAGCACCAGCCCCAACTTTACTTTTTTTCTGGTGTCATACATGGTCTTGTGTCACACAAGTGTCTGTCTGTTGTCTGTCTGTTGTGCTCCAGGTGTGTCTGGAGGGAGAAATATCTCGGCAGTCCATCCTAAACAGTCTGTCCAGAGGGAAAAAGGCCTCTGGTGATCTCATTCCCTGGACTGTGTCAGAACAAGTATATACACAATGCTCGTACAGAAACCATTACAGCTTTTTTCCACAGTGCAAACATGAATAGTTCACTCTTTCTTTCTTTTTTTTTACAGTTCCAAGACCCAGAGTTCGGCAGCCTCTCTGGAGGCAGAGTGGTGCGAATAGCTGTCAATCCAGACTATCAAGGGGTAAGACATTGAACAGGCGTCAGCTGTTTGTTGGGTTCTTAAAATAATGTTCGTGTGTGTAACTGGATTTTCACCTGCCTAACAGATGGGCTATGGCACCAGAGCTCTCCAGTTGCTGCAGATGTACTATGAGGGCAAGTTTCCCACCATGGATGAGAGAACAAACTCAAACCACAATGAGATCACCTCCGTCAGCAGTGAGGTAATACAGTGAGAGACATCTGAGATGCATTAGTTCTCCATGTGAAGTGGAAAAAAGTACAAATTAGAGGTAAGAATTGGTAGGGTAGATGCACCCATCCGACACAAACTCTCTTGTCCAGGCTGTCAGTCTTCTGGAGGAAGTAATTGCACCACGGAAGGAGCTCCCTCCTCTGCTGCTGAAGCTGAGCGAGAGGAGAGCAGAGAGACTGGACTATTTAGGAGTTTCCTATGGCCTTACAACACAGCTGCTCAAGTGAGTGCCCTAAAATATGGAGAAGGGAGGTAGTTGATGAGATATGAGAAAATTGAGAAATGTCAACATGTTTTTCATGTAACCTGACAGGTTCTGGAAGAGAGCAGGTTATACGCCAGTCTACTTAAGACAAACTCCTGTAAGTATAAAAAAACAATCATGCTTTGATATTTAAAGGTGTCTGCTGTGTGTGCTGTTGTCATGTGCTGTAATGGTATGTGGTTGCATCTAGAATGACCTGACAGGAGAGCACTCATGTGTGATGCTGAAGGAGCTGAATACAGATGAAGCCCCAGAGCAGAGCCAGTGGCTGTCCGCCTTCTGGAAAGGTAAACGTCCCTGCACTGCCTCAGGAGATCTGATTTGGTTTAAACGTCTTCTCGTCCTTCTCAACGGGATTTGTTTTCCTCAGATTTTCGTCGGCGCTTCCTGTCCCTTCTCTCCTACCAGTTCCACAGCTTCCATCCAAGCCTTGCACTCAGCATCCTGCAGAACAAGTTCAAGGAGGAGACATGCAGTTAAGATCATTCCAACAGTACACCCATAACAATTCCTCAGCATCTTGCTGTTCTGATCTGACCGGTCTCTCTTCCATTACAGTTTTTACTAGCTCTGAGCTGGCAGCTCATTTCATCCCCTATGACCTTAAACGTCTGGAGTTGTATTCGAGAAGCATGGTGGACTACCACCTCATCATGGACCTGATCCCAGCAGTGGCCCGCATGTTCTTTCTCAAGGAGCTTGGGGACATTTCCCTCTCTGCAGCACAGTGTGTAAGTAGCCTCACTGTTTTGGAAGTATAAAATAAAAAGCTTTTGTGGACCTTAGAAAGTAGCTGTGGTCAGGCTGTAATTAACAGGAATCATAATAAAGTAAACAAACCTGTTTTGAAACCTCAGTTTTCCATTTGCTGGAATCACTATTATTTTCTTGAGGATGTTGATTGTCTGATGACTGTTCTTTAGGCGTTACTGCTGGGTATAGGGTTGCAGCACAAGTCGGTGGACGATCTAGAAAAGGAAATTAATCTCCCAAGCTCGCAGCTCATGGGCCTCTTCAACCGCCTCATTCGTAAATTTGTGCAAGTGAGTTGAAATGAGTGGAAGTGGAGGAAGTCATGTTGGAAATCAGAGACTTAAGCAAAATTTAACTGTCAATATGATGGTACTTTCTATCTTGACTTTTACTGTCCTAGGTTTTCACCAGCATCCAGGAAAAAGCGATTGAGGCAGAGATGGTGGCAGCTAAAGATGTTACCATGGAGCCAACTGTCAAGAGCCTTAATGATGATTTGGTATGTGGTATCTCAGCATTCACTTACAGTATGCATATATAATTGGATCAGGAAAAAAAAAATTAATACATTAACATGCCAAATGTTTTCTGGTTTCTCAGCTTCTCAAATTCAGAATTCTTAGTCTTCAGGTTTATCTGATTACTTTGTGCTTTGTACGACTGTTTGATTAAAACAGCCACGCGTTGTAGTTTTAAATCATTTTAATTTAATGTTAAATGAGTGAAAGTTTTGTGTTGCAGCCACACTCTTGGGAAGCTGACACTAAAGAAAGTGATTTTTCTTTTCCTCAACAGAATGAAGCAGCTAAGGAGTTTGAAGAGCGACACAAGCAGGATATTGAGAAAGTGAAGGAAATGGACATGGAAGAGTGAGTATAATAATCACAGGAGGAAAGACTTCGTCACTATTTGTCAAGGTATTTTTGAATTAGACCAATATTCACTAAAGCTGTAACGTAAGGATGTAATTCTTATAGGTACAGAATCCGTGGAAATGACGAGGAGTGGGACCAGGTGTTGAAGAAAGCGGGGAGCACGGCTGTTGTCAGCATAAAGAGGTACAGTGACACTCAGGGTCTGCAGACCTACTGTGTGATTGTTGTCGAACCATGTTTGTAATGGTCTCTTACTCCCAACAGTGACAAGAAGAGGAAACTGGATGGGGGAAATTTGATGGAAAGCAATGGGGGTCCCATCCAAGGGAAAATGAAAAAGAAGGGAATGCAACATGGCAAATCCAAGAACAAGGACAAACATGGAAAATTTGGAAAGAAGGCATGACACTCAACAGTGCTGCACTGGACAGGACAGGACAGGACAGTGTGTGGTTACAAAGCAACAGCAACATGACCTCCTAGCTTTTAGTAGTTTGGATATGCTGGATGGAATGAAAAGCATCCAAAACACTGGATATCATTTTTTTAAAAATCCCCTGCCAATTTCTGTAACCACAGTTCATTTATTTACATGACTTCATATCACATTGCTTTGATTTATGTTGTGTTCAGACTGCCAAGGCAAAGAATGTAGAAAATAACACACATCACACTAAATAGAATTCTTTTACATTTAATTATTTCAAACGTTTGTTAAATGTAGTTTGAGAGTTCTCTTTAAGTTAATATTGTGGTTTCTACAAAGACTTGCAAAAGGCTGTTAGGAACTTATGAGAATTGTGTAAAACTTAAACCTGAGGTTAATGACTGGCTTTAAGTTCCACTGAACCCGTCACTGGAACACCTGAGGTTGTAAATCTGCCCACTTCTGTCTGAGCTGCTGTTTCACAGTCTCTGGTGCGAAGATACAATCTATAGCTTGTTGGGAGAGGTTCCATATGGCTTCATGACTGAGACCAAATGTGGAAGCTGCCAGCTGATACTCCTGAGACAGCTCTGTGGAGAAGACCCCCTTATCATCTGTCTGTAATGTGACAAAGAATAAACGTCATTCGTGATGAACTCTGCTGTCACCCCAGCCATTAAGTGTCAGGTTATTCGAAGCAAACAATCAAATTCAAGACTGGGCGAATGTTGGTATGGAATATTCATCTTTTCTACAAATTCCTACTTTTTAAGTACTGATTAATGTGTAGTCATTGTCTATATGAGTATAGTAACTTATTATAGAATAATAATTAATAATTAATAAAAAAGGATATATAACAATAAGATATTGTATAAAAAGACACTTACACAAATAACACTTGGATGCCCCAGCTGGTACCAGTATTTAAAGTGATGCTTGGAGTAACATGGCACTGTTTTTCCCTTGATATTTGATGTCAAGCATAGCTCTACAGGAAAGATGTTAAATGAAACATACAGTAAAAATTCTGTACAGACTGCAGAACATAAACTATTTATCATAGTCTTACCCAGGGGTATGTTGTTCTTAAGTACTTTGTCAACTAGACTCTGAGAGCCACCCACTTCAGGATGCAAGAAAGTGCCATGACCGATCCTGTCTGGAGGAAGATTCAACAGCAAATCTGACTCCTCCAGCTGGGAAGGTACCTGCAAGATGTTTTGTTGCAAAGTCACCACACTTGGGAATAATGTGACTAAAGCCAAATCATACAAAAAGAATATTATGGTCATACTTCTGAGAGATGCAGAGACAACTTCAGACCACAGTTCTTGGCCCTTTGTAGAGCTGGAAGAAGAGATTTTCCATCTCCAACCTTAAAGTACAAATTAGCAAGTTTTGACAAAAACCAGCAACAAAACCTCAGCCCCTGAAAAAATCCTCATAATGTCCTCAAAATTACTTTTAACATCATTTTGTTGACTGACCGTTGGATCACCACTAAGGTCGATTCCAACCACCAAACCATCAGAAGACAGCATGAACTCCTCAGCCAGCTCCACTGTCTCCATGGCAACCTTTGCCCCATTCCTACGGTCTATTGCCACAAGAAACCTTCAAGATAAATCAGAATGCTGTGCAATATACAGGATTGTGACTGGCACTCAGAGTGTGTCAGTATGTTGGTGATTTTGATCTCTACACAGTGATGGTAGTAGGACTGAGACCAGTGGAGCCACATCCCACACCAATACAATACAATAACAGACTACACTTACCTGACATCGATGTCCAGTCCCTCATTTTTACACAGCTGGATGGCTCTGATGATAGTTTCTATATATTTCTTTTTTGTCAGTCCTAGAAAAAGTCATGAATTAATATTTTGATTATTACATTTAACACCCCAAGAAGAGTGAAAAATGCCAGGATTTTCAACATTTTAACATGGTTTCTTGTCAGTATTAACCGAAATAAATCCAAAATTCAGTTTATCTGTCATTTATGACAAAAAAAGTACAACCCACATTATAATATTAGCTCCATGTTGAATAGATTTACCTGTGTTTTTCTCCTCTCTAGGTGTACTTCTCAGCTCCAAATATTTCACAGAATCAGCTGCAAACTCCCTAATTACATCTGTAGCCACCTGGAAAAAAAAACCCAACATTTGTTGCTGATTTTCAGGCAAAATATAAAGAAAGGCTATGTTCATTTTTAGCTGGGTCCAGTCCTCACCATCAGGAGGTCCTCCTCTGTGTCCACCAGCTGATGGATGACCTTGAAGACCTGAAAACACCTGTGGACATTTTGCCATGTTGTTTCAATGTGGACCAGTGTAACAAACACAACCCTTACTTTTGTCAACCTCTTGTCTGCGTGTAGTCTGGTCATTTGCTTTGTGTTCAGCAAAGTATCTGTCTCTGAGTGTTTGACTGAGCCTGTAAGAGTGAGATGTAACGCTGCTACAGGAGACCCGGCAAGGAGGAGTCAGGGAGGGAGAGTGAAGATTTAATATAATTTAATAATATATATTTAATAACCTACAATAAGTACGGTGTAGCCGGAGTCAGTGTAGTTCCAGGTTCGGATCTGCCCATAAAATCGCATCTTGATATCCATTGGTCTTAATGCATGTTGTAACTACACACATCTCAAACAGGAAAGAGATTAGACTGTTTTGTCACTTCTGAGAGAAGAGCTAACGGACAGGTTAGAATACATTCATTATGAACGATTCTATTGGCTTGTTTAATTGCCGAGGAGTTGGCAATCGGGGCAAAAATCATAAAATGGTGGTGTGTTCCTTTATGTTAGTTACAGTCATAATGTTATGTACAGACATAATGTTATACGCACTCATCCAGTGTCCTCCGCTGGCCTTTGCCGATAGCAGTCATGTTGTGTTGAATACTGAGATGAGGCTTTCGGTTGATGAGTTTCTCGATGGTCTGCGAGCTGACAGAACCGTTAAGATGAGCGTGAAGCTCCTGGTGGTGGTTAAAATGCTAACGTTAGCATATATAAACATCAACCACATTTAATCAATATTTAGTTGGTTTAGTTCCTTATCTCCTTGAGACAGTATGTTTTCAGACTCACCACTTTTGGCAGCTGCCGATAGAAGACGTCAGCTTCATTATCCATCACAAACTAAAACAAACAATGAGTTAGCTAGTCTCCGAGCCCTGAGCTGCTTTCTGTCACACACCGCTGACAAACCACATCTGTTTTCAGTCTACATTTTCCTGTTGCACCAAGTGCAACGACGAAATAAGCCCCTCCGTTTGTTGTTCGTTAACGTTCCGCCACTTCCGCTAAGTACAAGATAGTAACAGATGTTATAAACTATACAAGAAAAAATATAATATTTTCTGCGCCAGTATAAGGTGCAAAATTCTCCTAAAGGAGACGGCAGTGGAAAAAAAGTCTCATGTGTCTAGATGTGCTATCTTATGACATTTCAAACCAATGTTTGACATTTCTGAGGTATGTTAAATTTTCCCCACATTTCATGACGACATGCTATACTGTAACGTTGCGGACCAAATTTTTACATTTTTTCAAAAAGCCAAATTGTTGCACGATTTCGTGACGACATACTATACTATGACATTTTGGACCAAATGTTGACGATTTTTTCAAAAAGTAAAATTTTCACATGGTCTCGTAATGACATGCTATACAATGACATTTCGGTCAAGGTTTTGCTATACTGTGACGTTTTGGACCAATTTTGACGTTTCTGAGATAAGTACAATTTTAGTCCGGTTTTAAGACGTTTCTGAGGTAAGTTAAATTTCCACCCACTTTCGCGACGACATGCTATACTATGACGTTTCGGACCAATTTTTGACATTTCTGAGGTAAGCAAAATAGTCGCCCAATTTCGCAATGGCATGCTATACTCTGATTTTTCGGACCAATTTTTGATGTTTGTTCAAAAGTAAAAAATTATGCCCAATTTTGTGACAACTTGCTTTACTATGACGTTTTGGACCAAGTTTGACGCTTTTTCAGAGTAAAGATTTTGCCCGATTTTCCGACGACATGCTATCCTATGACGTTTCTGACCAGTTTTTGATGTTATTTCAAACAGAACATTTTTCACAGATTTCACTACAACATGCTATATTATGACATATCGGAACAATTTCTTATGTTATATCAAAAAGTATAATTTTCACCCAATTTCATGACGACATTCTATACTATGGCGTTTAAGACCAATATTTGACAATTCTGAGGTAAGTAAAAATTTCGCCAGATTTCATGACAACTTGCTATACTATGACGTTTCGGACCAATGTTTGACGTTTCTGAAGTAAGTCAAATTTTTGCCCGATTTCGCAATGACATGCTATCCTATGAGGCTTCAGACCAATTTTTGATGTATTTCAAACAGTACAATTTTCACCCAATTTTATGACGACATGCTATACTATGATGTTTCGGACCAATTTTTGACATTTTTCAAAAAGTAAAAATTACGCCCAATTTCATGACGACTTGCTATAATATGACGTTTTGGACCAATATCTGATGTTATTACAAAAAGTACAATTTTCACCCAATTTCGTGACGACATGCTATACTATGACGTTTCAGACCAATTTTTGACATTTCTGAGGTAAGCAAAATTGTCACCCGATTTCGCGAAGATAGGCTAGACGTTTCGGACCAATATTTGATGTTTGTTTAAAAGTAAAAATTATACCCAATTTTGTGATGACTTGCTATACTACGTTGTTTTGGACCAACTTTTGACGTTTCTGAGGTAAGTTAAATTTTCCCCCAATTTCGCAACGACATGCTATACTATGACATTTTGGATCAATTTCTGATGTTATTTCAAAGAGTACAAATTTTGCCAGGTTTCACAATGACATGCTATATTTTGACATTTCGGACCAATTAGAATTTAATATTACAGTCTCAAAATATGAATAGAAGTTGTGAAATCGAGCACTGACTGTGGTAATCCAGCTAGTATTCCAAGTAAACTAAATAATCACAAATATCGACACAGTGAATTGTAATAGAATTTATTAACACACAGTAATGATTACTTTGAGGTAATAATACTCTGCATTCACAACCATCACAGTTCAATATTATAACTATACAAACATCAACTACTAACATATGATAGGCTAACACATAGATAACAACAGTGTGTGTGCGTGAGAGAGAGAGAGAGAGGAAAGAAAAGAAAGAAGACAACACGACTGCAAAACAGTGCAAATCAAAATAAACGCAAAAGGGAAACAACAGTCTGTTCGCTTCTCCGGCGAGTTGAAGACTGTGGCCTGGTCTTAGGGGAATGATGAATGATTGAGGTTTTGCATTTTCGCTCATGTTTGGTGCCATGCCTGAGAAAGAATGAGAAGTCAAAGAAGAAATTTTGCTCCCTTGGCTACCAAACTTGGTTACCAAACTTGGTAGCCAAGTTTGGAGAAAGCCTGGCATGGCTCTCTCCAAGACTTTCACTGGGGATTAAGCCATGAGGATGAAAAAGTAAAGTTGTAGTTTGCTCCCTTTTGGTGGCCGAGTCTGAGAAAGCCTTGTATGGCTCTCCACGACGACAAACAGGGAAAAAGCAAGGAATGAGAAGTGCAGGGCCTCTTTTATCACCTGAGTGGTGTGTACAGGACCCTGGTGGTCCCTGATGCTGGCCACTGGTCATGAGGTAAGTAAAATTTTTGCCTGATTTCGCGACAACATGCTATATTATGACGTTTCAGATCAATTTTTAACGTTTGTAAAGTTCGTAAAATTTCTGCCCGATTTCACAACGACATGCTATATTATGATGTTTTGGAACAATTTTTGACGTTTTTTTCAAAAGGTAAAAATTTCGCCCGGTTTCGCAAAGACATGCTATTATGACGTTTTGACCCAATATTTGATATTTCTGAGAGAAATAAAATTTCCGCCCGATTTCGCAATGACATGCTATACTATGACGATTCTGACCAAAGTACAATTTTTGACAGCCTATTCTTTGTTGCTATTTTTTAACCTATCTTATCTGTTTAACTTATTTACTTGTTACTTTTATAAGCTATTTGTCAATTTTAACTCAATTTGTGTAATTTTGTTATTACTCCTTTATAGTATTCTTGTTGTACGGTGTGTCCTTGAGTGCCAGAAAGGTGCCTATAAATAAAATGAATTATTATTATCATTAATTTCACAACGAAATGCTCTACTATGACGTTCTGGACAAAATTTTGACGTTTTTTCAAAAATAAAAATTACACCCAATTTTGTGACGACATGCTACGTTGTGATGTTTTGGACCAACTTTTGATGATTCTGTCGTTAGTAAAAACATGTTTTTTTCAAAAAAAAAATTTTTCACCCAGTTACGCGCTGACATCTTATACTATGACATTTTGGACCAAATTTTGACGTTATTTCAAAAAGTTACATTTTTACCTCATTTTGGGATGCGTTTCGGGCCAAATTTTGACGTTTTTTCAAAAACTAAATGTATGCCCAATTTTGCAACAACATGCCATATTATTAAGTTTTGGACCAAATTTTGACATTTTTTTCAAAAAGTGAAATTCTTGCCTGATTTCGGTATGACATGCTATACTATGTTGCTGATTCTAAGGTAAGTACAAATTTCGCGCGATTTTGCATCAACTTCCTATACAGTGAAGTTTCAGGTAAATCTTTGACGTATTTTTGAAAAGTAAAACTTTTACCTGGATACACGACAATATGCCATACTATGATGTTTCGCCTTACATTAAATAAGATTCATTTACGTTTGCTCATACATTTATAGGGTTATCAAGGTTTCTACTTGCAAAAGGTTATAAGACAATTATGAATATTATCATTAAACTGAAACATGTGCTTAATGACTTGCCTTAAGCTCCACTGAAAGGATCACTGGAACACCTGAGGTTGTAAATCTGCCCACTTCTGTCTGAGCTGCTGCTTCACATTCTCTGGTGCAAAGATACAACCAACGGCATTTTGGGAGAGGTTCCACACGGCTTCATGACTGAGACCAAATGTGGAAGCTGCCAACTGATACTCCTGAGACAGCTCTGTGCAGAAGACCCCCTTACCATCTGTCTGTAATGTGACAAAGATTAAAATTAATCATGATGAATTTTGCTAATGCCCCAGTCATCAAGTGTCATTTCAAGATCTACACAAACAAAGATAATCAAGACTGGGTCTTGAACCTACGAAAAAGGATTATGGCCACTGGTTAAAAAAAAAAAGTGAGTTCTGACTTTTCTCAGAATTCTGACATTTTTCTCAAAATTCTGACGTAGAAGTCAGAATTCTGAGTCCAAAAAGTTTGGTTAAATTAAAACAGTTTTCCTTTTAAAGAAAACATCACCTTAAATTTAAAAAACATGACAACTGATTTAACTGACTTAATTGATTGCGTCCTTGTGTCACTTGTAACGCAACTTCATTTAATCAAAAATATTTAAAAACACAGACCTAACACCTAAAAATTCTACTGTTAATTTTAAAAGTATATGAAAGCACACTTACACAAATCACACTAGGATGCCCCAGCTGGTACCAGTATTTAAAGTGATGCTTGGAGTAACATGGCACCGTTTGTCCCTTGATATTTGATGTCAAGCATAGCTCTACAAGAAAGACGTCAAAAGTGTCAGGTTTGGATTGTAGATTGGACCCCAAAGCAGAGACTGAGTCAAGCAGGTTAACGTGAAACTGTAGTTTATTCTCCAAAAACAAGCCAAAACTAAAATCCAAAAACCACAAGGAAAAAAACAAGAAGTGGTAGAGGTAAACTACCCAACACAGGCAATCATCTGGCAAACAGGTAGCGAAGAGACCAGGCTTATATAGAGCAGGAGATGAGCTGACTCCAAATCAGGTGTGCCTCGTCTGCTGCTAATTGGGAGACCAGCTAGGCCTCCTGCCACACACCTGCTCTCAATGAACAGAAAGGGGTGAGAGGGGGAAGAACACAAAACCACCATGACAAAAAGAATACAGCAAAAACTGTAGAAATTACAGAACAAACCACACAACTATTTATCATAGTCTTACCCAGGGGTATGTTGTTCTTAAGTACTTTGTCAACCAGACTCTGAGATCCACCCACTTCAGGATGCAAGAAGGTGCCATGACCGATCCTGTCTGGAGGAAGATTCAACAGCAAATCTGACTCCTCCAGCTGGGAAGGTACCTGCAAGATGTTTTGTTGCAAAGTCACCACACTTGGAAATAATGTGACTAAAGCCAAATCATACAAAAAGAACATTATGGTTATACTTCTGAGAGATGGAGTGCCAACTTAAGACCATAGTTCTTGGCCCTTTGTAGAGCTGGAAAAAAAGATCTTCCATCTCCCACCTTAAAGTAAAAACTGAATTCACAAGTCTTGATATAAACCAGAAACAAAATCTCAAGCCCTGAAAAAATGTCAAAATTACGTTTAACATCATTTTGTTGACTGACCGTTGGATCACCACTAAGGTCAACTCCCACCACCAAACCATCAGAAGACAGCATGAACTCCTCAGCCAGCTCCACTGTCTCCATGGCAACCGTTGTCCCATTCCTACGGTCTATTGCCACAAGAAACCTTCAAGATAAATGAGCATGTTGAGCATTATATACAGCAGTGTAGCTGGCACTCAAAGTGTGTCACTATGTTGGTGGTTTTGATCACTACTCACTCAGTAGAGCCACATTCCACACCACCCACACAATACAATACAATAACACTGCCACTACCACTAGACTACACGTACCTGACATCGATGTCCAGTCCCTCATTCTTACACAGCTGGATGGCTCTGATGATAGTTTCTATATATTTCTTTTTTGTCAATGCTGGACAAACAATAAAGAACTTTAAAAAAGTAAGTAACAACTATGATTTATCATTCTGTTAGTTTATTTTAAGTTTCAAATAACACATCTGGAGAGTGAAAACAAATGGAAACTAGGTTTCTTTAGTTGTCAGTATTAACCAAAATAAATTCAAACTTTGTTTTAATGTAATTTAAGACAAAAAAAAATACTACAAACTACATTATAATATTAGGTCCATGTTGAATAAATTTACTTGTGTTTTTCTCCTCTCTAGGTGTACTTCTGAGCTCCAAATATTTCACAGAATCCGCTGCAAACTCCTTAATTACATCTGTAGCCACCTGAAAAAAAGAATCCAACAATTGTTGCTGATATTTTAGGCGAAAATGGAGGGTGGGGGGTAGCTAAGTTCATTTTTATCAGAGTCTAGTCCTCACCATCAGGAGGTCCTCCTCTGTGTCCACCAGCTGATGGATGACCTTGAAGACCTCAAAGGACCTGTGGACATTGTTTTTTCAGCGTGGACGCGTGTAACAAACACAACCCTTACTATTCTCAGCCTATTGTCTGCATAAATTCAGGTCATTTGCGTTGTGTTCAGCAAAAAGAGAAGATCACTACATCTGTTATGACTAGTTATGTATAAGGGTCAATGTCAAATAAAGCTTCTAAAAAGGTATTTTTAAAAAGTATTTTCAATATGGAAGTAACGCACATTTTTGCATATTTTAACAGTATTTTTAACTTCACGGAGAAAAATGTCAGGTGTCGCAACCAAATATTTATAAAAATATATAGATATTCCTAATATTTATTTTAAGATAAATCTTTGGCAAGCATCCTATAGGGTGTCTACACTAGGAAACATTATTATTTCATGGTTGTATTTTGTTTATACAATAATTTAACATGATTTCATTGGGTAGGTCAGGTTTTAAGTATCGTTAGCATCTAATTTTGCAATTAAAGACAGTAAAATAATTACACCAATTCATATAGTCAGAACAATAACTACAAACATTACATTTAGAAACTATTTGGTTAGTTTAATCTATTATTTATTGGTTTAAGTTGGTTGCACTAACTGACGATTAAGAGTTGGACCACCTGACAACATTAGTAATGACATGAAATATGCTGAAAAAGAATACATTTCATTTCAAATAGTAACATGTGTTTTAGTGATCAGTCTCTACTTAAGTTTTTGTGGTAAAAGAAATCTTTTTTTTCCATAATGGAAGTAATTAATTCATCAAAAAGACTTAATGTCTTTAATGACCTGTAATGATCCTGCATTCTGTAATGATCATTAAAGGATGTGATGTGAGGTTGGGGCCACAGAGGGGCATTCGGGTGAGGTTTCCTTTTTTGCATTTTTCTACGCAATTGTGCTTTTTCTCTTTTCCATCGACTGAATGTTTCTCTTTGTGGCGTTGATGATGCCCTCAGTGTATCTACACTGACAATATCAACGTTGGGAGGGTTAGGTTCTGCATTACTCGGGGGTCTATTGACTCTTGTGTGAAATTCAAGATTTCCTCAATGGCCCTTTTCCTTTCCCTGTGCTTTTTCTGATCTTTCTTCAGTTGATACTGAAAAATGTATGAAAGTAAATAGGTTTTCTAGAATAAAATGATAAATGTTTTGAATAGATTAAATTATTTTAAAAGAAAATAATTGACTCGGACACAGAAATATGCAGGTCATTTCACTGACCCATAAATCAGTTACACCTGTTTGATATCAAACAGCTAACTCTCCTATTAAACTTTATATTAGTTACAGTCAAACATAGTGTTATACGCACTCATCCAGTGTCCTCCGCTGGCCTTTGCCGATAGCAGTCATGTTGTGTTGAATATTGAGATGAGGCTTTCGGCTGATGAGTTTCTCGATGGTCTGCGAGCTGACAGATGCGTTGAGGTGAGCGTGGAGCTCCTGGTGGCAATTTCAATGCTAACGTTAGCATGTAGCTGTCACAAACGTCAAAGCCATTTAGTCACTCTTTAGTTGATTTTTAGTTATTTCTGTACTTGTGTCAGTATGTTTTCAGACTCACCACTTTTGGCAGCTGCCGATAGAAGACATCAGCTTCACTATCCATCACAAACTAAAACAAACAGTGAGTTAGCTAGTGTCCGAGTCCTTTCTGTTCCTGTTTCTGTCTGCAACGAAATAAACAAACGTCACCATTTGAACTTTAATACCTCGTCGATGTTCCGCTACGTCCGCTGTTCTAAATATCGCTGACGTTTTGTTTTCTTTGCCAATGAAATAAAGTTTTCTTATTTAATCATTCATCTGTTGTTTAGAGACAGATGCGAATGTACAAACTCAAACGTTTGTGACATTACAAATGTTTAGTGCCTGTTTTAGAGAAATGACTCAGATATATACATGGACCATCTTCTATAAAGAAGTGCTGCTGTTGTTTTTTTTTCTAAATGAATTATATAGCGTCATCGCTTGATGGCACTGTTGCTTTCTTAATTTCAATAACAAACTGTATAAACCAAATAAATGCTACAGTCCGATATGGCATCATTTATAGTTTAGAGTTTTATGATTTAAATTAGTGTTTCTATGACTGTTTCATTCATGATCAATGAAGTGTATCTAATTTTTAATGGCTCCATGAATTGTTAAAAAATATATTGCCAAGGTTGTTTGAGCTATTTGACGTTGTTTGACAAGGGCTGTGCGGCATATGTAAAAGACATAGTGACATTGTGAGACATAGTAAGTTGATGAAATTGTTATCAACGAAATAACTGGGCCGCTTTACAGTACATTTGTAGAGTTTAAACCACTTTTACAATAACAACTTTAAATCATGAATTCTTTGACCTATATAAAAAAGTCTGGTAAAAACTGCAAAACAATTTTCAAAATTAACTGCTCTTTATTATTGAAAATAACAACACAGTAAATTTCTTTTTCTCCTTACATACAAATAAATTCATATAATTGGTTACAGCCAGGGGTCACAAAATATTGTTTTCATGTAAGATGGAAAATTCTGTACAAAGGAATGATAATATTACTGAGCTGAATGGTGGTTTTGTATCAGTAGTAAATGTGACCTTCGTCATGTGTCACTTGTACCTCTTTCTCAGACCGAGGGATTTAAAGTAGGAATTTAAAAAAATAACATATATATAACTAAACAAAGCTGCACAATTGAAAATATTTTTAATTTAACCTTTAACAAAACAAAAATCAACATTTGTTCATGCAAAAAGTTGTACCTGGAATCTGTAAAATCATACTGACAAGTGCTGAGGCAGTTATGACTGTTAATCATTCACTCTTGATAACGGAGCAAGAGGACTGAAGCAGTAACAAGAAGTCACTGGTATCTAAACAACTGGAGACACAATGACACTTACACTTTGAATGTTCATAAACAGAAAGATGTATCTGTTGTCGGCTTCGCTAAACAATGCAGTCCATGAGATTTTTTTTTTTCATCCCTGGTTATGGTCCAAGTCGTCGAAACAAAGGAAGAGTAAAGTCACTTTCACTTATGTTCTGTCCAATTTCTCAGTGTTTTCTTCCCACCCCAGTGCTTATATGTAGGAGCCACTCCTTCAGCATCTGAAAGCTTGGTCGAGCAGCAGGATCTAGGTTCCAGCACTGTTTCATGATGTTATACACCACTTCAGGACAGCCATCTGGACAGTCCATTTTGTATCCTTTCTCTACTCGAGGCACTACATCTTTTAACGGCTACAAAGAAAAGTAAACATATGGTAAACTTAGTGAAAAACTGCTATGGCACCAGACGTCTCATCTGACGTCAGACACAGAAGGCAACAAGGATTTTTTTTCAATTAAAATTTTGCTCTTCAGAGTCTAGTAGTAACCAGAAATTTAGTGCAGCATCTTTATAGTTATTACATTAATTAAAAGACATTTCAGTCCTCTATACAAACCACAACACACATGTACCCATGAACAGAAAAAATCCAATCTCTTATTAATGCTATAGAGTAGGGTCCCGCAAAATTATGTGGATACTCACAATTCTTGGGTAAGGCACTCGACCGAAAGAGTAAATTTCCCAAAGCAAAATACCGTAGCTCCAAATGTCTGATTTGGTGGAAAACTTCTATCAATTAAGAAACAAACAGGCATAAGTTTCATGTATAGTGGGTACATATGGCAAAGAACACTCTTCAGTATGGTCGCCAGTCCTTCGAAATAAAAGCGTACCTTTTCTCTGAGGGCCTCTGGTGATGTCCACTTCACAGGCAGCTTTGCAGTATCTTGAGTGGAGGAAGCCTCCTTGGTCAGACCAAAGTCACTGACCTTGGCGATGTTGTCCTCTGACACAAGAACATTTCGGGCTGCTAAGTCTCGGTGGACAAAGTTATTTGCCTCCAGGTATTCCATGGCTTCACAGACGTCTCTGAACAGGGTGAGGAGAGAAAGGGTAAAAACCTTTTCCAGTTGTCTCCATTTGAAACCTGGACTCAAATACGTGCTATTCAACCTTTTTAAGTATACGACAAAATACGTACAACGTTTACAAATGTGCAGTGTGGATTATTCTTTAAAACAAACATGGTGTCTTGCTTATAATGCATTCGTCATTAACAGCAAAAATGTATTTTCAACTACAAGGAATTTTTAGACCAGTATCGCATTATTTTCTCTCCGTTTACTGCAAGCTAAAGCTTCAGTGTGGCTAATTCCTCTGTGGTTTGTACAATCTCAAATGTTTAGTGCTCATTTTGTTTCACATTCTATTGCAATATGCACCCCACCACATTATCTGCTGTATCTATGTCAGGTCGTCTCAGTGCGTATGAGATCTGCACATGAAAACGATGCTTCACTGTGTCACAAAGAGTTTCATTTTAACCAACTTGTAGACAGCGTCAGAAATACTCACAGTGTAAAATGAAGGAGAGCATCTCCATTAAGTACTGTCCGGCCTCTGGAACGCAAGTAATCAACCAAACAGCCCTGAAAAACAGAAAAAGTTATGACAAAGTTGTGAAACTGTGTTTTGGATGATAACATATGATCAGGAAGTTGCCCATATACCTTAGCCATGTACTCAGTAACTATAAACAGACTCCCATTTTCCTCCACAATCACTCCAAGCAGCTGCACCAGGTTATTGTGCCTTAGTTGCCTGAGGGGAGAAACACAAGGACCAGTTTACTTTGGGTCTATTTATGTTTCTTATGGAAAAAAAATCTGTGATACTTACGTCATGACAGAAGCCTCAGCAATAAAAGCCTGTGCTGTTGCGTCATTTTTTATGCATTTCACAGCTACTTTAGTCCCTCGGTAGTCTCCGACCATGACATCTGGAACAATCACCAACAATCACGCAAAATCAACACTGCATATATAAACATAGGTTATTATTTTATAGGTATAATGTATTAATCCATTATCTTCTTAGCTATGAAAAATGCATCACAACTTATTTTATACGTAATAAAATAATGTTACGTATGTAGACACAACCATGGGTTAAATGTAAACTTGCCTCCAAACTCCCCTTTTCCAATAACCTGCTGTAGTTTGAGGTCCTTTCTGTTCATTGACCAGCCACCTGTTAGCCATTTAAAGGGACAACATCTGGCTGAGAATTTGCGGGCCTACACATACTTTTCGCAAACAAAAAAAGCTGTATGACATTTTAACAAAAATTATAGGAGACTGACAAACTGAAGCTTACTCCTGGAAAATTCATCCTGAGCAGCAACAGTGCCCTCCTCCACCTTTGGCTTCATTAGTCTGGTGCACAGACCATCTGAATCTTTGGTGTAGTGCTACATAAAAAAGGAAGAAAACAAAAAATAGCCAGTGGCAAACAGGAAGGAAATTAACATTAAACTGAAACAACATTGCACTACTTTTCGACCTTAGGTGCTCTACTTTTAAAAAGTTCACTGTGATCAGTTTCATTCTTTTGGTGACAACATTCACTTGGAAATCAAAGATGACCTGATGCGATTGGCGTCTAAGGTCAAATTGACATTGTTTTGACATCAACATTGTTTTTAGCCCAAACTGAAACAAATATTAGGATTTTTTATGACATATTGCTGCCAACTTTATTAAAAAGGTCAAAAGTAGCCTTTACTGTGACATCATGAAAGCGGGACCACCTTTATGTCTATGAATGACCACATAATTCACTTTATGTATACCCTCATTAAGATTGTTTAGTCAGTTTGTGCACTCTTTAACATATTATCTGTTATCTGTGTTCTGTTTTACTGGATATTTGACTGAAAACCTGAACCACACAACTGTACCAGTTTCAATTCAAAATGCCAAAAAACCCCACCGGAATTACATTTCAGCGGCAATAAAAAAAACTTCAGTGAGCATTGCATCACAGTGACATTTAGAATGTCAACTGAAGAATTGGTTTTCTTATGTTTCAGTCACACTGTACATCACATAACTATTTTACACTGCAGTATATAAAAGTGTGCCCCCGTTTCTCACACGACAAAATAAAGTACAATGCCTCAGTTCTTCTTCAGAGTTTGATCTCTGAACCTCATCATACTGTTCACTCTTCCTCTTTGACACTTCCTGTTCATTATTTGTTCCAGGAACTCGATGTGGTCTAAGCAGTAGCAGAGTGACATGGGGACTCTAAAACAGGAAAGTGCACCACTCATGCAGTACAGTAGACTTACGCTCAAAAAAGCGCAAAGACAAAAAAAAGCAAGGATCAAAGGCAAGAAAGAGCCGGTTTTTGTTTGTAAAACCAATCTAATGTCTTACCTCAACTAGCTGCATGAGGTTCTCAAAATACCCCTCCTCATCAATAGTGAGCTTGCCGTTGTGGTAGATGATGCGGTAGTGCTCTACCTTGCCATCACAGCTCACACACAGTGTGTAGTCGCCAGGGAAGTTGGTGCTCTCTCGCACCAAGAACAGACCTTTTTCAGGTGGGTTAAGCAGCTGCTCTGCCTGGTTCCGTGTTATCTTGCCATGAAACCATCTGGGAGTGGAGCAACCAGAGATGATATCAGTGCAACCAAAACATATATTCAGATCACAGAGAATTAAATAAATACCGTATGTCACATTTTAAAGACTAAGAGCACAAAAATACTTGAGATGACGATAAGGCGACATTTGAAGTCTTCCGTCTAAATTGTAGGAAGCAGTAGCGGTCTGTGTGAGCAGTTTTTGTTTTCAGTTCTGTATTTCAGAATACCTAGTCCCACATCTATTCAGGTGCTCCTTACCATTTTACTCTGAGATTAATTAAGGGGGTGGGGTGGGGCACTTATTTATCATGGGGTCCGCGATAAATAAGTCCCATATGGTAGATTTGCACGAGAATAACTACTGAGAGCTTTAAGTCTGAGTTAGAATACAAATAACAGGAAACTACACAGAATGGAGACAGATATGTGTGCACTGCAATTACAACAGTCTGACTCAGCTGTGGTCCCCATTCACATAACCATGGCAGCCACGACAAGTAAGCAATGTGCCCTCAGCAACCACAAAGGCATAGGAAGAAGAAAACGTCGAGCTATTTTAGCCATTACTGCAGACACCAGACAAAGCTGAGGAGGTGGCAGCAATCAGAGATAACAACAGTAAACCTAAACCAGTTTGCTGCGAGAGGAAAAGATTACATTGGCTTCAGAAATAAACATGACACAACCACGTGTGTACTCACGGCATAAGACTCAGCTTTCCCTCAAATTTCACACCTTCCCTTTTCTGAACATAGTTGACCGGAATTGTTCCCTCGCGCCCTTCAGAATTTTTCGCTTTGTACCAGTTTGGATCCTGAAACAAAGAAATATTTATGAGTAACATAACAATGAGGCCATTTAATGTTCTGACATTAAATTTAGAGGACAGAGTGGTTTCATTGGTATATTCATATACTGTATGAGAACTAAGACTCAGAAGCGTAGGTTGTGAAACATTACCTTTGTGACAACAATGATAGTCAACACATCTCCTTTGTTAAAGGGCAGGTCCTGTTCTGAGGTTCCTTTGAAGCTATACCTGGCCACACACTCTGTGCCCTGTGGCCATGGAGTCTAAAGAAACATGGGCATTTCAATAACTAGTAAACAAAAATATTGGGTTTTTTTCAGTATTGTTTGTAGACAAAAGTCCTGTCTTACCTTGACCTCAGTCATGATGAGGTGGCTCAATCCTTTCACACCTGAGGTTTTCCACCTGCTACCATTAGAGCTAGTACACGCACACACACACACAAACACAGACAGACAGACACACACACACACACACACACACACACACACACACACACCAAAAAAGAGAGAAAAACCATAAATTGAAAGTAAAAATAACAAATCCGTTTTAAAGGATAGCTAGAGATTCTCAGAGAGGGTGTATTTGGAGTTCTGCATTCCAGGGGTAAGGTCATTTACAAACTAATCGGGACTTTATATAAAGTACTGTAAGATCTGGCTGTGCTGCTAATAATAACTCGCTCACAATGAAAACACAACTAACAAGATCTTTTTTTACACACACTTTAACAACTGCGGACAAGTGATTCCATGACGCAGAAGAGTATGTAAATAAAGAACACTTTATTCTCAATTTAAAAAGGGCAGAAATATACCATAACTTGTATGTGGGAATAATAATGCTCAACCCACCACTCCCCCAAATCCCCACTTCCTCTCTTCCTGTGTCAGTTCCCATGAAAAGGTGTTGGAGCTCAAAGGGTCAGGAAAAATCCTGACCTAAAGTGACACATGTGTCACTTTACATGAGGTCACATCCTCCAACATGATCGTCATTTTTGCTATCAGCAGAGTGTACAAGAGCCTAGATTTAAAATATGCCAATATTAAGGCCGGGGGTCATAGAAATATAACATCACTATCTGAACACATCTTTTTTAAATGCATATCTCTCATCTCACATATGAGACTAAAAGTCCCTTATGGTGTACTGCAGCTGTCCTTCAGTACCATGGGACAAGATGATTTGGACAAATTTCCCACGGCCAGCGGAAAACACCCCCACCTTGCTGCTGCACATCCCAAACCATCTCTTCAGTGTTACTCTTTGACATACTGCTCTGGTCCCAACAAGAAAAACAGGATTAACAGTCCACAGCCATGCAAGCATCTCTGTGAGGCTGTAACAACCACTGTAAAGAAAAACAAATGTAAACTGATAGAACCAGATCATTTTTTCTCTCATGTCACATTACAGAGGAAACAATCTGAATGGGACAGAACTCAGTCAGCCATGGTGCCATTTCCAAAGAGCTCCACATGAAACCACGGATTGCTCTTTTCAGGAAGCACACAAGGCTGTCATTGTTTGATGGTCGAGTTTCTATTGACCCTTTAGGCTTCTTGTGAGTCCTGTCGTCTTCACGCTGTCCAGTGAGTGGATTCAAGGTCAGAAACGCTTCCGTTCTGAAAACTGTTCCTCATGTTTTATTCTGCAAGTCCAATCAACTTGCAGCAAAGTCTTCCACCTTTACCATGTTTTAAGATGTGTCACACCTAACAGTGGCATGTTGCATGGATTACAAGTTGTGCATTTGTTCATATGGTTTAGAAATATTGACAGCTATATGTGAAGTGATGCATGGCATAACATAACAGGAAATGAGCAAACTTCTGACTAAACCTGAATAAGTCTAACAAGAGCTAAATCTATCTAACTGATAAACCAGTGTGTCACATGACTTGAGGTGGCATTCTTGGCATTGTTAACAAACCTTTTGTCTGAACCAGACCGTCTGATCGACATTTGACTCTTGTCTTATGCAAGTTGCACGTCATCTAAAACAGCATTAGCCTGACTGCTCGAAGCAAGACAGGACAGGAATGTAGAAATATCTTCCTTGGCCTTGTTTGAACTGCCTCATCTGTCTGCAGACAAACCCTGTGATCAAAACGCTGATGACTGATTTTTCTACACTACTACTAATAAAAATGATAATTAAACAGGATTTTATTATGATTACATACTTCTATATGAGTACTGGTACTTCAGAAATCAAAAATGATCCAAATACTTCTCTCACCACCAGGTCTCCTGTATTTAAAACATCACAATGAGCGTTCTGTTTGTATTATTAAGGCAATATGCTCCTGTGTGTCTCCTCTACATGATGCAGAGGGGCCACTGCGGGGCCAACTCTCATCCTGACCCTCCAGCCTCAGGATGCTTTGCAGATGCTTTGATGTTGCTGCCCTGTTATCATTGCCATTAAAGCAGCAGGGCGCCAAAGGCAAGTGATGGGGACGCCAGTGATTCTCACCCATTTGCAGTGAAGTATTCCTCTGGCAGGTAAACAAACAGAAACACAGAGAAAGGGAGCGATGGGCAGAAGAAGGAAAGAGCACATGCCAACAGATCACCCAGGTGGATCTGACTGACTGACTGCAGATGTTCCCTGCAGATGAGGAAATCATTTCCGCCTCTTGGACAACAGCTGGATCATAGTGCAGCAACACACCACACACCATTGCTCAAACAACTGCGGGATCTGAGAGAGGAAGTATGACATAGAGCAAGTATGATAAACTCTTCACTACAAGCCGTCACTGTGTCATTTTATGACTGAAAGTGTTTGCCTACAGGCTCACAGGCTCACACGAAGGCTAAAATAGCATCCTGTTTATCACCAACATACATAAAACTGAAAACCACAAAACAGCACTCTTTTCAGAGCAGAGAAGAATCTGTGTTTGTTAGGCAGGGGCCCTTTTGACCTGGCATCCCGACATGACAGTGCCAGTTTGCATTTTCTGCTATCTAAAGTTCAGACAACACAATGAACGCCTCAACCCTCACAACACTGCGAATGAGTGATGATGATGATATCACAGCCAGAACCAAACGCTATGCATTGCTGAGCTGCCTGTCTGTGCAGTGGACAGTCACTTCCTTGCTGAGGTGCTTTGCACATGATGCAGAGCGATGCAGCCATGCACGACACATTACAGGGTTGCAGCTTCACTTTGCTGTGGTTTCATGAGCTCCCCTCCTCTTGTTTTTCGCAGTTTAATCCATCTTGGGCGTTTTGTCACACTGTCAGTGGGATGGGGCTGTAGCATTGTGCCAGCACAGACTGGTTTCAGTCTTTTTTTTTTTCTTTCAGAAAGCTGCTGACCTTTGCGGGAATTCCTCTCTCAGCAAGAGGGGCATCACCCTGAAACAGACCCCGGACGTCCTCAGTTCCTCTCTGTGACAAAACGCGGCCGTCAATGAGTGTTTGTCTTCTGTTCGGCACTTATTTTTAGATCACTGGTGGCTCTTTCTTGAGAAAGCCAGAAACAAAAAAAATGGAGGAGAGGCGATATTTCAACATTTCAGTTGCATAATGACATTTGAGTGAGTGGAGCTCAGTGAGTCGCCAACTGTTTTGAACCAGACCCCAGGGCTCTGAGACCTTTCTGACGTTCAGCATCATCAATCATCATCAGCAGATCGTCAATATCAGCAATAATATCAACCACGTTGTGTCACAGCAGTGTGAAGAGCAGCATGGTGCAGCTTCTGCAACCCAGGAAGACAGAGGAAGTGGAAAGAAGAAAAACTTTTTTCTTCAGGCCATGAAATCATTAATTCACTACTCTGTTAATGTTTTCCACTGTGAAGCAGCGATCACTGTTGAAAGGAGAATTAAAGGTAAAACTCTTGGTTATTATGCCCTGTCATTTCTCAGCAGGTTCAAATGCCCAGTGCTTTCTGATGAGCTGCGTTCAAGTGTCACTCTTCATGACCGTGAAGTCAAGTTTAACCAACACACACACACACACACACACACACACACACACACACACACACACATCTTGTCACTACATCCACATGTCAAACCCGCAGTCTTACCTGGGTGTGGAGAGATTCAAGGCAATAACAGGTGATATCTGAGCGACAGCAGCCAAATTCCCATTGACGGAAAAAACAACAGCGTCCGATGGTGAAGAGTCAAACACATGAAGCCCTGATCAGGAAGTGAACTGTGCCTCAGGTGACCCGAAAATTCAACTCACTCCGAAATCACCTCAATAAAACCAAAGCAGACAGCTGCGCTGCGTCTCCTCTCAACATCATGTTGGAGAAGTAAACAAGCGCAGAAAAACAACAACAACTTATCGCCGCGGTGTCGATGGTCGATCTGTGAGCGAGAAGTGGGCAAGAAAACAAACGGTCAAAACCTGCGGCGGTGAATAACGTCCGATTCAAACGTGGTAAACTTAAGCCAGACTTCTTCCACCCTGCAAGAAACATTCAAGTTTTTTTTTTGCCCCACCTTTGTTTTGTAGCGCACATGCGCGTTAATGATAAACTCCTCTGGTTAAAAATAGAATCAGTCTCAGTGAAGTTGGTTAATAAAATTTGACATAAACGCCAGCAAAATGTCCCACACAACACAAAAAATGTGGTGATTTCTTTATTGTTTTAATTTGCAGATGTGACACCAGAAAACCCACAAAGTATTTATGCACAAGAACCTCGACAGAGAACTTCTGTCCACAACGGAAACGGTTGTCCTGTCCATACAAAACTCCCACTGACCACTGAATGCAACTTCACTGAACTGACAACTGACCTGACGTGGTCTGTTTACCCAATGCAGGTCAGCGGTCAGTGGGACATGCAAGTTAGAAAACATAACCTGCGTTTAAGGTTTTTTTTTCTTTCAAACAGGTGATTCCCAAATCACCACACCGTTTCCGACTCTTCAGCCTTTGTTAACAAATTACAATCACTTGAGGAAAAGGTATTAGGTACATAAAGCTGCCATTATAAACAGAACCAGGAAGCGCCACTACAAAAACATGTGGTTTCACGGCCCCCTGGTGGCCAAAGACAAACAAAACTCCTTATATGTTCACGCTCAGTAACACAGGCTGATGTTTCCAAGCCAGACTTGTCTCAACAGATGTGACATGACACATCAGGCTGGAGGAATGTTGGAGAAACGACAAAACATTCGTGCACGGCAGTAAATTTCACTGACTCAGCTCACAAACCCTGTGTGGACAAGTGTGCACAGAAAATACAGCAAATGTAATGCAAGCATTTGAAATCCTCCTGAGATGTTAGTAACATAATGTGCAGACATAAAACAACACAATGTACCAAAGAGTGAGATTTGTCACCAAGCTTTTTCTAAACTACACTGACTTCAGCTGTACAGGGCTCCGGTTTCGCTAAAGATCCAGCAAAGCAATTTCACTTTCATGGTCAAAAAGACAGATGCTGCTAAATCCTCTGTCAAGGTATAAAACAGAAGCACAACACAGGCAGCTCTGCTCTTCAATTATTTGCATATTTCACAGTATATGCTTTAGTGTCCATGGACAACAGCAATGGCCAAAAAGATAAACAGACATATTTCAGGTCTGAAAACTGAAAAACAGCTATGTCAACAATATGTACTCAGTACTCAAAGAAGATACATTCAGCCCTGCATGCAGAGTATCAGTACTTAGCATTAAACGCTTCTGTTAACCAACACAACTTCTATCAGAAAACTGACCTTCCTACATGAAGCTTTAAAACTCAAGTTACTACAGGGTTTGAACTTTAAAGGACCATACCAGTGGTTTTCAGCCAATTTAGTTACAAATCACTGACATTTACAGGACCGCTAACATCTGCAAATCATGTTACTGTGTTTTAGGACGTGTTTAATGCATTCATTATTTATTCTTTTCTGTATAATATAAAAATCCTTTACTTTCTTAATTGTGGAGAACAACACAATATAACTGAGTTTTAAAGTCTATTGATTATTATACAGAAATGAATGAAAAAGTGCAAAAAAGAAACAGCCCACATTGGAAACTGATCAGTAGGCTGTTAAATGTACATGGTTTGTAGTGAAACTGTTGTGGTTACTTGGCAAACTTCTTCCCTAAAATAATCAACAAGCAAGACTGACTGATGTTTTGCAGACTGTCTTGTCTAATGGGAATTATCACCAAAGCCTAATTTACCATGGACAAACAAAACTGCTGACATCCAGATTCTCTCCAGTAGCTGGTCCATTGAACACTATTTTGGTGTAAAAACAAACAAATGGATTTCCTGATTTGAACAGAAATCCAGTTCTACATCCAATCAAACCCTAAACAAAATGCTTAAATGTATGGAAGGGTAAGCAAAGACATCAGTTGCCATATTCAGATTAATGTAATGATACTGCATTTGCTTTTAGCTGTTGGTGTCATTCACAGCGTGGCTTCAAAAAGATATTAGATTACAGTGACATTCAGAAATTCTAAGACAGAGATTGTCCTACTCATCGTAAAACTGATCTTTGTGTATTTTCAAATAGCTTATCTTCAAAATAGCTTGTCACGTGTAAATACAACTGTGTATACATAATTTCTGAAGCCTTTTCATGACATCTATTTTTTCCAATAAAGATTTCTGAGGGTTTTTTTTCCTCTATCCAAAGGCATTTTGTCCCTGAAGACCTAACATAGAAAACCATGGTCCCTCCGTGGGATGGAAAAGTCCCTTTCACGTGTTAATGATGAGTTAGAAACTTCAGGGATGAACTGAAATACAGATGAAGCTCTCCTCTATAAGGCGCCAAAACCCAAACAGTCCAGGACGGCAAAAGGTTCAATCTGTCATATGACCATTAGTCCCATCATGCAGAGTGCAGGGGGATGACAAATTTGCACCCAAAAGGAGAATGGTACTTGATTCCAACTTCCTGGAACACCTGGCGAGGTATGCCTATGTCACACAGGTAAACCCTGCCAGCGCCCTCAGCCAGGGGAAGCGGAAGGCAGAGAGAGAGGGACCACTTGGCCTCAACTGCCTGACCCTGCCCACTAATAGGAGGGTCTAAGCTGAGGACTGGCGCTCTATTCTGGTTAGCCCAGTCTGCAGCTGCTCGGTACCAAGGCTGATCCATCAGGAATGTGTTCTCATGACAATCCAGACTATTAATGATGAGGTCCACCGGGGTGTCTGGAAGGTCTGAAGAGTCAGAGAGTAAAAGATAAAATATATTAAGTTATCTATATGTTGTTTGATCATCTAGATGCAAAATTTAATATGTCATTTTATACTGCCTGAAAAATAGGAAGTCAGACTGAACAAAAGTGGGGAGGAAAGCTCACCTTTGATATTTGACACTTGTTTTCCCCCAGTTTTGTTGAAGAGTGTGACTTCCCTGATGACAGAGTCAAGCATCTTGACAAAATTGGGCAGAAACAAAATTACCTCCACTTCATGATTGGCCAGGTGACGACCACAGCTGATGCCCTGAGCCCCCTGAACATGAGGGCCACACAACAGAGCCACTGTGGGACGCTGGTGTAAATTTTTTGGAGTGAATCTAGATAGAAAAAAACAAAGTGATTTCCAGAATTTTATGTTTTTCAAAGCTCAAATATCAGTCAATACATATTTTTCAAATGAAGCAGTTCGACTCAACAACATGTATTACATTCTACATATCCTTTGACCATTTAGAAATTTAACAACACATTATATTAGACATACACTGTTGTAGCTGACCTTGACTGAATATTTAACAAGAGTCTATAAGCCACCAATACACAATTACCTGTTGGGGCCACCCAGCAATGTAAGTGCCATCTGACTGGCACATACTCCAGTCATTTCAAGTCTTCTTTCCAATGAGAGACCATAACGCTCAGCGACCGACAACAGGCGCTTGTGTAGTTCATATGATATACTGGGTACAACAAGCCCAGAGTCTGTATGGAATAAACAACACAGATTTGTAACTTTAAATTATTTGCCATCATTACAATTGTTATTTACAGTTTCACTCACTTACCAGTGCAATATTCTTTGCCCCCAGGTTGCGGTACAGTAATCTGTCTGTACACAATGGGTTTGCCCTCCAGGATGTTCTCGTCGTGACGGTAACGTGAAGGCGTCTGCTCTTGCGGTGTCCCACGGGACCTTGCACCGTTACGGCGTTCAGATATGTCAATCTCTGAAAAAACTGCTGCTTTGTCAAAAAGAGCTAAGTTTCCTTCAAAATCAAAGTCTGTGTCCAGTTCTTCATCCACGCCATCCCCGAAACACTCATCATCTCTGTGCTTCATCTGACCGTTCTTCACCCCGTTTTTCTTTGGTGTCACTTGGTTTGCCCCTCTACTACTGGATGACCCTGATGACATAGTACATGCATATTGTTAACCTCTACACAGTAATCAGCTATAACAGGTTAATTTTATTCAGACTTAACTACATGAAATTGCACCTACAGGAGTTGTGTCTCCGACGGAAGCCTTTAGGCTGGCCAGGAACATCCAGATGACGCTCTCCATAGTTTTTAGAGTAGTGCTGAGGAGAGTTTAGTTTGTCCACAGACCTGGGGTCGCCCTTTGGCACTGCAACTGGAGCACTGTTTAACTTTGTAGGTGCAGAGGAGCTTGTCTTGGAATTGCCATTTCTGAAATCTAAAATCTTCAGTTCCTTTATGTCAATGGCACTGCAGGGGGAAAAAACAGAAATTAAAAATAGGTTTGAATCACATTAATGTACAAGAACAACCAAGGGGAAAGCAATTTGGGGTTGTGCTTTACCTGAAGGTGACTTCAGGTACAGGGCACTTGACTCCATTATGAAAAGGTTGTTTTAAGGAGATGGTTTGACTGGACTGGTCCACAGATGATACTTCTCCTTGATAGACTCCCAGAGTTGGCCCACAATTTATGGAAACCAAACTACCCAACCAATCCGCTGCCATGTCTCTACATTGGGGGGAAAAAAGTTATTTTCTACCCATTCTTGAAAGCATAGACTTGTAGTTACCCCAACCCTTATGTTAAATCAATAAACTAACTTTCCGTCGGTAGATAATCATAGATATCAGCTACTAGACTTAAATGAATAGTTAGGCTAACTGACCAGCATCAGCGTCGACGCGTTGTTTAGCTAACGTAGCCTATACGAAAATGTCGTGTGTGAGATTAAAACGTATAGTTAAAGAATCATACTTTATCGGAATAAATGCGAAACAAACTTACCAAAAACACAAATGAATCAGTTGTGATGTTAAGTGCTGAAAGGAAGATTCTCGTCCTCTGACGCTGTTAGCTTCTTGAATAGCCACAAAGTCTCGCTGCTAGCTTCTGTGTTACTACATCCTTTTTCCGGGTGACTTTTTATTTCAAAATAAGAGCTTTTTCTTACGCCGTAACATCTGAACACATTATATGTGTAAGTCAGTCAAATATGGAAATTGTATTGGGTTGTAATGGCATTACAGTTTGCATTAGTTTTTCTGCTATAACGATTGACTCATATGTGACAATACTGAATGTGCTCCTGGATAATGGCCTGACATATTTATGCAAAGAATCAACTTTGGATTTAGTCAGTAAGATACAATATTTCACACCAGTCTGTAGAGTATTAGTAAGCTTGTGACCTTTTAACAACTCATCATGAGCTTTCATTACCCCTGAAGCAAAAATAAAAAAATATTTTAGAATCCACTAATTTAAGAACCTACGTAAATAAAGCCTGTCCCTGAAGCCGAAATCAAAATCTGTTATGACACATTTACCATCACAGTGGTTAATCATAGGCTAACGATGTGTATTATAACTGCTATTACGAATTGCTGCCAGTCAGCAGACCGAGCGAGATCATGCGGAAACTATCCCAGAGGTGTTAGTACATGACACACCCTCCCAAATGTGTCCTGTATACACAGGTTACCATGGATACCTAGCTCATGGGCTGTTGTGGAGCAGCTTGCAGCTTGCATTTAAAGCAGTGTGGAGTCGATGGGCATCGTCAATGGACAGGAGAGCGTTTCTGCAACAAGGTACTGTAAGAGAAGGTGTCATTTAATGCACAGTACAGAAATCCTCTTCAGTCATGAACTGTGACACAGTTTGAGCAGAGATGGTTTGACATCAAAACAGTTTTGTAGGTAAGAGACACACCGTGATAACCATTTAGTGCAGAGGATTGTTTTTTAAGATGAAGGATGCATTGGAAATGTTAAGACGCATGATCCAAGTGTAGCCACACACCCACACTACCACGTATGTGTGAAAATCTATCCTTGTCACTGGGTCAGACATGATAAAGGACTGTAGCCTCTCCCACACAAAGCAATATCGCTGGTGTGGAAAGACATTTCATGATGTTCGGACCCTCTCGCAGAAGTTCAAGTCCATTTTCTCTTATGGACCTGGACATGTGGGACACTAAGTCTCAGTTTACAACCCAGGTAAGAAATTTATGTGGTCTTTTTGAGGTAGAACAGAACAGTTGTTCTAAAGTGTGTGTTTTCTTGCATATGTTTTTTTTGTCAGACCTCAGCATGGCATAGTATGGCAGCTGTCTCTGGGTCAGGGTTTCTGTCAAAGGTCAGCACAAGGTGAGAAGAAAATGTCTATAGTTTTCATTCAGCAGAGACATGGTAATGCCTACACACGATAAGGTGGCTAAAAATACTTAATCTGTATCCAGCACATCTGGCAGCACCAGTGCCTTCAGACAGAATGACCCAAGTCTGAGGACGTGGCAGTCATTGTCCCATCTGGCACCTGGAGGTGCTACACACTCTTTTCCTTCATCTCCACTGGAGGAAAGTAGCTTTAGACAACCAGACATGGTGCAATGGCTGCGAGAGGCTGAGAAGCAGGTTGACTCTCAGCTGGACCATCGGAGATTCGGAGACGCAGAGTTACGCTGCAACACAGCTACTGCACAGCGTCTTGACATGAAACACAAGGTAAATAAAAGTGACTGCCGGCTTTACAGTGGTGCTGTCAGAAGCAATGTGCCTGCTTAAGCAGGAAATGGAAGCAGCTGAATTCTTCAAATTTGCTAAGAACATATGTGGTAGAAATGACTGAAATCCCCAATGTGGAATTCACTCATAAGAATCATAAAGTAAAGCTAGAGAAACAGCCGCTGCAAATTAGATTGACTTCATGAGTCAGTGACCAGCCAACCATAACTCATGGTTAACTTAGCAGAACATTACCGGTGAGCCAAGAACATTTAAATAGCTCATGTACTACAACAACTGATTTTTGCTGTAAAGCGTGTATTTTTTCTTTGTGTTCTGTTTTTTGTGACTTCACTTTATTTGCATAAGGAGAAGCAGAGGGTCGACAGAGAGATGCTGAAGCTGACACAGGCTGTGAAAGAGGCCGAGGCGAGAGCCAAAACACAAGAGGAGGAGCGAAACGAGGCACTCCAGCAACTCCACACTTTAACTGAGGCAAGTTTATCCATATTTAAGGTAAAGATCAAAATTCTATTATAAAAATACAAACTTTTACTCGAGTAGTCTGCGGTGTTTCACTTCTGTCCATATTTGCTGTTTATCTTAATGTGGACTGTCTTTTGCTCCTGTGTGTCCAGAGGCAGAGGACGCTGCTGAGTCAAATGGAGGAGATGAACCAGAGGCTCAGCCACACTGTGTCAACTCGCTCCGAAGTGCAAGAACAGCTGACTGAAGCTAACAACAAAATCAGCCAAGCATGCCTGGTCAGCTACCCGTCTCTACCTTATCCAACACAATATGCAATTCCATAAACAAGTACATTGTGATAAGCATCTCTGTAATTCTGCACAGGAAAAAGCCATCTTGTCAACTCAAGTTCTAAAGCTGGAGGATCATATAAGAGAACTGAAGGCCAAACTGGCCTTGGCTGTGTCCAGCAAAGATCACCTGCTCCAGGTGTCAGATATAAGGACACATCCGGGTTCAGAGGGTCGTAAGAGTCACGCCCAGCCACTTAAGGCAGAGTCCGATAACAACAAACAGGAGCAGGAGCCTGGTCTTATGAAAGAAGAATCAAAGGGTCTCAGAGAGGTTGAAGGCTTTAAGTGATCAGCATTTTGACAATTTTCACTGTCGTACGTCTATACTGAACTATCCCTATTGTGACTTCACCAGGTAAATGAAAAACTGACACGGGAGCTTGAAACGATGAAACAGAAGCTGGACGTGTCACAGTCTCAGCTGCAGGAGCTCACAGCGGAGAGAGTCACCGCCACCAAACAGGTGAAAGCTCTGGACGCAGAGCGCTCTGAGATGATGAGACAAACAGAGGAACTGCAAAGTCAGCGTCTGTCTTTGGAGGCTGAGGTCCTCAAGAATGAGGAGAAGATACACCTGCTGGAGGAAGAGTATCGGAAACAAGATGCAGCCAGGGTCCAAAACATTGAGGAACTAAAAGCTGTGGCCTCACACTGGACTGAGAAATGGCAAAAGGTGGCTTTGGTCCTGCAGGTCACACAAGAAGAACTCAAGGAACTGCGGAAGAATACCTCAAGGAAAGAAGTAAGACTATCCCTTTACTGCGGCCTTAAACATCCACTTTAGATTTAATTATTTTTGAACCACAAACATTCACATTTCTTATATGCTCACGTCAGTTGAGATGTATATGGGGTAAATATAATTATACAGTGAACTCATGCAGAGGGACTCTGACTCGCTGCTGAGGGTTGAGCTTGATGCGTGTAAACAGGAGCTGGAGCTGGAAAGGAGCAGGAGTCTCCTTCACAGATACAAGGACAAAGGTAAAGGTGAACGCTCTCTTCAGCAACTGCACATATTCTGAACAAATGACTGTGGGGACTGCTGCATACACACTGCTTTACTCCGGAAACGCTTGTGTTTGCAGGCGGTGAACCTGTGCAGACTCATGACAAGGCGACCGCGACAGAGTGAGAGGATTTAGATGAGATTTTTCTTCTTTGAAATGCACCGTCATCAAAGGCTTAAAGTGCAATTCTCCGATCTGTTGCTTTATCTTGTGCTCTATCTGTTTATCAGCTTATCGGAATCCTCGGAATTATGGGCGCCTCTGTCAGACTCCCACAGCAGCCAAAACAAATCCCCTCAGGTAACAAGACCCCCACACACACACACACACACACACACACACACACATGAAATTATATATGTATATTTATGTATACAAGTGAATATTAATATTTTGTGCATAAAATATTGACAATTCATTGGCATTATTCAAAGGTGTGTGCAAAAAGCAGCGAAGTTCAAAGGCTGAAGGAAAAACTGTCTGAAAGAGAGGAGCTGATGGAAAAGTGAGCTTTGTTTACTTTTTTTTAAACTAAATATGAATTTAAAGGATTTGAATTTGTAAAAGGGTTTTTGTCTCAGGGAAGATGCTCTGAAGTGTCTGCAACAGTTGAGAGACATGGAAAAAACTGAGGCTGAAATCAAACTTTCTGCTGTAAAGCTCGAGGTACAGTTACTACAACCAGATCAACCCATCAAATCATGAATAAATTACCTATTGATACCTAACAACTGCTTGACAGTTACCTACGAAACCCATGACATTTCCATGAACCTCCAACATCCAGTGTTTGAAAGTTAATATTTACTTTCACTTGGATAGTTCTTGAAGTTTAGTAGTATTCTTATATTCTACCATATTATACCACACTGTTTCCAACCATTTCTGCAGTTAAAGGGTTTGTTTAGAGAACGAGAAGGAACCGAGGTGGGAAATGTTGACGACACATCAGCTGCTGCTCAAACCGGGACCTTCCCACTTCAAGACTGGACCAACACATCTAAAGTTTTGAGGGTGAGAATCGAAGAATTCGGAGAATCCTGGCAGTAATTGCATGGTTTACCACAGTCACAGTGGTTTGCAGGGGGAAAAAAAGGTGCGTGCTTGTTTTTATTCAGACTGCAGCAGACAGGTGGAGCTGGCAGCAGAGGCCAGGTTTGATGCCAGTGTTCGAGGAGGATGAGGAGAGCGGTGAAGTGCGGGAGGGAGAGGAAGGAGAACCTGCAGGAGGGGCTCAAGCTGGAGAAAATCCCCACAGTCAAGGATGCCAGGTTTGAAGATTTTAAGTCATAGAGGGTGGATGTGTGTCCATGGCTGTGTCCAAAATCGCCCCCTAACCCCTATATAGTGCACTATATAGTGAGCACGCCATTTTGTAGTGGTGTCCGAAAGCTTAGGGATCATAGCATGTCCACTATATAGTGCACTCCATGTATCCCACAATTCACCGCGAAATGTAGTGTATATCCGATGGTCACTAACCAGTCCAAGATATCCCATCATGCATTGCCAGAAATTCTCTGGGCTGCGCGGAAGTGAAAATAGCGGACGGACGGGAGGGAAATATACATAAATATTATAAAATATAACAAAATACGAAAATAAAAAGTACAGGAAAGTAATCAAAAGCCTCTAATTTGATAAAAATGCAGTGGTAAACAAACAAGTATTTTGTGAGACTACAATAATGTGGTACGTTTTAATTGTGCGACAGCGATGCCGTAATTACCGGCGCCGAGAGTAGTGTCCGAAAGATTTTTCTGTTGAGCTCACTATATAGTGCATTACATTTATTTCCCTATATAGGGAGTAGGGAGTAGGGGTTACGGGGCGATTTCGGACACAGCCCATGTGTCCAGTTTGTTCATAGATCCTCAACACTCTGATTAGAGCATCAGATAAATGACTAAAGCATCCACACAACCCTCCAGGCAACACACCACTCAGAAGATCCGCTTTCATAAATGTACAGTATAATGTATCAACATCTGCAACTGATGTAAATTAATGTCATTAATGGCTTCGCCGTGGCTCAGAGATCATATCATGAAATTAACAGAGCTGACCCCACATTCGTTCATTACATACACACATATGTACAGACAGCACTAATCCCAGCCTCAGCTTCAATCAAAGAGCAAACAGCACACTGGGACACGGCGGCATTACCACTTAAACTCCTCGTGAAACGCAGTTCATCCGCAATCTCACATTTGACCCTTTCTACTGAAGTAATCGGATTTGACGAGTGGGTGAACCACTCGACTGGAACACATCGGACGCAAACACAAGAGGATGGGCAAGAGTTAGAGTGTGTCACTGTCGTATGCTGAAGTTAACCGTGACATGAGAGTTAGTGACATCCAAGCAAATTACATTAAAGTTATTTTAAAACATCTTGATTGTCTTCTACAGACTGAAACTAACAAAAGCATCACAAAACATACTGTACATGGAGGAAATGCCCCAATAAATTGTTTGCCATCTGCCATTAAATTTAAAAAAAAGTAAAAGATTTTTTTTAAATTAAAATGATTGAATATAATGTAAAAGAAATAAACTTCAGCTTTTCTGAAGCATTTCTTTTTCCTGCCAGATGTCAGGTACGAGTGCAGGAATCAGCAACCTGAAGGCAAAAAATGAGAATCTTCTGCAAGGTGATATCAGAATACTTTAATAATATATTAATGTAGACATATGTGCTGTGACCTGTGTTGTGTTTATAGTTTGAAGGCCCTGAGTACACTACAGAATTGTTTCATTTTCTAAAACAGGGATGTATCCAGAAATCGTCCACAAAGAGGACGAATAAAAAAAAACATCATGAGTGGATACGTCTCTGCTTTATCTACCTCTGCTTCCTATCTTCTGCATGTGTAGAATACTTAATAGATAATTAGGAATGGTGGACCTTGTTTTAATTATTATGTTTTCCTTTCCTTTAAGTCATAAGGATCAAGCAGCCAAACGCAGGGCTTCAAACTGCAGAAGAAAACGTATCAGACGTATGTGTACGTGTTGAAGGAGCAAACACAACTCACTGTGTGGACGAGTGTGACCTGCAGAGGAGCACACCTTTACTCTGTCCTGATGGAGTGTTCCTGGCTAAGCTTGTAGATGTATGTAGCCCCGATGAAGATGAAGATGAACCTGACGGGGAGGCGAGAAAGGTGTGAAAACATCCATTACTCGCTATTTATTTATTTAAGTTCAAATAAAGACAGGTCATTACATTGTCCTGTATGAGGCAGCCTCATCTAGTTTACACAATTTCAGAATAACCCTTTAATAAGATCGGATTTGGTAAATGTTGTTTAATCGTGAATACAAGGAATTGTATCTGAATCCATTTTCATTTCTCCACCAGGCTACTTCAGGCAAAAGTATGTTTCATGTAAATGAGAACGTTCTTCACATACATTTACGTGGTTGAACGCTTGTTTGTTTATTTGTTTTTCTTTTTTTCTTTTTGCTGTAGCATCAGTAAATTCAGTTAACATCAGCTATAAGCACTTCGTGTCAAAACAGAATTGGGAACCCCCTCAGTGAGTTCACAGTGTGTGTTAGGTCCCCAGTGTTTTTTAGCGCAGGTTTCTCAGTAGCGGTTCTGGATGAACATTGTGCCAGCGAGCCTGCTCCATCTGCAAGCTGCACATGTTCCTGCAGGGAGCACGGCCTGCATCTGCAGCCTCTGAGTCAGTCCGATGAGGACTTCATGGAGAACTTTACCTTCTGAATGATTCTGTCACACCACATGGAAGGAGAAGAATATAGATTTGACACTCGTTAAAATGCAAATGAAAATAATTTTACTGTCAGCCCCCAAGAGCGATCCTCACCTGTGTGATTATGAACTTGAAGCGTGAGGGGTAGCTGGCTGATGTCTCCTGGAGGAAGGTCAAAGAGGAATGGCGTATTCCACACGGCACAAGACTTGATCATCACCTGATCATCACCTGATCATCCCCCGATGATCTGTACACACAAAGTATGAAAATAAATAATAAAGCATGAAAAAAATCAATAAAAGACAGTTCACATTAAGAAAACACAACATTACCTTAGTTCTTGACAGAAACAAAGAAAATATTTTTTTTTTCTGTTTTTTGCCAGACAGCTGCAATCCCATACTACATCTGATGTAAAAACAAGGGGGGGAAGATTATCCTATGTGACATACTGTACATGAAAGAGATATCATAAAAGCTAATGGCTCTTTAGAATAAAAATAATGCCTAGGCAGGCTAATGCAAACAAAGATTAGATCTGTCAGATTCAGAGGAGATTGGAACATTTTCCTGAGGATTGTGAATTGCGTGGGATTAAACCACAATGTCATTAAAACAGGGGAGGATGATCGCCTGCTGCATTCAGGACCCGTGGACGTCATTTAATCCCCTAAACATTAGAAGCAAACAGGGAAAAAAATTAAAATAAAATAAATAAATAAATAAATAATATAAAAAAATTAAAAAAAATAAAAAATAAATAAAAAAACAATTTAAAAAAAATAATAAAAAATAAATAAATTTAAAACAAAAAGAAGCAAACAGGGAATCACATTACCTCTACCCCCTGAAAGGTAAAACTTTCCAAACATGATTACACAAAATCTCCACGCATGATGCACACACACAATAAGCGCAGTGTTACCTGGTGTTGGCGATGTGTGAATGAGCTTGTCAGGGTTATCTGCTCCAAGCACTGTTGTTTTGATCCGGTGGGCTAGTGTCTGATACTGGAGGACAGCTAAGCCCCTTACACGTCACTGCATCCTGAGAGATCAGACTCTGCCAGTCAGAGGGCAAAAGTTCAAGCAGAGTGGAACCCTCAATCAGGAGGAAGTCAGATATTTTCTCTGTAGCACCACAACAAATGGCCTAAGAAAAAGAATCCTAACAATGCTGACCACATTTCTGCTCCTGGGCTCATGACAGGACCTGAACCTGGCTCATAGCCCTGTCTGAAAATACACAGTGGTGCTCACAGACATCTATTCATTACACCGCTGCCTTGTTCAGTTTCCTCTCACTGAGGTGAAGTTCTTTTGTGATGTGGTAGAGACGTTCTGCTGTCCAGTCTGTCCCTCCACATTCAGCCTCCAGTTCACCCAGTGCAGTGGCTCTTGGGTTGTTGGGTTGCTGAGTATATACGGTTGCTCTGAGCGTGCACCTCTGCAGCTCATTCACAGAGTTCACCTTCAGACGCAGCACCAGGCTGTGTGGCTCAGGGCTGAGGCTGCTCTGGGTTGAGGCCTGTACAGGACACGGGTACAGAGGCGGCAGGCTGCCCAGCACAGACACGTCCTCCAGTGTGTGAGGCGTCCCGCTGAGGCCGAGGATGGTGACTGCCAGAGTTTGTTGCTCTGGAGAGAAGGCCATGGTGAAATGGAGGCAGGGTTTTGGTAATATCAGCTGTTTGCAGCTGGCACCGGAGCCATAGGTCAGTGGAGCTAAAGGGATTGGTTCTTCAGGCATAATAGGAGAGATAGCGCCGGGACTGGTGAGCCTGCTGTGTTCACTATAAGATATAGCGTCCCCGGTGACAGTACGGCGCCTCTGCAGAGCCTTACATGTTTTAGACAACAGTCCCAGTTTGGGAAATGCAGGCAGGGAAACATGGCCGGGATCAATGGGTTTGTAAAGCGGTGACGTCAGAGATGGTGTGCTGAGGCGGCGCAAGGAAAAATAAGTCTTCGGTTCCTCCTTCCGTTCAGAGGCAGCTCCAGCTGGATTAGTGGTAAATTCACCCTCTGAGGGGGCAGGGCTACTGAATGTGGAGGGAAACTCAGCCAGATCTCCATCCAGCTCCTCATATTGCTGTCTAGGTGGTGTTGTCGCTGCCGAGGGAGGAGAGATCTGGGCAAAGGTCATAGGTTCAGCAGGAGCCGGTGATGGTGATGGTGTCGCAGGATCCTTGTCTGTCACTGTACAAATCTGAGTTTTCCTCCAGCACAGGAAACATCCCAGGATCAAACACAGACAGAAGACGATCAGTCCAACCAAAAGGAGGATTTGAAGGTGAACTTCAGAAATAAGGGGAAATGATTAGGCACAAGTAATTTATTCTGATTAAACATCTGCTTTACATAATACACAACATTAACTCTTTACCTCCCACCTGCCTGTCAGCATGGAGAACCATTTTTTCACATCAATCGTTCCCCACACTGAGATCATTAAATGCAGTAGAAGTTACTACAGTGATCAGTACGTTTTTTATATTTACATCGATATGAGCACTATTTCAGACATGGAAAATCATGAAGCCAGCTTTACAGAACGTACCTTCCAGTTGTTTGGTAAAGAGGACCTGCACCAGAAGCCAGAAGAAGAGTATGACCATGATGCCCTCGATCATACCCTTACAGCAGAAGAGAAGCACAGACTGCCACAGAGGCTGACCTGGGTACTCCTCATCCTGGTAAGGCATGGTGCAAACAGTGAGAGTCTGTAGAGGGCTTCCCTAAAGAATGGTCCACAGAAGCAGAGAGGTCCCAGTGTAGAAGATCATTTGCTTGACGGATGAAGACATATTTTAGTGTTGGTTAGGAGCAACAAAATAAGCTACAACGCCTGCTCGGTGTATGATGTCCTCAGATTCCATGGAGAAGGTCTGTCATTGAGGATGGAGCTCCTTATACAAGTCACAGTCATGCGCAGCTGTACGTCTGTTTCCTGCTCTCGTAACTTTCTGTTGACAGAAATATATTCCAGTCTTCATCCCACAACAGTGATGCCCTCACCAGCAGTGGGACTTCAAGTGTATTATTTCTCCCTGGCAGACTACAGGGACTGTGGGTGGAGATATCATCTCTTCATAACTCTCGCCTGTGCCTGCAGCATCTTTCACCGTTCCACATACGAGTCCAGCAGTGTCACTAAAGAATTACTAACCCAGCAATAAATCCTGCAACTCATCCCCCGCTCTCATCCTCCGACCCATCAGCTCTTATCTCCATCTGTGTAGCCTCCTGCTGGAATTCAGGAATTAACCCTCAAAACAAGCTCCTTCTGCACTTCCTGCTACGCATTCACTACGTGCGGTGTTACATTTGATCATTTTAATATGTTGTGGAATGCACATTCAGGTTTTCACCAATGCATCACTTACAAACAAAGCTTAATTGACAGTAAAACCTGGGTTTGGATGGATGGATAGATAGATACTGTACATCCTGTACAGAGGAGGAGTACAGATACTACCCCCAAGTGGTCACTCACTCCTCATACTGAGTTTTTATATATGCAGAACTGCAGTATTAAAAATACTCCTGTACAACAACTGTTCTAAAAAATGTCATTAAAGTGCATGGTATTTCCCTGCTGTATATTGTATTAAAATTATTACATTAAAGTTATAGTCACTTCAGCATATTATTTAAAATGCTTTCAGAAATTTAGAAATCGCTGTAATTTATTAAGCTCTAAACATGATTATTTTGTAAACCAACCATGTACTAGAACTCAAATTTGTATTGTAACCAGAAACTAAACCTGTCAAATAAAAGTAGTGGAAAAGTGTAGAATATGCACACGAATACAACAATATGGGATATATTGTTGTTTGATTGATTGACAGAACAAAGAACAAGGTCTTTCTACAGCACACGATTACTTTATTTCTCATGGCCACATGTCCAGGAAATATGTTGATGAAGACTGCATTTAATATCAACGTTAAGTTTCTTGTCAGGTTCACAGAGATGTTCACAGTGATTGTTTGCAGTGATACGCCCACATGATTGTCCACATATATTCCAGCAGATGGCTGAACCAAGACATGCTGCAATAAGTATTGCATATTTCTCTAGCAGATTGAGGTAGCAATGTTTCAGTGTTCACTTGTCAAAAACTTGAGGTAATTCGATACATTCTTCGCATTGTTACAAATACAACACAGCGAGAGGCATGATAACAGTGATGACATTCCTGAGTCCAGAAGAAATTCCCAAGAAATTTGCCAATATGAGTCAAAAGTCAAACGAGGTAAATGATATATCACGTCTCTCTTACTATAACTATATCGCCCAGCAGAAACCTCCCACATTTTGCGTGACAACAGACATTCATTTTTTTTTTTTTTGCACTTTTTCAGATCAAATGATTAAAGAAAAAAATAAAATAAAATTAAGTAAAAAAAAAAAAACAATCCAACCCACCTACAACCCATTATTTCCATTTAAGTCTGCAGTAAACAGGACAACAGACAATAAATTATAAGCTTTCAGGGAAATTAAACCAATTTTTTACCGGTGGAATAAAAAAAATGAGCTTCACAACCATTATAAACAGGACTTGATGATACTGAGCTACAGCTCTTTGGTCTTCACGAGCTGCATTTTGGCACCCACACCGATATACCTGTTCGAAAATGACCTACAAATAGAACTGACATCCAACGGATGAGGGCGTTGGTTCTCAATGTGCATTTCGCTGCTCTAAAGACACTTCTGACAGGCACTAAGGTAAACTTTCATCCAAATTTCTATTATAGGCAGTCTGGAAGTAAAACATTAGTGTTGTCTTCACAAGGCGGTGCCAGCTGCTGCTGCCCCAGAGCCATGGGCAGACAAACAGGTATTATAGAGGCTGGTCGGTAAGAATCATTTAAAGCACATTACACCATCAAACGAATGGAAAGATAATGTTAGAAATCTGACAAGAGGGGAACTTTGTGAGGTTGTTTTGCTCTGAACAGATTTAAAAAGCCTGTTTGTCTTAATTTGGTCCTTTAGAGGAGGTAGAAGATGATGAGGGACTGTGTGAGGAGGACAGCGCGCTGAAACCGCTTGTTCCTGCCAGAGTTACAGCCTGTGAAGCCACTGGAGCCGCAGACTTCTGGGCAAACAGCGTTCCTGCAAATCAACAAACAACAGCCAATCAAAATCTGTTTTGTACGACTGATTTCCCTCACTCTCATTTCCAGGTTAAGTTTTACACATACATCAAGCTGACAATAAATTCAATGACTGAAGATTCCATAGTGTTTTTGTCGATCGAATATATTGTCCTTTCCATCGAAGTGCTATATGCTAAAATAAATTCGGTAGTGAAACTATATAAGTGTGAAAAGTTAAAAAAGAAACCCACACACACACACAAGAGCAAAAATCATTGAATGACATACCTGAGTAAATGGTACCATTGATCTCCACAGACACACTGATACCGGCTGCTCCATTAGTGGAGATACTCAAAGACAAATCCTGCTTGCCCTCTGTGAGAGAACAACAACAACCCCATGTAAACGATGGACGTCCCCGTGATCATTTATATATAGGTGTGTATGAAGTGAAAGTAACTGACCGTGTCCGTTGTTAAGTTTGAGGTTCATTGGGTTGAAGTGAGAGGCCATGGCCAAGAGGTTTTGTTGGAGGGCCTGCTGCATGAGGCGCTGCTGCTCCTCTGCCAGACGCATCATTTTCTTCTCTGGAGCATCAGCTGCTGCTCCTGAAGCTCCTCGCTCCAGCCTCTCTCTGAGATGCTCCAATGTGGCAGCCTGTGCCAGCTGCTGCTGCCCCAGTGCCATAGCCATGGGCAGCCTGTTACTAGGTACCACAGGGGTGGGTGTTTCATCTGTTTGGAGAAATGGAATGGCAGAGTAGCACAAGAGAAAATGGAAGCAGATCATTCATGGCCAATGGATTTTCAGTCTGCTAATGTACCAGGGGATTTAAATCACTGGAATACAACAATTCTACATCTCCCGGGTCTACTTCAAGGAAGCCACAGGAATGGGAGCAGGGAATTTTTTATGACTTAATACAATGAAGAAAGTACATCGATAGTAATGTTACAATGTGTTTTAATGGAGTTGTTTAATAACAAAATGGAATCTGCACCGCTTATATAAAGGTGTCAGATAAGACATGTAAGAGACGTAATGTCATACCTGTGTTTCTCTTAAGATTTGGACTTGGGGATGTGTTCCGGTTGCTCTGTGAGGTCGGGGTGGGAGGAGAGAGCAGGTTGTGCGGAGCAGCGCTCGGGGAGGGAGAGTAGCGGTACAAGCTGTTAGTGTAACTGGGACGTCGACCTTCTCTGCGGTTACTGTCGATGGCAGCCTGCAGCTCTCCGGGAGAACTCAGCCGCTTCTTCTCGCACTCAAACGGGTACAGGTACTTCATATACCTACAGGGACAAATTTCAGTGTCAGAGATTGAACCATTGAATGCGTGTTGTTACAACTAGATGTCCAAATATTTCTACAAAAGAACTCATATTTAATGTTTAAATCTATTTATTAGTAAACATAACACAACTGTAGTAGCAACCAGATTATGATATATCTTCTCAAAATGTCCTTCTAGTGAAGGCTGAGAAAACATTTGACATTTTAATCGACCAACTAGTAGATAATTCGATATTATACCACTGTCAGTGACTTTTAATACTGCGGTTCCTTCTATTCATCTACATATCCACTAAAAGCTGCATTATTATGAGCTTTTCTGTTACAGATCACAGAGACACCTACTGGGTGCGAAGCGTGAAAGCTGCGCTGGTGATCGACGTGGGGAGGTTGAGGCCTTTGGTGATTTCCCTCCAGATCTTCTTGTTAATAACCTCCACCAGGCCTCCCTTCTCTGTCACCAGCTTATAAAGTTTGTACAGGTCCAGCACCTGCTTTGCCATGATGGGTATGCGGTTAACAGGAGTTCCTGAATCAATGAGAGAGTTCACACAGTGGAACAGCAGTGATGATCGTTTTTTCTTCTACAGGCACGGAGAGGTTAATGTTAGGTTATATGGCTGAGCAGGAGTAATCTGTGTGGGCAGTCTCGTTTAATGAATCTTAATTTTGGACGGGGGCGGGGATGATTCCACAACCACAGGCTGTGTTGTCGTATTGATTTTAGCTCAGGAGTCGGGGTCATTTCAGAGTCAGCAGTGTGTGCCAATCAGCCAAGTGACAGCTGACCCTGCCAATCCTGATGTACATTTGTCTGCGTCCTTCTGCATCTGCCACAATTTCCTGCTCTACAATGTGCTTACATGCTGGAGAAGCTTCTGTTAACTGACTAAACACGTGTACAATACGTTGGATCACGTCTGGTGTTAGATGTGGTTTAATATTTTTGGCTTCCTTGCTCTTTGCCCTGCTGCAGTTTAGTTAATCTCTCACTGCGACTGTCTCTTTAAACCATCCAGTTTTTAAAGTCCTCTACGGATAAACAGAATGTGGCATAAACTCACAGAATATCGATTTTCAATTAAAGTTCACTCTTTTCGAAACCAAAAAAGAAGTCAGTTATAATATAATATATAATATTAAAGGAAAATTGAGTGCAACATTTTCACTCCTTGCTGAAAGGAGGTGTTTATGGTCACAAAGACATGATCTTACATAGCAGGGAATTTCTAGGCCACAAAAATATGTGAATAAATAAAATAAAAACACAAGTGAAATTGCTACAGAGACTTACCTCGTTTCTGCATAAATACGAAGAGGTCGTCAAGAAACTCCTTCCGCTGTGGATCATTATCCAGCTCGTAAAGCTGCACATTAACAAATCAACACACTCGTCAGCTCTTACTCTGATCAGTCAGGCATCTGCTTGTTTGTGTAGACTACATCTACAATATCTACTGACCTTAGCAAAGTCCCTGGATGGTTCTCCTCTTATTTTTCCTCCATCATTCTCCTCAGACCAGACAGCATTTCCTCTCTATAAATACACCCACAGAGAAACATATCCATCAGCACATCATCATTTTACAAGGATAGAGGGAAAAGATAAGGAGGCATCCAGAAATGGATGTATCATTTATAGAGCACAGCACTATTCTTTTACTGTATACTGACTGCCTGTCAGAGAATACACAGACCCTGGATTATTAATGAGATAATTGTTCCGTCAAATCACTGGGTTGTTGTATCCTGTGTGAGATGACATCTTTAGTTAGTTTAGTGTGTCTTACAGTAAACAGCTGGCCACAGTAAAAAGAAGATTAATGAAAGGCCCCAGAGATTATTGAGAGGCCCCATGCTCATTAGGTAGTTTAATGTGACATGTTATTCCTCCATCACCCCCTCCCTCCTGAGATGACAGTTAAAGGTTAAAAATGTGAGTGGAGGGCAGTGTGTGTGCAACTGTGTGGAAAAACACACTGAGGAGGTTTTGTTCCACAAACCATGAGCTACTTGATGATGCAAGTTTGAAAATCAAATGCGATGGGCAGGAAACACCCTTAAGAATGGTCTGTCATTACAATTACATTAAATGGTTGATGTGTTTTTTTTCCTTTATCCCTTCCAGCCTACTCATTGCAGGACTGTGATGGAGCGCGATGAAGTTCAAGACATGTTTGTTTTCTTTTTGGATAAATCATTGGTTTGCTCTCTGTAGCTATATGAAGCTAGCTGTCACTCATACATATGTTTTATATAAAAGCAATTATGTATTCCAGGCGATAAAAACAGTTTCAGAAGAATCAGATGTTTCAGTCATCATAAGTGTGATGAGTCTAGTATTATCGTTTTCCCTGATGATACTTGGAAGTAGTTCATTATATATCTGATAATGAATGATATACTTTTTATTTTCATTTGAATAATTTTTTGAATTTTATTCTTTGAACACATTTTGTATCTTTTTTTGTATCACGTTCATTTAACACATTATATTTGCATGCATAGGAGCCCAAGCCAAACCGGGGCCAATATCAAAATAATTGCTTTTCTTTAAGCTTAAAAACAGTGTTATCTTCCACTTCAGTGTTAACTCTCCCCATGTTTATAGTAAAAACACAATCCAAATAGCAAACAAACAGCTGCATGATATGATCAGATATGCTCCCACAGTCAGGAGTTCACTGGAACGGATTTAAAATTATGTTATTTATAAGTAATTGCTGGATAAAAGTGGATATTGTTATTTTAATCTTTATCCAATCATTTGTACGATGATCAATTGTAGTGTTAGAATAATTTTAACCATTTGGCCAAAGCTTGTATCTTATGTTAGCCTCTTATCCATGCTTTAATCATTTACTTTACCAAATCTCTCACTTTATATACTTCAACCATTTACCAATTTAAATCTTCTATCAGTTCTCGGCTGTTTTGTCTTTATGCCATCAGCATCAGAGGTAGTCACAGAGCTAGATTAATGTCACAGTAGGTTCCACAGGTTTTAGTTGTTCAACTAGTTAAACAGTATGTTTCCACTTTATACAAAAAGCTCTGTCTGTGGTGGCAGAGTTGTTGACACATCCAACAGGCCCAGTTTACAATTTATAATAAAAGGGCTGCAGGAGAAAGCCTATTGATGTGAAGGTAGATAAACATCCCAGTCTTTTCACCATCAAATGGAAATAAAACCCTCCCCCCCCTTATTGATGAACAAGTGAGACCTACTGTGGATCTATTAACAAAGAGCTTTCAGTTAATTGCCCACAGAGCTTTCACACATTCAGCCCTGGGAATCCTGATACTGCTGAGTATGTAGGTCAGGAAAAGGTTTCTTTTGTTTTGTTAAGAAGGCTCGATTTTTTATTGGAGCTATGGGTGGGTTTTTTTGTATTTAAACTGCAAATTTAGTTTCATTTGTGTTACTGCATAAAAGTATTGCTGTAAACGTATGTCTGTTGGATCAGGTAAGAAAAGAAATCACATGCCATTTTAAATGTTTCATTAAAATACTGGAAAAAAAACACTGAACCGGAACTGTAAAACTACCTCTTATCATGAGCCTCATTAAAATCATTCATCTGTTCCAGCGGGGCAAGAGTGAAAACTAATCCTTCACCAATTTTCAATGTAACAGCAGGGGGCGGGGGCAAATGTTTAATCCAAATCAAATTACAAGTCAAGATCATTTATCTGGCCCCTTGCTGTGCTGGCAACTAAGACTGAGAGTGGACATTGGCTCTTTGTCTCCCCCCATGCAACACTAAAGGGCTTTTACAGTGAGACCGCACACAAGGACTGAACAATGGCTTTACAGCAAGGGCGAGGCTCGTGCAGAAAGCCCACTACTGACGTCAGGGGACCGGTTGCCAAGAGGGGAATCAAACCATTTCAAAGAACCTGGCTGCTGCTCAATCCAACTGTCAACAATATGAATAGTAAAGAAGTAAAGAGTAGCAATGATAATCTACAGGTCAACAACATACTGCAACATCAACAACATATATCGCTTTGAAAGAACAGCCAAGCTGTGAATGAAAAAATATGATCAAGCACTTATACACATTCTAACTACTCATTCATTAAAAACCAGACTAAACTAAAGCAGATAACTCTAGGAGAAAAACACCTTAGTGACCATGTCATTAATTCAAGGATTAGTGAGCGTCACTGAGAAAATGACACACATCCCCACTGCAGTAGTATATAACGTATTGATTACTTTCAGCTGAATTAACCATAGCCATTTAGTGTTGCTAAGCAACAGCTAAATTATGCAAAGCAAAGCCATTCACTGGACTACAGATACACCAGCAGCATTTTGAAAGGATGATCTATATATATATACTGTATGTGTGTGTGTGTGTGTGTGTGTGTGTGTATGAGGTAAAGAAAAACAGGAATTGAGTAAACACTATAAATACTAAACGGCCCATGCTCTCAACCCAATGTAAGTAGACTTTATGGGTAGTAGCCTGCTGGTATGCTGTGAGTCACAGACCCTCTACCCACAGGCCTCATTAATCATAATGCATTGTATTGAGGTGGGGCCTTTTCAAGGGAAACTTGCACACAGAAGAACCAATCAGATCAGAATAAAAAGACTCCAGTAGGAGACCCCCCTTTCAAATAAGTAGTTAAACAGTTGGTGGAAAACATGCTCAAACATACCGGCTTCTGATCTCATGTTATATAAAGGGGTTTTTTGTTTAAAGGAGACATGGCTGACACAATGAGGAAAAAATCCTACTCCCCACCTAAATCCCTAGTCTATATTTAACCCCTAAAGCAAACTTTGACCATTCCTATGCTTGAAGGTTTTCCACTAATCCCCTGCTCCGTCTCTGTCAGGTCTGGACCAGCTACTTTGAACAGTTAGGATTGGCTCCGAGCCAAGACCAATTAACTCCAGCAGAGGCAAGGGCACGTTTATGAAAGTGTGAGACGTGAAACGAAGTATGGCAGAACAGAGACCTCTGGTCTGGACGGTAATTAGCCTAAACACTGTCAGGTTCAGGCATCTTGCCAAAAACGGACACTCCTTCTCCTTCACATGCAAGAAAACAGCAGGCAGCCTGACTCTCAGCAAGAAGAGGTCAACAATTCATAATTAGATAAGAGCAGAACACGCACAAACAACAAGATTATCATCTTCCACTACAAAAGTTTAAATTCGTTCAATTGGAGCTAAATTCCCAGGGAAGCTGAGGCACTGCAGGGTTTGGAATCATTCTAATAGTCTCTGTGAAAAACATTAAACACAGATAAAAAAAACAAAACATGATTTTGATACTTAAATGCAAGATACCGTACCTGTTTTATTGGCTCATCGTAGCCCCAGTCAGTGAAGCCATTGGGGGATGTGAAGATGTGTTGACCTGCAGGAGAGAGAAGGTCCTTCTCCTCCTGTTCCTGTTTTATTGCGGTGGGTGGAGATCCAGGCATTTGCTTTGCAGCAGTTGACTGAGAGGTGGAATAAGGGGAGAAGGGAAAACCAGGAATCGGCTGGAGTCTGGGCCTCTTCGCTTCTCGATGAGGCTCGTTCTCCTCCTCCTCCTCATCGTCCTCCTCCTCTTCGTTCTCAGCCATTTCCAGCTCCTCCTCATCTGTGTCTCCATCGTCTTCATCATCTGGATCCATTCTGCTGAAATGGCTGTTCAAAGCCTGCCGATCGTTGTGATAAGTCTGTCCATCTGCTTTGCCAAATAACACAGATTCTAGTCTGGAGCCGGAGGCTCTGGCTGCTGCAGCGTGCTGAGCAAACAGCAGCTGAGCCTGAAGATGCTTCTCCTGCAGGTTCATCTCCAGCTTGGCTTCTTGTTGTCTCTGTAGCTGCTCCATCACTGCCTCCAGCTTCACCCCCGCAAGACTGGATGGAGGAATCCCAGCTGAACGGCCCTCCTCAGAGGAGCTGGACTGTTGAAAAATAATACCAGTTACAATAGGACACGGTTAATTAAGAAGTCATATGATCACTTCACTGATCACAGTGTGATCAGGTTTTTTCATTTTAACAGGATGCGCCAAGTTCGCAAATCTCTGCAACTGCATCCAGTGAGTTACAGGAAAATGTAACTTTAACCAAGCAGCTGTTAAAGCACTTTGACTAAAACAAGACGAGCCGATTTGCTCTGACTTCAAATAACTATTCACGCTCAGGTGAAACTCGCTCAGTCAGAGGGCATCACTGCCTCACAGCACATTAACGGGGGATTAAAGTGTAACAAAAGCTCGGCCAGTTGAAGTATGAGGAGAAATGCACTGATTTAATTTGGGGTGAATCAGTAGCAGGATGTGACCGGGTTTGTCACAACCATTTCCTGTGGCTGCGTTTCGGGGCAAATCGAACTCAATAAAAACCAAAGTCATTTAGAGAAAAGGGTGGGGGGAAAAACCTTTACAATACAAGTCGGGTTTTCGCTTCTTCTTTTTTTTAATGGAAGTATTTTTTTTTTATTTAAATGCAGATGTATCCAAATCCAAAACCTGTATCTACACATTTAACAAACCGAAGGCCTGAGGGAAACTTCTGAAGAGGAGTAACAGGGATTTTCATGACTACATTAATCGCCATTTGCTTTGTTACTGTAACAAACACGAGCGGGAGAGTCACCCAGCAGCCGTCGACACTCACCATTTGCGCCTTTGAGTAATCCATCGCCGCCGACGCGTCTGCTCTAGTTTTTCCTACAGTAACAAATCGCGTCTCATGACCAGTTCCAGACAGAAAAGCGTCTTCTGATCAACTGTGATATGAAACCCCTGTGGTGTGGCGGCTGGAGGAGGGGTGGTGTGCTGTGCTGCTGCTCTCTCTGCGCCCTACCTCCCTGGTCAGTGCGCATGGAAACTCAAACATCTCTGATTGTCCCTGACTGAGTGGCCTACACCCCCAACTTGGATGAATGAAAGGCCCGCCCCGTGCGTAAAGCTCGTGGAGAGCGCTCCGAACCCGCCCACTTCCCGCAGAGATCCAACCCTCCAGCTCCAAACACGGCCATCGCCCCACAGATGTCTGCCGTTGTTGTGGTAACGTGGCTTCTGCTAAACAAATAACCACGACATTTTTTTAAATAGCCTGCGTAAGTCACAGTACAGGTCGGCCCGAGGCTGCATTTCACAGCAGATACCTGCATGGAGATCAGTTGTGTCTGTGAAGTCAGGTGGATCAGTCACACGTCTTTTATTTGAACATGTAATGATCTGTGAATAAAGTACGTAAACGTGACCAGGTAGCATGTAAATGACCCCAGGGTCACCACAGGGGTCATGTGTTTTGTCTGTTCTATATATGTCCCCACAGAGCCCGACACACATCGCTCTTCTTAGTCTAACATGTCGATGTTGGTCTAACTACCTGTTGTGTGTCACTCTGAATTATCTACTAAAAACTATGAATATGTTTACGCTGAATATTCATTGGTTACTAAACCAACTTTATTTTGATCTTGGCGTCTTGATGAACATGGGAATCCTGCCCTCTATAAAAAGCCCAAGGTACAGTAGATGTTGCATGATGGCTGATTAGACAATGAGCCAAAGACCTGAGTCCACACTTATCTTGACATCAGGGAGCTTCAGGCAAAGCAGTATAAGGAGAACAACTACAAATCAAATGAAACATTGCTTTGTAGGATGTTACTTTCCTCTGCACAACAGAATGACATCTTCAATTTTATCTAGATATTTTTCATTATGTATATAAGTGTGTGTGTGGATGGATGGATGGATTAAGATAGATAGATAGATATTTGGAAATTTGAAAAATGCCATGTTCATCATTTCGCAATCTAATACTCCTCTGTCAGTCCGGTAGACAAAACAATTTCAAACATTCTCAGGTTATCATGAGTGAACACAGAAAAGATCACTTTTTGTTTTGAATTTAAAAGTAACAGTAAACAATTGTTTCTACAAAACTTCAGCCATGTGTCAGTAATGAAATTACACCATTTGCCATTTGAACAACTTTATTTTATCTGCATGTTAATTCTCCCTGAAATGAAAACAGATTCAATGTAGACTGAATACAGTAGAATGATTTTTACAGTCGTGTGAAAATGCTGCTCCCTGGAGGCAAAATGTGACTTCTGCATGAACGTGTCTGCACACACTTCAGACAACAAGCAGTGTAAAACGAAACCCTGCTCCCTATTACAGCTCTTTGTTGCTGCTTCAATACGTACTCAAACAATTTTAAATGTCCAAAAATACTTGTGACACTCAATAAAGATATATTTTCCTTTATTAGGCTCATCAATATTTTACAAGCAAAAGAACTTAATAAAGGCCAAATTAAATATCACGTAATGCATGAGGCAAACATTAAGGTATAACAGTTATGTATCCTGGAGATTTCCACTGGCGGAGATCTGCAGTAAACATAGAAGTAATTAAAAATGTCTCCAGAATTTTTAATACCTCGTCATTTACAGTTTGTCAATGCCAAGTTCTTCAGGTGTGGAGACGCCAAGCTCTTCTAGTACTGGCCGCAGCTCCTGGATCACATACGGGTAGATCTCCTTATGAGGTCCGGCTTTGTGCTGAGAAAATAACCAATGGTGAAACCAATTAATAATTAACGTATGACTCCCAACTGCAAAGATGCTGTTTGGCGATATTCCATAGATTCTATCTGAGCTCAAAAGCCTCTCTCACCTTCACAGCTTCCAAAATTCGGATTGCACTGGCCAAGTCATTTAACCTCCGACAGGCTCTCAGTGCTGCCTCAAGAATCTTTGGCTCAGGTACCAGGTCATAACCAATCAATGTGTTCATCCCTGAAAGAGAAAAAGAAAAAAATTAAATTGGAGATTCGAGGCAAAAAGTAAGACTTTTTCCTACAACCTTTATTGTGCTTCCATTTTTGTTACTAAAAAGTGACATGTACCGTATTGTTAAGTGACATGTACCTACATTACAATGAACAGCCACCACAGACAAAGTAAGGAAGTAAGAGTATACTGAGAGAAAAGTATTGCTGGCTTTGGTTATTTAATAGAATTTGCTGTCAAAGAGAAAAAAGTGGCATATTTTAGAAGCATTTAGGAAAAATAACCCTTTAATGTAGTCTCAATGTGCAAATCATTTGTGAATTAAAACTAAAAACCGTCCACATTTGAAGCACACAGGAAAAAACGACTTCCTGCTTACATTGTCATGTATTTTTCAACCACTGGGACCGCCTACCAAGCCACTTCCTCATGTTTATCATTTTATTTGATCTAATGAAGAGCCGTTCCCATTAAATCCCCCTCCAGCGTGCTTCTAAGGAGTGCTTAGACGAAAAATAACCCTGTGTTAAAAGATATGTCATGCCTCAGGTACCAGTGGAGTGACAAAATAGGCTTCAGGAAATGCAGTTTCAGTCACAGATTAAGGCAATTTAAGGGTTTAGCAACGGCCACAATAAGAATTAGGGCCTTGTGTTTGTATGTGTTCACCAAACAGTTCGATGACAGGAAAACTGTCATGATGTTTAGGACTGTTCCTAAGTTATGATACGTTCTGTAAAACCTTGAGTTCAAAATGAACTATCCATTGGCTTTTTTGACATATAATTATCATTTTATGAAACCTTTGTGAAATTCTCTCATCATTTATGAATTCTGGAGTTGCGGCTAAAAACATGTTATTAGTTCACAGGTATAAATAACCTGAACTTTCTAATTGTCAACATTTCACAATGCATAATTACCAGTATATTAGAAGAATGCACATGTTTCTCAAGATTTTAGCATTAACTGAAACTGTGGTAATCTCAGCAATGGATTAACACACTTTAATCTGTGTTTTTATCACATCCTTCCATAAATGTACCTTTTCTCAGCTCCCATGCATCGATGTCTGGCTTGTTGAAATAGGTGACCCAGCGGGCATCAAACTCCTCATCTGTCTCTTGCACCCCATGTGAGTAACACCTTGAGGCCAAAACAGCTGCATAATGAATGAAAACACGTTTTAGTTCTGCAATCAGGCAGAAATATAATCAAGCAGTTGCAAGGGCAAACACTCTACTGTGAGAGATATGTGCACTATGTATAGAAGTACACTGTGAGTGTGAAGTAGGGACAACGGTGTAGTAATAAATGCGACTGGACCTTTGCCAACATCCTGATATGACATTTGTTCAAGTTCAAACCCGACCGAGAACAGGTCTATCTTTAAGATGGGGATTTTAATATAAACTAATACATGTTCTAATTAGTTATCTGTTGTTGTTCTTAAACTATATCTACATAATGTATCTTTCCTAATGAATGGACCTAACGTAGTAGAGCTTCCCCTTGAAATATCAACAGTAGCTAGCTGTTTTATGTTGCTGTTGTTTTGGTCTGCACCAAACCACGATTTGGTGTCTATAACGCTAACTCTGCGAATAACTGTTTGGGTGAAAACAGCTGTAGACATTTAACCTAGAAACGCACGTTAGCAACTAGCATCGGCAGCAAAACCGCAGGGCCCGGCTCGGTGCCTTACACCTGGGTCATGGCAAGGACATGGACATCACCAGGCTGAACACCGGCACAAATGCAGCACAGTCCGAAGTCAGACTGTGTGGGCGATGGCTACGTTAAGCCAAAGTAAACGAAACCCGATTATAACACTGATACATTAACAATGCGGTGGGTAGTCAAATGAGACAGTTACACCGGATAAGCTAGCTCAGCGCTATGTGCCGACAGCCACGTTTTATTACCGCTACAAGTTCGCCCTAAATGTTCCTACCTACTTACAAAACAACATTCACATGTAATGGCAGAAAGAGAGGATACCTTGGCACCCGGGCTGCGTACGGGTTAAACTCCGGACACCGGAGACGGAGAGTCGGACGGCGGCTCGGAACATGCTGCGGAACTGTCAGCTACACGAGTCGGTGAGGTGTGGAAAGAAGAAGCTAACGCTAACCAGCTTAGCCCGTCACGTACGTGATCCCCCTGCTGCGCATGTGCAAACTGCATTCATTGATTTTTTTTTCTTTTTATTTGACCTTGACCTCAAAATAATACAGGAAAAAAAAAACGTATATTAATTAGTCAGCAATGTTCAAACGTAATGTAGGAGCCATATTGGCCAAGTCGATAGGTTTCCTTGGAAGATGACATGTTCCTGTAATGTGGCTTTAACAATGCTTTAATGGGTGACTCTTTCCTTTGGGGTGGGGGCACCTCATACACTTCACAGCCATATATATATACATATATACACACACACATTTACACACACACACGGACATAGCGAGCAGGAGTCACATACAATAACCCCGACCCCACATAAGGAAAATAAAACAGAAATAAAACTGAACAATCGTTGCTGCTACAGTAATAAATATTACACAATATTTGTCAAAATAGTGTCATTAATAGTTTAACACCAGTTAACTCAATCAATCAATCAATCAATCAATCAATCAATCAATCAATCAATCAATCAATCAATCAATCAATCAATCAATCAATCAATCAATCAATCAATCAATCAATCAATCAATCAATCAATCAATCAATCAATCAATCAATCAATCAATCAATCAATCAATCAATCAATCAATCAATCAATCAATCAATCAATCAATCAATCAATCAATCAATCAATCAATCAATCAATCAATCAATCAATCAATCAATCAATCAATCAATCAATCAATCAATCAATCAATCAATCAATCAATCAATCAATCAATCAATCAATCAATCAATCAATCAATCAATCAATCAATCAATCAATCAATCAATCAATCAATCAATCAATCAATCAATCAATCAATCAATCAATCAATCAATCAATCAATCAATCAATCAATCAATCAATCAATCAATCAATCAATCAATCAATCAATCAATCAATCAATCAATCAATCAATCAATCAATCAATCAATCAATCTAGATAGATAGATAGATAGATAGATAGATAGATAGATAGATAGATGCATTACGTTTGTTTTTATGTAGAATCTTTTTGTCTGTTGATTCATTATTATGCAGGATAATTTGCTTGCTAAAGTAGAAACCACAATAAAGATTAAACCTCAATATTTATATTCACAATGACTGTGACTAGGTTTGTGTACTTTTGCAGGGCTTTGTTGACACCATGTATAAGAATATAATCAAACATATGAACAGATAATTGCTAATACAACTATATGCTGACACAGGTTTCAACATCAACACGTAGATGTATTACCATACTTCATAATATCATGACCTTTCTCAGCAAACCTGCATACTGATGCTATATTGTTGATCATGAATTGAAAGAGTGCCCTTAATTTTTGCCATTGGAGGTAGGTGTAACATATATATAAACATTAAAATAGCTAAGTTTTGAGGTTTAGTCTGACATTATTTGGGGTCCATGCACTCAAATCATCCTGACAGAGCTTCTTGGCTCTGTGCTGTGGGGAGAAGGTGTGAGCCAGTCTGATCTGCGCTCTTTGTCTCTCGGTGTCCTCGCTAACAGTTTGTGGGGGTTGGTATCCAGGCTCCTGAGGATCCAAGGGGTCTTTAGAGAGCAGGATACAGATGGCAGGGACTGTCCTCTGCGTGGCTGTGCCTGGTAGTCCCTGTTGTGCACTCTCCCAAACCTCATTCACTGTCTTGTAGTAGATTTTTGACACCTGGTGTAGCCCCACCACTTTCCGCTTGAGGATCTCCACACAGGTGATAGTCTTGGTTATTCCCCTATCTGATCCAGTGAAGACCACCTGTCTAAGTCCATTACTGTCGCCTCTGTCCCATTGCATACGAGCTGTAGCAAACCGCAGTAAGTTGCGGATCTTGCTTCCTTCTTTCACCCGCATGTGCAGTGCATCTGCTGCTAGACCCGGCATCGGGTAGAGACTGCTGTCCTCTGATCGGCTGACTCTCCTGAAGTTGCTTTGGTCAGGTTTTGTGGACACCGATGAAGACGGGTCCTGAAGGTTGCATGAGGTTGACTGTGGTTCCATTGCAGTGCTGCATGCAGCATTTGAACTCTCCATCTGACCCGCGGGCTCAGTCACTGCTTAGAAAGCAACAAAATAACAGTGCATAATGCTGTTTCTGAGCTTGCAGCCTCGTTTACTTGCATTCCTTCATGTTTCTTTTGTACAAAGATAAAAAAAACTGAGTACCAAAGTTGTGACTTTCTACTCACTGTTCTTGCTGCAATCCCATTTGATCTTTGTAGTCCATACATGCCAGCCAGCAGAATGAGGAGAACATTTCTTCCTCTAATGCCACTGACGTAAAGGAAAAGATGTTCTTGCCCTGTTCAACACTGAGGACAGCTGATGCCAACGAACACATATGAGCCTCAGAGAGAGACATGTAGAGTGGGACAAAGTGCTCTTAAAGGCACACACAACATTTCATGTCTGTCATATTCTGGTTTGCTGGTTCTGCAGGCGGAAGCTTTTGTGAGTCCCATAAGGGCTTGGAGATATTTTTTGTCTGTATGGTTGCTTGGATGATATGGATGAATAAACATTAGTTAATGAGATTTAACAAAGCATTTGGCTGAAACGATTTGTCGTTTAAAGGGAATCTGTCTCTCCATTTCACAGGATCTCTAAAAGTGCATTTTTGTAAATACTGTATATAACCTACAATCGCCCAGAGTTAAATACTTTTCAAACAATTATGGTAACATACAGTATGGTATATTTTTCAAGATATCCTTCTCTTGTCCCTATCATTAGAGAGCCATATGTTCATTAAGAAACTTATTCCTTTGGGCTGTTACATCAAGCTCACAGTTCTCCTCCCCACAGTCTGTCGCCTGCTGGGCTGACCCAGAAAATGCTTTCTACATCATTTTGAATCAAAGACATTTATAAGGACAATTGCACCTTGGAGCTGTTACTTGTGCAAAACTAAAAACGAGACTTTGTACAGGAAGAGGCTGTATCCAGATGCCCACAGTAGTGTTTTGTAGCTGCTTTCTTCAGAAGAGCAGGGAGTCAGGGGGCAGCTGTGGGGCTCATGTGGAACCAGTATACTGTTCTAATAGTGTGTTTCTGCCTCAGGGAATGGTGTTTAGCCCTGTTATTCACTGACTCTGATACAATGAGCACAAAAATAAACATTCTAATTATTGTTGAACTCATTCAGAGCAAACTGCAGCTGGCACCCAGACCAAAAAGTAATTTGTAATTTGTAATTTTATTTATTTCAAGACAGGGACAGCGCACAATAAAACAGTAATCTTGTACAACAAGAAAATATGCATTGTACCAGGTTCTAGCAGATTACTATTTTCCACCTGTAGTCTCTGGGCAGGTTGATGGATTGTCCAACTGGGGTGAACTTCACCCATCTGATCAAGTGTGAATCGTCAACAACCAGAGTTGTTTTTACCAAGAGACGAATATAACGGACAAGTTTCGAATGTATTCTTTTTGTTCACATCTGTGCAGTGTGTGTACTGTGAATTATGAGTGCAATAATACACAGTTATATTGGCTCAGTCGTGGTAACAAAGTCCGACACAGAGACTTAACACGGGTTACACTTCCATCTTGTGGTACAACGTATGTATTACACAAATAAAATGTGCCATTGAGTTTGGTTAACCGCATTTACAATTAAAACGAAAACATGTGATCAGATACAAAATTAACAAATATTGTAGACACAATGTGATTATAAATTGTATGTTGTAACAGACACGCATTTCAATTACATCAGACTGTAAATTATAAGATACAAGGCAATTAAGGTGTTTCAGGTGTATGATCTAGCAACTCAGCAGCAAAAGCAATCGAATTAATGATAAAAGAAAGAAGAGATTCGAATTCTATATTGCTTTTCTTATGAGTTGGTATTGATAGATAATAATATGCAATTGTTACATTTATTTTAAAAAAATGCTAAATATGTTTAGCTTTGATCTGCTCTTCTTTCCTGTTTTATATTAAATGTACATCATAAAGAAGTTTGTGTGTGTGTGTGTGTGTGTGTGTGTGTGTGTGTGTGTGTGTGTGTGTGTGTGTACATATTTGGTTTCTCAGCATGCCTTTGCAATCACTTGTAAGATGTCCCTGCGGATCATGTCTTCCTGAGTGTCGATGTGAACATCTCCCACCTGACCATTTTCATACCTGAGGAAGACAAAGGTGAGCTGTTTTAGAAATCTGGAATGTAGTCTGATCATTTCTGAACATGATGCAAAACAGACAAAGTGATTATTAGATGTCCTTTTTAACAATGAGTTATATTTTACTCACACAAAGAGGAAGCGGGTGCACACATGGTCAGATATCGGACACACCCAAATGTTCCCATGTTTTTGAAGGTCTTTTGAAGTTATGACTGTGAAGACATCCAGATACGCTTTTATCAAACAGTGTTAGAATGTTATCAATGCATGACTCTTTTTTGCTGTGTTTCCCCATATTTACCTTCACAGAGTGCAATGCAGTTTAGGTTCCTGCTCTGCAGAAACCTGGCTCGCCCCTGCTGCTCCTAAAACAAGGCAAGAAGACAGGATGCAAAGAGGAATGAGAATCCCTCCTTGTGAAAAGTGCATCCATACAGAGCCTGAACAAATGTTTATAACCAACCACTGCACCTGTTTGAGTTTGTTTATTCTGCCATATTTCTTCAGCAGTTCTTCTTTGGCTGTTATTTGGTGCTGGCCTTTACCCATCTCTGAACAAAAAGACGTTTCACAACCATGTTAGAATCAGGAAGCAAATCTACAGAATAGTTGCATGTGTGCATACAATTAAGGGCATCATATACCAGAATATCCAAAAGATATGCTTGAGATAGGGCTCAGATAGATGCCTTTCCCATAAGCTGCTCCGTGAAGCTTAAATATAAGGAAAGGTTAAAAAACATGTCAGCTACTCAGAACTTGAACGTATAAAGTGTCTAAAATGTGGTTTGAAATCTCCTCTGTGAAATTTATAGACTGTGGTATTTTTTTATACTCTACCTGTAATTTTGTGTATGAGGCATTAACCAGCCCATTTCTTAAAATTGAGTGCCAGTTTTCAACGTGGGAACCACTGGAAGGTGTAAAAAGGCAGACCACACATTGCATTACACTACCTGTACATATGTACAGATATGTATTTATGGGACGCTCGGATTCTACTCACTGGAAAGCAAAGGTGCTACCAAAGTGTTTTTTGGCAGTTTGAAATCGGGCCTCTTTGGATGGAGGACTGCTGATCAGCAGGAACTGATGAGGCGTGTGCATGAACTTCAGTTGCTGTTGTGCAGGAGATAAAAATGATGAGGAGACCAACAACAGAACAAAACCTAATATGATCTCATATCTGATTTCTACTGCTGTAAAACATGCTCCTGCTGTGTTAAGAGTTGGTGTTCTATCATACCCTGCTCGGTGGAAGCTTGACAATGTGTGACCTGTTGCTTGCTATGATCCTGTTTTCAAACATATAAACACATGTGGATATGAAACTGGGAAAGACTGAATATTGCATGTTAAACAAATAAACAAGTTGTGTAGTTTGTGCCACTCACCATTGTAGTAAGGGATAAGCAAGAGGATCTAACTTGTCCATGTTTTTCCTGATTTCAGAATGAGGACCCTGGAAATGAATAGACGTCAGGGCTACATTCAACAGCATTCAGATTCTTCTGGACAAGGACACGTGGATGTAAACTGGGTGAATGGTGTCATGATGGCTGGATTTGTTTTGAGATGAATCACCTGTGCCATCCTCCTGATGAATAAGACACTGTCCAGTGCTTTCTGCAGCCTTTCATAGCTCTTCCTCTGTCACAGAAAAATGGAAACTTTCAGAATGAAGAGGACGACATGGCGATTAGTCAATTTCAAATCAAGCCAGCAACATGTCAGTCTGCTTTAGCTCGTACTTTAGGACTAAAGGCCAAGGCTTTGGGGTTGTGTGGATCAACGACAGAAGGGTACGGTTCAAATATGATGCTCTTGCGTGAAGACTGAAGAGCAGCTCTGCACATTGCAACTAACAGGTCAATCACCTGCAAGGACAGAAATAAATGAAATATATAAATCTATATGATTCCTCAAGCTTTGCATTAAAAAGTGCATGTACACGTTACAAACCTCTGCACCGGTTGCAACCTCCTCTGTTGCTTCGGACATAACCCCCAGAGTATAAAAGGAAAACACACACAGCTCCCTTGTGCAAACCGCAGGCTACAAACACACAAAACAGAACAGTGACCTGCATTTTGAACTTTCGCCCCAGTAAATCAGCTGCCACGTTATTTCTACGCAGCATTGTACCTTTAACATAGGGCCGTTCTGAAACACATGTCGCTCATCACAGATCACGCAGTATTCATTCAGGGTCCGCAATCTCTGCTCAGCGTACCTCATTATCTGCAGTGACACACAATGGTGCGGTATTAATTTAAGTGGTATTAATTTACAGTGGTAATGTATAGCAATCCTATCGTATGAAGATAAGTCCTTACCTGTACTAAGAAACCGTGCTGGAGAGTAGGGGTGGTTTTACAGTGTCTAGTGGCCTGAGAGGAGAAAAGCAGCTCTATCAGCTGTTTGGTACTAAGCTGTGCAGATGATTTGACTGCTGACACCATCACTCTCTGTAAAAGAAGGTAGACAACTTTCAGAATGTAACACGTAAAAACACAACATATAAACTAAAATGAACTCTTATCAGTAATGGCCATAATAATTGATGTTGGAGAATCACTGAGATATGTTATCTTCAGTGTGGTTGAAGAGCAGGTCCTCACCTTTCCATTGGGTGTGTAGGTGAAGAGCTCTCCTGTGGGATTCTTGATGGCGTAAGAGCTCACGTGATTTGTGAAACGGTTCCGTTTCATTGCCGGTAAAATGATCCTTCCTCTCATGTTAGGTTCCTGGAGCTGATTTGACCTGCTCATAGTGAGGGAGAGGTGAACTGACACAGAAGAACTGATTCGTGTAGAAATCAAACAGCTGAATGAATGGAATCATCACTCACTTGGACAGTGGTGGCCAGATGCTGAGCCTTGCACGAAATTTCTTGATGGTTCCACTTGGCCTGAACCAGCTGTGTCTTCTCTTCTGTTGGACCACAATGTTCTCATTGGTCAGGTGTTCCCACTCGCGAGATATGAAGACTGTGAAAATACTGGGATACAGAAAGAGATTGAGAAAGTGAGTCTTCAACAGTCAGTGAATGGAGGATGAATAATAAATTATGAATTGCATCATTGCACTCAGTAGTCTCATCGCTGCCATAAAAATGATAATATGAATGTTCACCTCTGTATTTGTTTCCCAAGACTGAAATGATCTGTGTTGGATGGCTGGAAGACTTCAATTTGAGGTGCTATATTGGGAAACATCAATTCATCAGCCCCCACACTGATTTACAGCTCAGTTATCTGGCAACGTGTCACTGATGCTCACCAGGTCCATCCAGGTACTGAGAGAGAGAAAAGTGCAGACGGATCACGATGGGCTCTGACAGATTAATCCTCCAGGCTTTGGCCACCTCCTTCTGAGGACACACACACACACACACACACACACACACAAACAGTGTCAAACCAAATTTTTCAAGATCCAAACTGACTTTTCTGGTTGATGTGAAAAGGGCAAAATGTCATACAATTAAATCCCAACTGTGCAATGTGCATATTTTGATGCATGAAAGTGTGCTTCATTTTCAGAAGACATACAATTACTATGTTCATTAAACCAAATTGGTGCGTTTTATGGAAAAGGCTGTGAAGAAATGGTTTATCTGAAGGTCTTGTGCATGTGTATTTGAACTTTTGGCTGTGTCAGTAAATTTAACTTACATCCAGAAAGTTGGCATTAATGTTTAAGTCAACGTCCACACCATCAATTGGCCCATACAACCTAACAGGAGAAATAGACAGAGAGAATTTGACCGTGCAGAGAAGCAGCAGGTCTAAGTCTGATGACCGGTTCAGAGGTTTTACCTGACAGAGACGGCAGAGCTTGAATACAAAGTCCTGACTGCCTGGATGTCTGTTTCCAGCTGAGGGTGGTGAGACAGGTCAGTGACACAGCTCCCCTGCTGAGACAAACACCAACACACTCACCTTATGGTCCAAACAATAGCTATGAAGAAGGCTCCAGCTACCTTGTCACCCAATTATTTATTGTTTACAGTACATCTAAGCAATATAGTAATTCATGCTTTTTTATACCTTCAATTTACAAATCGTATTTACTCAGGAGTTTCATTAGGATTAGATTATGCTGCAACATTGGTTTTGTTATGGGCACATGGAAAGTTACTTGTATTCCACACATGATTTCCTCTGTGTCACTGTCCTCATCATTTTGGCTGTCTGTCCACCATTGGCTCGCAGTCTCCTGTTGGGTCCATGGGAAAGGTTGTCAATCAAAAGATCAATGAATCCTCTTATTTACGCAGCTAATTCGTCCCTTCTGTCTACCCAAAGTCAGCAATGCAGAGAGAGCCACCGAGTGCAACACAAGTACAGGTCATTTAGAGAATATATCTATAGACAATAAGCATTTTAATACAGTGTATATGAATCACATAATATCATATCTTCGATTTTTTTACTTTAATTATTTTTTACACAGCAGATCATCTGCAAAATATTTTTCCATGCAATAAATTGAGTTAATTTATTGATAAAATGACACAACGTGATACAAAAACGCTTTAATATGACTTAAGCCACTGATCTCTAATCAGAATTGCTGCAGATTAACGTTCATTCAGCTCACTAATACTAATACTAATAAAAAACAAATACCTGTGTACAGTCTAAATCAGTCCTAAAAGCTCTATGTGGTCACACTGCAAACAAAAATACTAACCCAAAAACCATATCCAGACCACAGCACACAAGAGACAGAGACAGTTTAAAGATGTTCTATCTTAGACTTACCATGCATACATACAGTTGTTTGACACACTTTCAGTCAGCCTGTTCATTCACTCCTCTGTCACTGACTGCAATAAACAAAAAACTGGAATTCAGCTGTATTTGCAATGGACATAAAAACATACTGGTAGTTTGGAAAGCAGAATGTAGTTACCTTTGCACAAATCTCCACATATTCCACATGAGAAAAACATCTAAAAAAAATAGAATATGAAAGTCCATGAAGTCCACATGTGAACTTGAAAACTTCTTAAGACAAATTAATATTTCTGTTTGACAGTCTCAGCCCCTCTGGGGTTGAACAGCAGAGTCCCACATGTTCAGCCTTAGATCTCAGCGCCCTGTGATTGGCTGCAGATACAAACAGACTGGTCAGCTGAGCCTAGTCCAGAGGACTGAGAGGCTGAGGACCCGGCACTCCGGGGCTTTTACTGCACACTTACAGGAACTTTGCACTGTTTGTGCAAAGAAATCAATGTAACTTACGAGCCTCTTGTGAATTGCGGCTCATTATTCATCTTAAAGCCTGTGATGAGAACAAAGATCCCCGGGGGGCAGGTTTGATTTGGGGTGATGTTTGGCATTTATTAGTCTTCCTGTCTGTCTGCTGTGCTGCAGCTTGACCTTAATCTTCAGTTACCCTTGTTAGCAGTCTCCTGCTGCTCTGCAGTCTGGCCAGATTAGACACTTCCAGGCTCTATACATCTGTGCAAGTCGTCCCTCAACAAGTGCTTTTCTCACAGTAATCCACTTAGACATGAATGGGTGTCTGTTGTGTGGCCCTATACATACTTTGACCTCTATACAGCCTTTTCCAAGGATGTCTATGGACAACAATGAATGTACATGTGTTTAAATACATCGTAATTTTTTCTTTTGCAGTATCAGCAGAATATTATGAGTTTCACAAATGTTTTATTTACTGCAGGTGTTTTGGGTTTTACTGTATTATACAGTGTAACTTTGTGTTGTTGTGTCTGTAATTTTGTGTTGTTGTGACATCTGTTTCAAACAGATGTCAAATGGCAAACAACCTCAGGATATGTGCTGTTCTTCAGAAGAGATATGTTGCACTTCAAACTCTGGGATCTCCTTCCTGAGGAAGCCAGTTTCCTAATGGGCCCAGGAGGGTGAGACGGGTCAATGAGCTCCCTATGACTTTTGCAGCTCATACATGTGACATATGGAGGAGACAGAGGGGACGTTACCGCCAATCAAAGTTGTGTTGCCATACTACACAGACTGAGCAGATGAAGACACCACACACTCTACTGGCTCTACGGAAGTGTAATATTGCTTATGCAGTTTTGGTGCCTGTGGTGGATTTGGCAAAGCCATGTCATGTTTTTCTAATGTTTGTCTGATGTCATATTTTGCATTTTCTTTGCATCTTTGCGAACACTTTCTGTTGCTTTTCACTTGTTCAGTGTTTCATTCATGTGATTTTTTTCATTTGGCTCCACTTTTCTCCTGTCACACTGTCTTGCAACACTTGTTGTTTAGACTGATATCAATATGATCATAATGAATGAAAGGTTGGGGTCAAAGGTTTGGAGAATTGAAATGAAACCTTAAAAGTAAATATAGTATTAATTTTAATTAATAAAGTATTAATGTCATTCTCCTAAAGATAAATTACATATTTTTAGTTGACATTTACAGAAAGTTGTAAAGGTACCGACAGAGACAACAATAAATCATCTAATATCTCAGCATACCAAATAACTTATATGTTGGTCTGGTTGTAGTTTTGTGTCTGTGGTTACAAAGGTAAACACACACGCGCACGCACACACACACACACACGCACGCACACACACACAGAGAGAGAGAGAGAGAGAGAGAGAGAGCGAGGGGAAAATAATGGGTGCTCTTTAAAAGCAGCTTAAATTACAACACAGAACTCATCCTAATTTGTTTATGTCCTAAGATGTTTACTTTCTTTATATTTCTGAATGTTGTTAAATGTGAACTAAACGTGAATTATTAATTTGGCCCCAGGTCCAGATTGATTAGTTCATTTCAGTGCCAGCACAGAGGCCAACAACAACACATTATCTGCTCTGTATGCTCCCTCAACACTCATCCAGCGTCTGCACTCTTACCTAATGCTTGGATCACAAGTTTGATTGCTACAGTAATTAAAGGGGTCCACACTGCAGTCTATATTTAACTCGCTGCAGGGATCTGAACCACAGCCTGTCGCGCCCTATATCCTGTGTCACGGGTGTCGGTCACAGGAAAGTAGTTCCGGTCAGAGAGGGGTAATAAAACCAGGCGCTGCTGCAGAGTCATTGGCGCTTTGGTCCCTGCAAAGTTCAACCAGTAGGTGAGTGTCTCTCTCTCTCTCTCTCTCTCTCTCGCTCTCTCTCTCTCCCTCTAAAATTAAAATGTTATACAGCAATTATTTGTGATTTCTTTGATTAGGTGGTTAATTTGGGCTCATTTTTTAAACTCCATAATTCATAACTGCCTGCAATGTGACTTTAAATTGCCGGTAAGTGGTAGTAAAAACAAAAACTTTTTTATGGTTTATGAAACTATGAGAGGTCATCCCATTTTTTTCTATCTGTGTTTCACTCTGGCGTTTCTACAGTTAGAACTATGTTATTTTTGGTGACTGCTGAATGCTGTGTCCGACCTTACACTGACACACACACTCACACACACACACACACGTTTGTTATGCAAGTAACCTGAATCCTAATAACTCTTCCTTGTCTTTTTGAAATGGACTCAGAGGATTCCCAGCAAGTATTTCTACAGTGTTTCCAGAGTCATGCAGTTATTCCTCGTGTGTATTCCTTTAGCACCTTTAGCTTCTATCAGCAACGACCAGCTCCAAATCTTCAGCTTCACATAAACTCCTGCTGGAATGTGGGAGAGCTGTAGTCAGGCAGGCACACGCTGTTGTTGCTTTTTGGAGACGCTCTCCAGTCAGCCCACACAGACACTCCCCCCTGCTAGACTTTAAATTAATCCACGAGGAATTCATACCTTTTTATAAGTGTTTACTTTTCCATTGGGATCATGACTACATTCTTCTTTAATCTTCCATCAGAGTGTTAGATGTTTCCATTCACCCTCTGCCCGCTCTGATATTGTGTTGTTTACATGTAGCTTCTATTTTTGTTCTGTCGCTGTAACTTAAGAAATTTCACTGTTCAGCCAAAATTCACCTATCACATATTCTCTTGTTGCCCTCTGTCTCCGCAGGACTTTTCCCACAGACACAGTGTCAGTCATGTCGAAGTCAAAGGATGCAGCCTCTTCCATCATCCACACCCAGCAGCTGCACGCTGCCATGGCAGACACCTTCATTGAGCACCTGTGTCTGCTCGACATTGACTCTGAACCTGCTGTGTCTCGCAACACTGGCATCGTCTGCACGATTGGTCAGACATTTTCCCCAAACCCCACTGATTTATCTCTCAGAGCACAAGTCATCCAGTGTTTATCGAAATGTATCTACATCTGAAATAGCTGAAACGCGGTCATGTCATATTCGCCAACGGGTGTCTTTGTATTTATTCACCTTTTCTCCGTGTAGGACCTGCCAGCCGATCTGTGGAGATGGCCAAGGAAATGATCAAGTCCGGGATGAACGTTGCAAGAATGAACTTCTCTCATGGCACACATGAAGTGAGTGACGTGTCTGTATTTGATATGGTATTAGCGTCTCTGGGTGCTATTTTTCCCCCCAAAACTTTCTAGGCCGTCGATTATCTGATTCCACAATTCACAGCTACTTAATCGTGGTTGATTTACCACTGATGTCAAAGATAAAACATTTGCCGTGACATCACTTCTTTGTCCTTGTCCATTAATGCAACATGCTCGAAAGTTTGAAGCCAGACAGAGCAGTGGCGCAGCAGTATCTTTGCCCTCTGTGAGTGATTCGGTGTGGATTTACCCTTTAGAGCGGCAGCAGTGTGAGATCACTCTTGTCTCCTGGTATCTGTAATGTGATCTATGGGCTTGTACTTGCCCCTTCAGTGCTGGCTCTGAGTTGCAGCTTGATTTGGCGAGCCGACTGTATCACAGCCAAGACCTTATGCTGCTGACCCCTCAACCTTAAAAGTCATGCCTCTTCACCTTTTTAACTGTCACCTGAGTCACCATCAGCTGAACACCCACGTTTGATATTTGGATCTTTAAAGGTTAACTGTGTTGATTTTAGTTCCCCTCAACTCTACGTGGTGTCTGAGTTGCTTGTGCAGTGTTGTGATAACAGCTCTTCTGAATTAAAAATCATACTGTCAGATAATCACAACAAGGTGAACATATATAATTTGTTATGAAATGGGCCAGACAAACTTGACCTCTGCTTCCACTACTGTGCCAGTTGTCAGTAAAGCTATAAATAGGTATTTTCAGAAAGTGAGGCTTGCAGCAACACTACAAGCAGAAGGCATCTGGAGAGGCCAAAGTGAGGCGTTTATTACTAACTGAGGACAGTAAAGTTCATGCCTTTGTTCATGCTTCAGACTTTGTTATTCTCTTTGTTACATGCACAAGGGGCATGACTAGATCCTTCAGTGTTGACAGAGAACGTAGGTGTTGTCCATGTGTATGACATTGCGGCGGAAATGAAGGGTTTGATTCATTTTGTCAGACATGTGCTATTACTCGTTCAGCTCAAATATTTTGTCTGCAGCTATTTCTGTACAACGGGGCGGAACAATGTCATGTCCTAGAGACGTGTTGCAGTTGTCATTCAAGACTGAATAGCTGCAGTTATATAACCAGTGGTGTGACGCCTGCATGACTGTGACCGTTTGTCCCCCTGCTGTTGTACAGCCATACCTTATTTGTTTTTATTTCACAATTAAATACAGACTTTAAAACTACTTTGTAATAATTAGATAATACATTTCACAAATTTAATAGTATTTCTTTGTTTTCGTGTCACTCTATGTCATGTAGTACCATGCTGAAACCATCAAGAACGTACGTGATGCAACTGAAAGCTTTGGTCCAGGATCTGTTGACTACAAACCAGTAGCCATTGCTCTGGACACCAAGGGACCAGAAATCAGGACAGGACTGATCAAGGGCGTGAGTTATTTAGCCAAAATGCCCATAATTCTTTTGTACAGATAAAGATTTCCTGGCACAATTTTCAGCAGGGTAATTGACAAAGTTGCCTTTTGTCTTGTTTAGAGTGGCACTGCTGAGGTTGAGCTGAAGAAGGGTGAAACCATCAAGCTCACACTCGACGATCATTACAAGGAGAATTGTGATGAGAAAGTTCTCTGGCTCGACTACAAGAACATTACCAAAGTGGTGCAGACAGGAAGCCACATATATGTTGATGATGGTTTGATTTCTTTAAAGGTCAAGGAAATTGGTAAGCACAAAAAACCTCCACAATGTACTCCATCTTTTTTCAATTAATTAATTTTCTAAACACTTTGTGTGTCCTAAGGCAATGACTACTTGATGTGTGAGATTGAGAATGGTGGTATGCTGGGCAGTAAGAAGGGTGTCAACCTGCCCGGAGCTGCTGTTGATCTCCCTGCTGTGTCGGAGAAAGACATTCAGGACCTACAATTTGGTGTGGAACAGGGTGTTGACATGGTCTTCGCCTCCTTCATCCGCAAGGCTGCTGACGTTCATGCCGTCAGGAAAGTCTTGGGCGAGAAGGGCAAGGACATCAAGATCATTAGCAAGTTGGAGAACCACGAGGGTGTGCGTAGGTGAGAGGATGATGAGCAGGCACAGGTGAATTTGTATAGATCGAAATCTTTAGATAGTTGTTTAAGAGCTTGAGTTCTTTCCTGGTAGGTTTGATGAGATCCTGGAAGCTAGTGATGGCATCATGGTCGCCCGTGGAGACCTGGGCATTGAAATCCCAACAGAGAAAGTCTTCATTGCCCAGAAGATGATGACTGGCAGGTGCAACAGGATTGGAAAGCCAATCATCTGTGCTACACAGGTCCATCACGAAGCAGTGTGGAGATTATGGGAGCAGTTCTGTCTGAGAGAGTAATTGTGTGTAGACATACTAGGTGATACAAACTGTTTTCTTAAACAGATGCTGGAGAGCATGACCAAGAAACCTCGCCCTACCCGTGCCGAGGCCAGTGATGTTGCCAATGCCGTGCTGGATGGCAATGACTGCATCATGCTGAGTGGTGAGACCGCCAAGGGAGACTACCCCTTGGAGGCCGTGCGCACACAGCACAAGGTGAGAGCGCACTGCCTGGTCCTTGTCTATCAGTGTTCTCTGTGTGGTTGCATGACAAAAGACTCTCTCACTAGGGCTGGGCGATACGATCCTAGTATCGATAGTATTGATACCAAAGTGAGTATTGGTATCGGATCGATCCTAGCGTGATGAGATTGATACTTTCGTTGGGTCCAGCAAAGTACTAGAATTTCATCACAGAGTTCACACGAGCGCTGCTTCTCTACACATCTCAGCAAACAGTCTCTCTCTCTCTCTTTCTCTCTCTCTCTCTCTGCTCTGCGGGCGGAGAGCGGAGAGTCAGAGCACTGAGAGCAGCCGTGATGGCAGAGAGAAGAGAAGTGCTGTGTGTGCAGCTGATAAGGACACTGCCACATGTGGTGTGTGCACTGTGGTAACACCACCCATTTACACAAACATATACAGAATATGCATTTCACCCTCGAGAGAATTCTGAGCTGCAAACAAAATTGAGGCACAGAGACCATGTTTTTGACAGTGTCGTTGGTGATCAGAGAGGCAACTTTAGCAGACTCATTCAACTAACTGTTGAAGGAAAAGTAGTTTTACTATTTAGGTTAGATGCAGATTACAGTTACAGACTTAATTATCTAAATCATTTTGATATTTCACCTAGATAATTCACAAAGCATTGCTGAGATGATCATAAAGAACCTACAGCCCCTCTGTGGTTGAACAGGAGGGGTTTAAGAGTTTAATGAAGACACTTGATCCCCCTACAGAATTCCAAATGGGACATTTTTCATGGGAAAAAAAATGCCTTCATTGTATGAAGAGTGTCGCTCAAAAGTAAAAAAATATGTAAATATGCTGTATTGACCATTAACATGTGGACATCAAGAGCCACAGAGGCTTATTTAACCTTATTTCCTCACATCGCAGCAGCGTCGCACAGCTGACAGTGATTACGTCATTAAAATGCGCGGGTACTCGGAATTGGTATCGGCGATACTACCCACGTATTTACTTGGTATCGGATCGATACTGAAATTCCCAGTATAGCCCAGCCCTATCTCTCACAGCAATGTTGAAAGTACCTATAACTGTAATAACTATACCTCGATTTTATCACAATTAGACAATGTGCTCGCATTGTTTGATGCAACCACAGCAACAATATGCACTTAAATCTATCCGAGTCGGCAAACATTATCTGTATAAAAGCCCCAAACCTAACTCTGCATCATATGGTGCATTCATATACTCCATGTGCTACATGATAGTTTGTTTGAGTTGTGAGTTAACAAGTTCCTGTACATTTTGAACTCATTGGTTGTGTCAGTCTGCATCTCTAAAAATGTGTGTCATATTTGTTCATTTTGCTTTGTGTATTTACAGTACTTATCACTCTCCCAATCCATGCCAATGCCAAAAAAACTTCTTGTCACTTGCATTGTGCGTTAACTGTTATTGCTCACTTAGCATGTGTGTGTGTGAAGATATGGAGTGCACAGCAACAGTCCCTGGACATCATGGCCTCTGCTGGTATTTAGCTTCATGTCTAAATATCAGTGTGCTTGCAGGTATGAAGACTTCTGCACTAAACTTGTAACAGCCTTTTGTATTGCCGAAACTAACTCCTGCAGTTAATACTAACTCTGTGTCTACGGCCTGACACTACTTTGATTGTGTAACCATTGTCACAGATTGCCCGTGAAGCCGAGGCAGCCATGTTCCACAGGCAGATGTTTGAGGAGCTGCGTCGCACCACTCATCTGACCCGCGACCCCACAGAGTCTGTTGCTATCGGAGCTGTGGAGGCTTCCTTCAAGTGCTGCGCCAGCGCCATCATAGTGCTCACCAAGACCGGCAGGTAAGAGTCCAAGTCCGCCTCCTGTGAACCTCTGACTCATCATATCCCCTCAGCGCCCACGATGAACAAAGAGACTGGCTTATTATCAAGTTTTTTTTCCATCTCTCCACCTCCTCTCTCACCCTCACAACACACGCCCACAGCTCATATGAAAAGTGTACCAGCTTTTATTGCACAATTTGTGCCCCACTTTTGACCTTTTGAGATCTGAACCTTGACATTTTACAAGTTAATTTTAACTCCCTGTTCATGCCTCTCAGAGCAGATGATACACAAGATGTTCCACGATCAGCCGAGTGGACTGAATAATGATAATGGTATAATCAAAGCAGCTATAATCAACTATAGTTCATGCAACTGTCTGCATGTGAACAGGGTCTCTAACGATGAACCCACAGAGTTATATCTCTGAATTCTTCAGTTTTATTCAGCTGTTTGTAGCATCTTTCTGCTCAATCCAGCTACAGCTAACAAACAGACAGCTTAAGAGACATTTCCCTCAGTAGTTGATGCTGACTGAAGCAGAAGTTTGAAGGACAGTGACCATCCATCAGGTGGATGGATGATAATGTGGTGGTATAATATGCAGCTGCTTACTAACATAAACCTTTATCACCCTACACACTCAGACCAGTCTCCTTGCTATAACCTGTACCTGTAACCTGCAGGTCAGCCCACATGCTGTCCAGGTACAGGCCCCGTGCACCTATTATTGCCGTGACCCGCTGTGGTCAGACCGCCCGCCAGGCTCACCTGTACCGCGGCATCTACCCTGTGCTCTACACCAAGCCTGCCAACGATGTCTGGGCTGAGGATGTTGACCTGCGTGTGAACTTTGCCCTGGAAGTTGGTGAGTGTTTACATGTTTTGTTGAAACAATCGCTATTATTTTTTTCGACGGAGTGAAAAGACAAAAGGTACGGGAGCATTATGTTGTGTCTCCCTCTATTTTTTCCCTCTCTCTTAAGGCAAACACCGCAATTTCTTCAAGGCTGGTGATGTGGCCATCGTTGTGACCGGCTGGCGCCCAGGTGCAGGTTACACCAACACCATGAGAGTTGTGCTGGTGCCTTGAACTTCATGAAAGGACAGTAGTACCCGCTCCCTTCCCCTCTCCCGTAACCTGCCTGTCACCACTGTGACTTTTCTCGACTGCTGGTCTTTGTAATCAGCAGGTCAAAACCACACCACTCTTTCAAGGGACTTTCGATTGTGTCTCTCACAGACAGTAAATCGATGATTCCTGTCACTTTTTATGAGCAATTTCTCACTTCCTGCAGCTGATACTGAACTGAATAACCTTTAGTGGAAACCTCTCTGTCACGTTTCTTGTGGTTCATGTTATTTCCCAAGTTTTGGGTTCATTAAACAGTTGCTGATGCAGTAACTGTCTTCTTCAGTGTTACGTGCAGAACTGACAGTTGGTATCATTGTGAACTGAGCTGACATCCATCCATTAAAAGGAATTCTTGGGTCAACTGTGTTTTTCTCCTCCTATAATCACTGTCTAGTGTTGGAAAGTAACTGAATACCTGTACCCAAGGTCTTTATACATTACAGGTAAAAGCTATCTAAGAAAATGACATTAGGCTCAACATAATCATACAATGCCTAAACAAACGTATGAGAATTACAAAGCAGGAAACACCAGGTTTTGGACGTCACAACTAATAAAAATTCAGATCTTCCAAGCAGTTGCACTAAATCCAAGTTCAATATTACACACTGATCCAACAGATATCAGCTCTTCATCTCACCAAATCCTTTTCTATTTTTCTATTTTATAGTATTGACAATTCAAATATATAACAGAGTATAATCCTGGCTATTTTGAATGTTAGTACCAAACAACACAATGCAGCTCTCCATTTATAATCCGTCTTAAAGTTCACAGTGTCAGAGTCTGGTGGGGCTGGATCCCAAAGGATGCAGACAAGAGTAAAGGCGTAACACGTTATTTTATTCAAAGTCCAAATAACAAAAAACTACTCTACGTCACCAGACGATAGAGCGAGCAAAAGACAAAAAGGCACTGTGGCAAAAACCAATGCGGCAGAGCTGGTCCAGGTAGCAGCTGACGAGACAGGAGTCTGTAGGCAAAAACAAAAATACCGTAAAGACCAAGCATAAAATATTTCGCAGCTCTGTACGAGGTAACGCTTAGTATACCGTCTGGAACGGAATAATCCAGCGCTGAAGTGAAGTCCATACGCTGCTTAAGAAGCAGACTGATCACCAAATAGAGAACAGGTGAGTCTCATCAGCTGCTCCCATGAGAGACCGGCTCCGCCTCCAGCCACAACACACGCCCTGCAGATTGACAACAGAAAGGAGGGGGAAAGAAAACAACAAAAACACCAACAGCCAATACCAAAAACCACACAGGGCAGAAAAACACCAAAACATGACACACAGCCTTTTATCAGATTCTTCCTCATGCCCCACTGGAAACGAACTCAACAGCTCGGACGAGTGCAATACAATTTGTTATTTTATTGCATTGAATTCAGCAGCTAAAATAAATTGTGCCTAACGTACATGGGTGATGGAATCATCAGATTTGGTAGTTAAAAGGCAGCAAATGAGAAATAAATACATAAAAAGTTGAATGACTGACAGATTCAGTCATTGACTGACAGCAGCTAAACCTGGTGGACAGGATCCTGTGATTGTTTAACCTGCTGACCAGCTGTACCTGCACACAGTTCATCACTGACCACAGGTCCAGGGAGAGAGAGAGAGAGAGAGAGAGAGGAGAGAGAGAGAGAGAGAGAGAGAGAGAGAGAGAGAGAGAGAGAGAGAGAGAGAGAGAAAGAACTATCATCTAAACACATTAACCTACTAACAAGTTGAAGGATTCAAGTCAGTGACACATGTCTTATTAATCCAGCACAGCATCACAAAGCAGCAACTGTTCAACAACAAATTTCAAATTTTACAATCAAATAATGTACATTGAAAGAGGTAAGTATGCAGCAAGATGACCCATTAGGGTGTCTTATTAACCATTTGCCCATGTAACTGCTTTTAGCCCTTTGACTGGTGCGAGAAACATTCAGATCAAACTTAGTGCATTGCTGGTTTCAGGATGTTTGATTATCCATAATTGCTTCATTTTCCATATTTGAATCTGCTCTTACTACCAACAGAAACTCACTCATCAAGAGCTTTAGCTCACAGTACCTTTTTATACCAATAAAAAAACAGATTATTGCATACGATGTTAGTGGCATACAAACAATGGCTCAGCTGTATGTTCTGTACCAAAGTCGTTGTCAGAATGAAATGAGTTGGCCTCGGTTGTGCAACTCGCCATGTGCCGGTGCAGCTGCGAAAGGACAAAATGGAAATGTGTGCATTGTCTCTGAAACTGGTTGTTCTCCCCACCGAAAAAACATACATACATAAAAAGTATATAAATACATAGGTCATCGTTTCCATGACATTCAAAATGAATCTCACTTCTCCTACTGTGAAATTACAAACATTTACATTCATTACTTCAGTGTTTTTGAATGAGTGACCCATTTGGGCGTGCAATATTGCTGAAATGCTATCTTGGAAGACATATCGTCATCAACCCATACATTAGGCGATCTCTGAAACAAGCAAAGTGCACTGTCTGCATCTCCTCAAGTCTATTAAGTAGCAACTTTGCATTTACAGAAGATGCTCAGAAGTGGGAACGAATATGAATAAGAACAGCTAAAAAAAAAGGACAACAAGTTTGGTTTCAGTCATAAATGGACTCAGTTATCAGAAGAGAAATCAACTAAAAGGGTGTCACTTAAAAATTACACGAAGTAGCCTGGACAATAGGTTTTGAAATGAATAATGATATAAATGTTATAAATGTATATAGTCATCAATTATTATCTAATTATTTATATGGAAAGGAACAGTACTCTGAAGGAAAAAATGTTTCCATTGTTCATCATTATCGATGATCCATTCACTCCGATTAAAAACGAAACCAGTGATCTCCAGTCCGAATGTGAATAACACACCCTCCTACTTCAAAATCTGTCTGAGTAGTGGTTGAAACAGTGCCAGGAAAGGGAGACTCTTCCTTTGCTCAGGTATTTGAGGAGGGTGTGTATGAACCTCACAAGTTGGAGGGAAGCTTAGACTGTTTGTGTATGGTCTCAAACATCTCAGTCGGAGATCTTGTGTGGGGAGAGTGAACACCATCAGTGTGGGTTTGGGGTTCAGGTCCTGAATGTGTCCTACTGACAGAGGTGGTGTGTCCAGGGATGGCGCTGTAGGGTTTACTGCCCACCATGGGGGAGGATAACAGGCCTGATGCCCCCAGTGCCTGCTCTGAGGAGCCGCTCATGGCCAAAGGACTTTCCTGGTATACAGAGCTTTGAGAGCCTGAGATAGTCTTTATTTCCTGGGTATAGAGATTCACAGAGGACTCTCCCATCCCCTTAAGTGTACAGGCCACCCTGGCTGGGCAGGAGGTTTGGGGGGTTAATTGGCTATCAGAGCCCACAGTGATGGGGATCTCACTGTGGTAAACTGTCCTTCCCCTAGCGGGGCTCCGAAAGCTGGGACTATGGACTGGCGGCGTGCAGCAGGGCGAGGCCTCTGCAGAGCCATACTGAGCCAGGGAGGCAAGAGCCGAGTGCTCGGGAAGAACCTGGGGGAGGACAACAGATTGGAGGCCTGCCAGAGTGTGCTGGGCCAGAGAGGCAGCAGCTCCACCTCTCACTGCAGATTCTGGCTGCATAAATCCACGAGAGGCCTGGGTGCCGGTGATGAAGGGAAAATGTGGCACGTTCAGACCACCGGTTGTCCTGCTTGATCTGTCATGACCAGACCCCATTTGCTGTAGGCTGGCATGGGAGGTCTGCTGCAGGTGGCTTAGTATGGAGCCAACTGAGCTGGAAATCAGAGGGCTTAAGGTGGAGGCGGAGGGTGCAGGAAATCTGATTCCTAAACGACCTGGTGCCCCCTGCTGGAGTAAACCTATTGGATGGGGTGAGGTGGTCATAGCACCGTGGAAGGGCTGGGAATGGAGCTGAGCAGAGCAGGTGTTGGAGAACGTGCCCTGGCTAACGGGGAAGACTGAAGCAATGCCAGGGTGAGGAGGATGGGGCAGGGATGTAGGCTGGTGTGTGGACAGAGGGGTCAGCGGCTGCAGGCTGCTGGTAAAGATGGGCTGGGATGTCAGTGTGGGTACCACTGGCCCTGTAGGCAGATGCTGTGTCCTGAGGGAGTCCATTGCAGTCGTCTCAACCCCAGACTGGAAATTGGTGAGGGTGGCAGGAGAACCAGGCCCTGAACCACAGCTGCTGGTATTCGCCCCGACTGGAACTCTCTTTGGATGACTGGTGGGATCCTTCAGAGAATCAGAGGCTGGTGCCAGAGTGGGGTGGAAGAGGATGGGAGGAAGCTGGGAGTGGTGGGCTAGGGCCAGTGCCAGAGGGGTGGTGGCTGCAGCAGCCTGGAGTGGGGCATGAACCAACGGGGCCCAGATGACTGGGGTGGGTGATGGCGAAGCAGGAAGAGGGTTTGGACTCTTTGCTGTGCTGGTCTGGATCAGCCGAGTGCACTGTGCCATGTCTCGGTCGTGCTGCACTATTCTTTGGATGATCTCATTCTCTTGGAGGTTTAGTGTACCAGAACTCTGGTGGTGCTGGACCTTATGCTGAAGAACAGAGTTCCTCTTACCTGTGAAGACCAGAGATGAAAGGTCATGCCACCTGCATTCATTTAAGATAGATAGATAGATAGATAGATAGATAGATAGATAGATAGATAGATAGATAGATAGATAGATAGATAGATAGAGTATATTATTTCGCTATAAAGTGAATTTGTTTCGTTTTATCTTCTGAAAAAGGACAAACCGATTCGGTCCAAGCGGTCGAGAGCCACAGTCTCAAACGCTCTCCTCATCATTGGATACTCCTCCAACACCTCGTTGAAGTTGTCCACCGACAGAGAGTACAGCCGACAGTAGTTATCTGCTCGCACACTGGCTGTCCTTCTGCCTCTTGTCAGCAGGCAGATCTCTACAGGAGAAAAGAAAAACACATGTACCACTTCTTTAAAAGACATGCTCAGTCCAACTCAGAGATAACTGAAAAAGTGGGTCGTTAATATGTGCAGGTGATAAACTACAACAGAAGTCCTGTCTTTTTAGATCCATGCACAAACAGAAAGTCATAATTGTTTGAGACAATAAAACATGACATAAGCGATGACCCCCACAGATGAATGCAGTTTCTGCAGCTTTTCTGTTTGTCCCGACCTCATTTGACAGACAAGATCAGAAAAACAAAAGGATGTGCCATTAAAAAAAGTAGACAAATTTGTCACGATAGACATATTGAGGATAACAACACACACAGACTCACATGCTGTCTCCCTCTCTCTCTCTCTGTCCTGTCCTTATCGATTTAATCAATTTATCAACATGACAACATGGGATATTTTGTGTTGTTGGTTTTAGACACAAACTTTCTCCCCTTATTTACTAGCATAAAGCCAAAGAATATAAGGTTTTATGATATCCATATTGTTATTGTACCTGTGTAATAGTAATATTCTGGCTCTGAGATCAGAAGGTTGTTTTTGATGATCTGATGACACATTTTCCAATTAGGAATGTTAAGTATGTAATTTATTTATCTCTTCGGGTTGAGACAACATTTCACTGATCTAGATCCTGACTCTTATTATTAGAAAAAGTAACAAGGGCAACAACAAATACAAAGTTCTGGGTTTCAACATTTTCAGGATGTTAACAAAGGGACAACCTGACAGTCTAAATCAAAAATCATCAGGCTTTGTTCTTCTAAGTCCTGAGCCCTCTTAAGGAGATGATGTTGACAATATTTCCCAACTATAATGGTCTGGAAAGTTAATCTGCTGAGTGCCTACCACCACCACTCCTTCATATACACTCTCACTGACCCACTGCAAGCTGCAGAATATACAAGACAGGACACACAGTGTGTAATGTATAGACATTACCTCCAAAATAAGAGCCATCAGACAGCTTGGTGTCTTTGCTGCTCTTGGTCAGGACACTGACAACGCCATGCTGGATGAAGTACATCTTTTTGCCAATGGTTCCCTCTCTGATGATGTAGTCACCTGGCTGGAAGACCTCGAAGCGCAGTTTGGTCAGCATGGAGGTGACAAAGTTTGGATCGGCATTGGCAAACAGAGGCATGGAGGCCACCAGTTTACGGCAGTTGAAGTTGATGATCTCCTGCCGAAGAGACAAGACAGAAATTGGGGCATTGTCGACATGGTGGGTTGTCTCATGTACAACCCGTGAAGAAAGCCACTGACACAGGTTCAATCTTCATGGTCACAGTAACAACAAAATCAACAAAACTGCCTTTTAATTACAGTAATAAAAATAACTTGCCCCCTCAACTGTCAGTCACAGGTTGACAAGCTGATGTAAGAAACACTGCTGCTTCTCACAACAGTGCACTTGTAATGTGTGCACTTAAGGTCTGGGATGATGGCACCTTTCTATATGCAAATATGCATCATTCAGCCCAGGTCCAGGACATAATGCTGACTGACTGATTACAAATGCTAAATTGGATCGTCTGGTGGGACACTTCAATTATTACTAGATCAAATTAACTCATAATGAAAAGGTTCAAGGCGTTTGACACACAAATATAAAAACAGGCCAGCGCAGGAGATGGATATGTTGATATATATAGATACTGAATGCATTTGTTTGTAGATGTAGAAATAAAGCTACTGGTGGATGATGCTATATTATTGCTGCTAGACACAATACTGATTGAAAGAAAAACATCAGAGCACATAAAAAAATCCATTTATGATCTATATAGATGCCATTTACAGACTTTTTTGTGACTTCTTCACGACATCACTTTTATATATAACATATGATGGGTACTAATTTTATGTTCAACACAAGCCTCAGAATGTGTAGAAATATTTTGGTTGACCATCAGTAGTGGAAGTATTTGAGTAAAATATCAAAAACAGCAATGCCAAAGTATCGGAATACGACAAAAAAAATTTTTTTGATAACAAATAACTACAGCACCCAAAGATGGTTGTGATGTGTGTACATTTCAATCATAATAAAAGCAGGGTGGTGAACAGCTTAGTGCTCTGCTGTTAATGAGGTTTAGTGTCCTCATCCAGTCTCCAGTCATTACTAATCAGATTAGATGACGATTACCGTTATTGTGCAAAGTATGACAGCCACATTACATTAAATAACTAATTACCTGTAAACAATTTAGCACATGAATTCTCCTATCATTCATTCACCTCTTTGCCACTGAGAAACATAAAATCTTTGTAAATATAACAAAATAATCACTTAAAACATGTTTGGCATTTGAACCAGCACTATATAACAATTCAAATCAATATTTAGTCATTGTTTAATTAAACACTATAACGAAGGCGTTCGCAGATATGTTTGTTTGTTTACTACTGATAAATGAAACATACCAGTTTTATTTTAGCCATGATAGATGTTGATGCCAAACTATGCAGGGCCATCAGCAACATCATTATGAAGACAACAACATAAGCATTGTTGAACTCTGACCTCTCGCAGTGGTTCATTCAGCTCCTCCAAAATGCTTTCTTCATCAAACATCTTGCCCTGATAACGGTGCTCGTAGTAGTCATGGATCCGCTGACGCATGTCAGCCGGGAGCTTGTGAAAGGACATGTATTGCTCCACTTGTTTATACTGTAAAGACAATACAAGTCCAATGATTAAAATCTGAAAATGTATATATATGTATGTAAGTAAACCTCTGCATACATACACGTACATGCACTTTTAATCTGACTGTATTTGTGATGTCAAAATGAATGTATTAGATTGATTGATGCATTGGCTCAGAGGTGGACTATAACGTGTCTCATTATGTTAACAGCTGACTGTCAGGCCATCTGTGAAACCTGCCCACAGTGCAATGCTGGGAACCATCTGACAAATACAGTTGTGCTCTCCAGGCTTCAGCTAATAACATTAACTACTGTGTCCTTCAGCAGTGTTCTCTACTAGCCATGTGACAGAGACGGTCAGTGTTTACACAATCTGCGTATGTTACATCCTGCTGCAAGTCTGTTCATTCGCAATATCTGTATTTAAATCATTTCCAGTGTCAGTCTCCATTTTCTCCATTTGTGGCAGTGCAGCAACAACTTTGGCATCTTCACACCCAAACCAACTGCAGATCTTAGATCACTGTCTAGTGTAAAGATTTATGTCACCATTAGAAACATGGGTGACAGAGTGGTGAATTTTGTTTACGTACTGTACTTCCTAGATAAAACCTTTCTTCATCTTCCCACTACCTTGCTTATTATTATCACCATATTCATCACTAATATTCATAGTTTTTTATTCTATTCTTTCGTTATGGCTATACTACGTAAAGAACAGTTTATGATTGTTTTTCAAGGTGCTATACATTTTTTAATGAAAATTCAATAGTAGTGTTTTCAGACAGTGATTTCATCTCTTTCCGTCATATGTGAATATTAGCAATACAAAGAGAGGCTGCCCACCTTTTCTTGGTACTGCCTCCTGGAGGAGTCCAGGGACTGAATGAGTGCAGTTGCGTGCCCCACGAACATTGCGAAGCAGGTAGCACCCACAATCATGCTGAGGATGGTGAGCCACACATCAGCCATACCGATAGGCGGATACAGGCCATATCCAATACACAGCATGTGACTCATGGCCTTGAACAGGGCGTAGGAGTACTGCTGGCCCCAAGTGTCATTCTGAAAGAGACATGTTTTCAAATATCCACAACTTCATTGCACCAGAATGTCTGTGAGAGCATATTCCGAGTTTAAGATCAACCTGTGGGGAGGCCTTTATTTTTTTTAGGTTTGTTGGCTTTAATGCATCGTACTGAGGGTCTCACATCACCTTACATTATAAATTGCATTGCTGTCTACTGGTTATTGTTTTTGTCTGAAATTTAAAAAAAAATCAGTTTCAGCGCTTTGAAGAGGAACATTCACCCACTTACCACCATCTTGTTTCTAGTGACCCAGCAGTCAGGAGGGAAGTCCTGCAGCATGGGCACCAGGAACTGCAGGCAGCCATCCCAGTGACACAGCAGCAGCATCATACCAATCAGGTTCATAATACGCACCATGGCGCTTGCCAGATCATAGGTCATATGGAAAACCTGTGGCACAGATTATCAGCAATAATGCAACTGAACCAGCGCACATCTCTTAATAAATAAATCTGGAAAAGTTCAATTTTCTCTCATGCAATCAGAGGATTTGAAATGCACAGTAGGTGCTGTGTGGGCTGATGAATACATGGGTCCTATACCAGACCACTTCTCTCTTCTTAATCTCCTGTAGACCACAGGCTGTTTCAGTGTTGCGTAACCCTCTGCGAGCTACATTAATGGCCTATGGGAAATGAAGCCTCAGTTGGAATTATACAAATAAGATAATGCATAAAACTACAGTATCTATCATAAAGTAAGTTGACTGTGTGTGAGCCTCAGAGGAGAACCGACAAATTATCTCCACCGCTGTAACAGCGTGGATACTTGTTTATACATGTAAAGGAAATCTCACTTTGTTTAGCACTTCATTTAATGCAGCATTTCAGATAAGGCTGTAAAATTATGAGTATTTTCACTCATGATGGTAAAAATCTGTTTTATAAAATGTGGAAACTGCCCATCATGTTCAAAGAACAAAGATTTAAACAACGTTTATATTCAATCATCAGTTCAGAACCCAGAGCTATTTCATTCGTACTGTTATAAAGATGTAATATATTTTTTCCCTTTTTTTCCTTGAGAAAATGACTATAACAACAGTACTTGTTGCTGATACATTTCTAATGACAACTTGCTGCTGCTCAGTTTTCAATGCAAAGATATAAGGTTAACTGTGCAGGATCTACTGTACCTCTTCCCACTGGTGGATGTAGCGAATGAGCCTGGAGAGACGCAGCAGCCGCAGCAGACTGAGGATCTTGGTGAAACGGACGATCCGCAGGGCTCGAGCTGTCTTGTAAAAGTCAGAGTCGATGCGTGTTTCTACGATAAGAAAGATGTAGTCCACAGGTATGGACGAAATGAAATCCACCACAAACCAGCTCTTCAGGTACTTGATCTTGATCTGCTGTGGGTCCAGGATGATCTCCGTGTTGTCCTCCTTGACAATGCCTGTGCGGAAGTTTAGGACCAGGTCCATGAGGAAGAAGGTGTCGGACACCACGTTGAAGACGATCCAAGGCGGTGTGTGCTCGTCCTTGAAGAAGGTGATGCCTACAGGGATGATGATGAGGTTTCCCACCATAAGCAGCAGCATGGTCAGATCCCAGTAGAACCTGCAACACATCCCATAACTTCAACATAACAGCAGGCCCAGGAACAGTCCTTCAATGAATCACTGTAACTTCACTATTGACACAATAACTGAGCTGATGTTTTATGTATGAGGGTCCTCTAGGAAACTGCATCGCTCAACGTAATTTCAGGGACAAAAACTGTAAAAAGTTGATTTAAGTTGATTTTTTTTTTTGACATTTTAGGGCTTTATGAGACCACAGGAATCAGCGGCAATTTTAATAATTAATTCAGCTATTTGTTTAGACAAAAATGCCAAACAACCACTGGTACAGCTTTTAAAAAATGAGAATATGATGTTTTTATTTGACATATGTGGGTAAATTGAATATCTTTGGGTTTTAGGCTGCTGTTCGGGTAAAGACGCAATATGAATATGTTACATTTGCTTTGGGACAATTGTATGGGCATTTTATAAATCAACTGAAAAAATGAACAGATGAATTGATAATAAAAAATAATTACAACCCTGGTAATGAGACAAGTCAGACTGAGGACTCATTTATCTGAATCTAAATTTGGTCGCTGAGTCTACTGTCTGTGTGCGTACTGAGAATGTGCAGAATGTTCCAAACAACTGTGGATGTGTCGGAACATAATGAGAAAATGAATCCCTGCGCACCAGTGTCACGCTATGACTCAAAATGCAAGAGATTTTGCCCAAATTAGCAGGAACGTTGCAAACAATGCTGAACATAAACATTAATCAAGCAAGAAAACAACAATGCTTTGCTAATTCAGTACTGGGCTGCTGGCCACAGAGGTGGAGAGAGAAATTAGTTATTGGGATTCATTTGACAGGCTCATGAGGGAATATTGATTTTCATAACTAACTAAATCCAGTGTTGTTAATACGTATTAGGTTTATAAGAACATTGATTTATTTGTTTACAGATCAAATTATAGCTGCAATATAAACACATCCTGAAATCTGACACCATACTGCAAATGATGTATTTAACACAGTCATTTGACTTCCTTCTTAGTAAGGCTCATTCTGGTATCTGAATGAATAATATTTGATTTGTTGAACACATAACTGACACAATAGACATATAGTAACATATAGTACTATATGTGCAGCTAAGACCGGCTAAACTATGGGGAGTTTTTATTTAGCAGGTATATTGTTGTGTGTGTAGGTGTGTTGATGAAGCATGCATGTGGTTACATGACGGAGACCTAATTAATCACTGATCAGTCAAGCAGGAACCTGACAAATGTACAGGCATGATCTGCTGGGGGGTGTTATACAGGGACCACCCTGTATTGTGTGATCTGAACACTAATTACCGCCCAGAGAAGAGACTGCATCTCATAGGAATCATTGTGTTTTTAAGAGCGTGTTCCTGACACTGTGACATCATCTAGGCTATGATGAGGATCCAGGTGAGAAGCAGCTGACAGTTACAGTGTGACCATGCAACAAGCGGACATTTCAACCTTGTTCTTCCTTTTCTAGTAACCGTAACCAGATCTTTACAGGAGAACATCACAAAAAAAAAACAGGGCACCAGAGAGGACAGGGTGGCCATTTGTTCTAATCAGCTTTCTGTTGTTCTCTGCCAAACAAAGCATTTGCTTTCCTCTCGTCATCTGCCTGTTGTCTCTGCGGTGACACTCTGGTCCTAATTGCACCTCCCCTCTCGGACTAAATCCACCGTGATCTCCTGGGAATCCATGCCATCTCCAGAAGTCAGCTCCCATCAGCCAGATGTTAAGCAGTTAGCATTACTGCTCTGCACACGTCACTGTGCTGCAGAACCCTGGAACAGCTGGACCTAAAAAAAAGGTCTGCAAGGGACAGTGCATTACTGCTGTCCCCTGCATGCAGACCATCCTGTTCGCTCATCCGCTGACTGTGCACACAGCATTTAGTCCACAGACAAGAGACAACTTGACAGTCGAATCTGTTGTTTTTCCATTATTATAAACCTGACAGTTGACGGGACTCTGCACCTCCACTGGTCCAGAGTGGAATCTTACACTATTTGGGTCAGAGTGCAACTATGTTAAAGAGCATGAGAGCACAAAGAGGGGGAGTTACAAGCAAAGTGAACACAAAAAGGCTTAAAATGGTGAAAGAAGCTTAGATCAATCAGGACAGCTGAAAAAGGGATCATGTTTGTACTGGAGATACTTATCTCTTGCTGCTGAGTTCAGCTGAGGCACAACTGCAGGCATGTGGCTCAGTGGCTTGACACACACCTGTACACTGTCATGTTAACCATATTTACGCCTGTTCGGTATGTCTGCTACTGTAGCCACAGAAAGCATTAAGAGAAAACAGAATTTACTTATAATAGAAACAACTGAGAGACTGCGATCTTTAAAATACCCAAAGACAAGATACAATACTGGGCAGATGAACCGTGGTCAGGGAGACATGTTCCAGATATGTGAACATGACCGATGAAATGTGTCCTGTAATCAGAAATAATCCCAAATAAGATTTAATGTTGCACAGGAATATCGACACCTGGAATTTAAATGGGATATGATGGATGAATCGTTAACCCTGACCAGTCACCAAAAGCCTGCTCCTGCTCAAACTGTGACCCAAACCAAGCAGAGTGATGACTCCTCATGGCTCACATTCAGAGTTAACAGCTGGGCATCCTGATAACTCACAGCATCATTTTCATTTCAATCTCTCTCTCTCTCTCTCTCTCTCTCTCTCTCTCTCTCTCTCTCTCTCTCTCTCTCTCTCTCTCTCTCTGTGTGTGTGTGTGTGTTCTGTGTTTTGCTGTGTGTCCCCTCCCTGTCCACACACTGTCCACATCACTGCTCCATTAGACTAATTGTGCTGTAATAATCTCAACTGATGTGTGCTTCTAATATCTTGAATGGTTATGTTACCCTATTTTGATTACCCCATTTCAAAGCCCCTGCTGTGCTCGCTATAATCCATTGCCCTTGCTAAATGAAAAAAAGTGTAATTCAGATGAGTGGCGGGGAAAAAAGCTGCAATGACACACATCAGCATACAACTGGCCAGTGAAAATATGATGACAGAGAGCTTCAAGGTTAAATGCCACGAAAATCCCTTGATGGCAGAATGCTGATCTGTGTGCAGCACGCAATGAAATGTAGAACGAGCATGTGTCCATGCATAACACAGCACCGCTGGTAAATCAGGGAATTACAGGTTGGCTTAGTTTGGTGCACAACTTTAATTAACTCCATAATGAAGAGACAACGAAGCACACAATGGGTAGTTTAGATAACCATATAGCCCATTCTTGTGTCGATGGAATACGCGCACACACGCACACACACACACACACACACACACACACACACACACACACACACACACACACACACACACTCTTCTCTGGATGAACAAAACAGGTTATATCCTGTATATGTGTGATATAATTTGGAGCTGACTGTGCATGTTTATAACAGGTCAGCTCCTTCATGGTGCATCAGATTCCCTATAAAAATGGCCTGTACAGTAACCTATGTGCAGTTATGATTTCAGAAAGGGGTCATTGTTATAAATTAAGCATTTATCTATTGAGGGTGTATAGGAATTACTGAGGCACTTTCAGGCTCCCTCTCTCCCACTGCCAGTTCTGTTGTTATAAGATCATCACAGTGATCAAAGCACTTCCTGTATTCCTAGTGACCTTATCACATTTATGGCAGTGTTAAAACCTAATGTGCCAGGATCTCCACAGTATTTCTGTCAGACACCACTGGCTGTTGATGAAGTTCGTTTTGCAGATGATTTACCTAAAGTCACTGTAGGGGTGGATAATCCAGAAGCCTGCAGACTTGACTCGTTCCCTCTCATGCTCCACGGCCCTCTCGCTGCCCAGCATCCGCAGGGAGAACTTGTTGACACCCGGCTGGAGCATCGCTCCAAACTGCCGGTGCATGAAGCCGGCTTGGTACAGCCGCTCATCCTCGGGTATTAACTGCTCTGCTCCCTCCAACTTGATGAAACTCGACTGGTCAAACACAGGTGCCTGCCCGGCTGCGCCACTCGGACCCCCGGTTCCCCCCTGCCGGGCCCCGGGGCTGCGCTCTGTGGGGCAACTCTCCCCGACCCCGGCGTCATCCTTTGGGATGAGGCGCGTCAGCTCCGCTGGATCTGACCCTGGAGGATGAGGAAGAGCGTGCCCGCTGACGGAGGAGATGCTGCCTCTGAATAAGCGACAGTCCCCGTTCAAGTTGGTCTTCACCATAAGGTCCCTGTCCAGGTCTTCGCTCCTGGCCTCCTCCATGCTCCTGCAGCTGCGGGCAGGAGACGGAGAGGAGAAATGTTGGAGCCGGATACTTTTCCTCTTCGTGTCCTTGTCGCCGCTGTCTCCTTCGTCCGTCACGAAGGGCTTTTGTCCAACGGTTTGCGGCAGGCTGTAGAGCCGTTTGCGCATGGATGACTGGAATCTCTCCATCGTGGAGCGGCAGGAGGAGTGCGCTCTATGGACGTCCCGGGAAGACAGAGGGATAAATCACCAGTCTCATGCGCCTGGTGCCGGCGGATCCGCAGGACAGCTCGTATCTTCCTGCACACTTGGGACGCGCCTCTCTCTCCCCGGGTTCAAACATTGAGATGCGTCAACAATAGGTGGCCGCTTCGATCCGGCGGTCAGGTCCAAGCGGTGAACGGGGAATGCGTGTAAATCCAAGGGACCCGGAGCGAGCAGACGAGAGCGCATCAGGATGCAGCATGCTGAGCGTCGGACGTGCCGGAGCGCGAGCAGACTGATGCTGCTGATGCTGATGCTGCTGATACTGAGCTTCTCAATGACAAAGCATGATCTCCACCTCCCCAAAACACCAGCGCTCTCTCACTCTGCACGGTGATGACACACATGCACACGCAGATGGCCGCGGGTTTCACTGAGCTCTGACATCACTGATCCATCAGCCTCCCGCCTTCCAATAACAAGAATTACTGATGGGGCTAATCTATCGGGTTGCCATAGGAGCCACGATGGCACGCGCGCTCACCCCGCCCAGTCGGGACAAGAGGAGGGGATGGTTAAGAGATGCCATCAGTCACTAGTTAAGATACAGTAAGAGAGGACACAGCTTGGTCTTTATGCAGCATCATGCAAAGACTTGACTGGCAGAACAACAGGCTGCTGTGATGCTGTGTCCCACACAATACATTTTATATTAGATACAAACTCTCCAATCAAATTTACAAATCATATAGAGGAGAACAATTTCTGCAACTCCGGATCTGCACTTCATGCAAAATGGATCAAAAACTGCCATGAAACTCAGCTCACTGATCACTCAAAATAAAGTAACAGTGTGATTATACAGTAAGGAGGACAATACTGCATCAGAAACATGGGTGATAGAGGCTGTGATACAAGTTCTGTGATGAATGCCAGTCAATTATATGTACCATACAGGCCAAGATGCTGCAACATTTCATTGAAATACACTGCAAATCATTTAAAACAGTATAGATTACATCAGGCAAGCCAGGATAACACATCTATTAACACAACTACAAGGGCTGAAATAAATGATCTGGACAAAGGACATGTTTGTTTCTGTTTTCTGGGCTAACATAAATTAGTGCTAACCATTACACCATGGAACCCCACTTTATCCCCATATGATTGTTTTCTCCTGATTTATCTTCTGACACCAAGAGACACACAATAAATCCTATGTCAGTATTGGTCTGACTCACTGTCTCAGTAGCATCATCCGTCCCATCTGTGGCCGTTGACGAAATCCCCTGTGACAGCAAACTCTGAACAAGCAACTTTCAATGAAGATTTGGACGGTCCATACAAGCACTATATATTTACAAATAATCACTGTGCAAATAACTTTTATTTCCCTATACATAAGTTCAAATGTAATTTCAAAGCCTATTTCACAATGCCAGGAAATGTAGTTTGCTGGGAATATAGGAAATGTATTCATCATAGTTTATGTTTTGATATTAAAGAAAATAAGAGTGAAATGAAGAATCTACACTCAGAATTAGGTCTAGGCTGGGTTGTAAGAAGTTACAACACAAACAGCTGATTTTAATTGAACAATTTAACTAAAGCCAGACAAATAGCCGACGCTTCTCTATTTGTATCAGGACTCACTTATGTTGAAAAAAGAAATTTGCTTTAAATCTTTTTTTGTTAAAAATAGTTCATTTGAATTTTTAGCTACACCACATTCAATGTAGCTGCTGTCAGTCAATTAAATTGACACTAGATGGTGCTGTATCCTACATGCTTTCACTGTTCCTGCATTCTCACAGAAGAAATCACTGTGCATCATTAATGCGGCAACACATCTGTTATTAAAAAAGACAAAACAAAAAAAAAATCTCAGACACGTTTCCTTTTTTAGTTCCTTTATTCTTAAAAATGACTCGGGATTTGAGCATTGCTTTACGTGTGTCAGCCCTGACGTGGGCCTTCTTCCTCCACTTCCCACGTCAGCTGTGGATAACTCATGCAGCTGTGTAGTATGCCATCAGCGCTCTAAGGTGATCCTACAAGTTTAAAGCTTTGTCACAGAAAAATCAAAAGCTGCAATGTTTTTTTTAATATATTGATATGGACAATAATTGCATAGGGTAATAGCCATGCTATACAATACACATTAATATAAAACAATATGTGAGAATGATACAGATTTCCTTAAGTAGGTTTATACAGTTTTTCATTATTCTCAACATTTAAGTGCATCATATAGTATGAATAGTATTTATATTAATAGTGATCTGATACACAGTTATAGAGATTTTAATACATACAGTAAATACAGCAAAGTAAACCTTAATCATATTTAGAGGGACACTGCAAAGCCCTTAAATGTAATACATATCCTCTGGTAAAATGATAAACCTCTGAAAATGGTATTCAGTGTAATGATAAAACTGTACACAGCTGTCATACCAGATCATGGTGGTATTTTCTTTTACATTACTGAGTTTTGTTTTTCCCGTGGAACACAGTACAGATGATCTTAATGAAGCCACTCAGAGAAAAGAACCTAAAAGTCATTTCTGTATCAAACAGAAGGTCAAAATCTTGCATGCATTATTTTCAAAGTCGTAAAAATTCAAAATCGGTGGATAAGAGAGAAAAAAAAACATTAACGTCAACAACTGCATGCAGCAACAATGGTTATGTCGTTAACACATCCATAATGCTTAGAGTACCGCCTCATCTCACACCCTCACACAATAAAATCATAAGGCATGCCTCATTGAACGCCTCCACAAACATACTTTCAGTGGCAGATAGTGTACATGGATTTCCTTCTTGTTTACCTTCATATGGTCAATACATGTAATGAAAGCTGCAAATAGAAGAGACATTTCAGCTCATTGAACTTGTTTATGGGTTTCAGTAACAATTCCATTCTGTATTGTGAATCATCTTGTAATTTGTGGCCACAGGCTTGTAACAGATACTTAATATCAGGGCTCCACTTAATAATTGAATACTTACTCAGCAGACAGGCTGCTCAGTTTGTGTTCCTCTGGCGGAGGTTCTTGTCTTTGTGGTTGTTGGTTGAATTAGTTTTCCTTCAGCAAGAAGCAAATGACACAGTCATTTCATACATCAAATTAAAATGTGTGTGGCAGTGTTATGTCTGTAAATGTAACGCCTGTAAGCGTAATGTCTGATGAGACCAAATACTAATTAAGTTTAGATTCATGAGGCTAATTTCACATGGTTAGTAAAACCAATCCCGTGTAAATTTATGTTTTAAAAGTGTACATGCAGATATAAGGACATTATCAATCATTGACAGTATCTGTCAGTGACATAGTTTGTCTAAATACAAATGTTTTATTGTATTCATGACTACTCAGTATCTGTTCATGAATAAACTTCACTGGAGGAGTTACAATTGTTGACAATACAAAAATATGCACTATGACAGTGATGGACTGTCTATGAACAGTTTAATACACATATACAGTATACTGCTTATAGAGCATCATGGCTATCACGACAATTCTAAGGAACGGTCTCAATGACAGCAAGAGTTACGCTGACTGTAAAATATTCATGTTTCATTTGAATGCAGCACAGAACATGATGCTCCAGTTTGTTTGTGATGCAGTTCTTAACTCTACAAACAGTAGATAGTGCAAACAGAGTGCAGATACATGATGGTGAGCTACAACAAAACACATATGAATGTACCAGACTAAACAGAGGAAAGATAGTGAAGTTTATACTCACATTGGTCCAGCTGGGTCATCATCTGAGGCAACAAGGGAAAATATAAAAATAAAATAGTTGCATGGAAGTTGTACAAGCTGATGAAGTGTCAAGTTTTGTTTTGTTTTTTTAACAGAAAGATGTAAGAGTAGCTATGACCCACAAATGGTGCACTGAGCCGTGTAAGGACTTCTGTGTTTTGGCTACAGTGTATCTGCAGTATGTGTTATGAAAATGCGCCAGAGATAAAATAAACACAATGGTAAACAATGCGCTGTCATGCCGCAGCAAAACCATCCTGGGAGGTCACTCGCAAATACACAAAATGCAGTCAAAGTCCAGCATAACACACTGAAATGCATATGCAAGTGAGAACGATTACACACAGGGAAAATTTAAATAAATGAAAATACTGTTGTCATGCACAGACAAGCAGCTCTGTCAAAGAACAAATGTTCACTCCAAGTGATTGGTGAGAAGCTTTAGCATAGGTAATAATTCACTATGGTGTGAAACACTGACAGTAAAAAATACAAAATTATTTTAGCTCTTAAAAGTGGTTTGCTTGCTTTGTTACTGCTGTAGTGATTTTGGGTTTGTTGCTTAAAGGTGTTTGTAGAAATAAAAAAAGAAAGAGCACTTTTACTAACGTTGAAGATGCAGAAAACAAAACAGAACATTCTCCTGTGATGTAAACTGGAGATGAGGCTTATTGAAATTCATGAGGCATGCAAAGTCTCACACTTACCACAGACATGATTTAGGATATGCAATTTGGGAGAAGGGGAGGATGGATATATATATTACAGCAATCAGTTTCAGAATCCAACAACCAAAACGAAGCGAATTTAAAGAAATCCTAGTAAAATACGTAACAATATAACAATTCAAAAGAACAATTTCTGACGCAGGATTCACACAGTCAATTTCGGGGGAGGGTGTATGGCTAAGCAGTGTGGCTAAAACACTGCAACGTCTGCAGCATTCCATCTTAGACCATGTAATGAATCATAATGTAATATATTTGTGCAGTGACTGCAAGTCACAGAGAACGGAGCCATTCAGTGCATGTTGTGTCTAATCAGCATGGGACAACATCAAAATTCAGTTTGAAAGGGAAAGGTCACCAAAATACCATTAATGAATTATTTATGATACAGAATCTAGGAAATAAATGACTCAGTAATATTAGAAAACCCCAGGATGTCAAATGCAAGGTGTATAGCTAAGCCTCCTGGTAAAGATTAAAGCAGCATGGGGACACACAGAGTCCTTGGAAAGCTGTTAATAGTGTAACTGAAACTGTCCACCCCTGCAGCATCGCAGTATCATATTCCTCATGAATATTAAATGGATGAAACTGTCCTGACAAGGTGTGACCTCCTGCAACAGTGTCTCCCTGTTGGGTCAACCTTGCCAGACTGAATTATTGAATACAGGCACAGCACAGGGTCAGGTGACTCTGTTGTTGGTGTCTCTGGCGAAGGAATGAATTAAGCAGCCATCAAAAAGTCACATCTGTATTTTAAAAAACAGGGTAAAAAAAGAACAAGACAAAGCGCTGCTGGTGACTCACCGTCTTGTAAATCCTCTGGCTTCTTACGCTTCTCATAAACAACGATGATGATGACCAGGATGATGATCTCAGCCAGAACCCCAAGGAGGGGCCACAAGGGGGCCAAGTGGCTGCGAACCCTCAGCACAGACTTCTCGTCTCTGCTGCTGATTATGTTGGTGGCGTTGCAGTGGTACTCGCCTGGATCTAAACTAATATCCAGGTTGAGAATGTGGAGCTCAGTGTAGTTGTCTTTGCTGCTGATGAAGAAGCGCTCAGTTGAGTTGTCAATGTCCTATCGTGGGAGATAAAAACTGTAGTTTCTTTTTCATATCATAACTTTTAAATCACAATTAACATTTCATTTGGTAATAGAAAAAAAATGTCACGAAATAGCTAGGCAGTTAAAAAGCTGACTCAGTTTTGCAGCAGTGTTTTATTTTTTAGTCCAATTTTTCTATTTGTTTTGTTTATTGTGTTATATTATTGTTTGGCATTCAACTCAGTTCCATTACCTCTACTTTTATTGTTGTGATGCCAAATTATTGGTGTTAGCACTTCTTTCTTGTGAAAGCATTCTATAAACTATGTAACTATCTAATAATACTATGCATATTTATGTATAACATATAGTGTAAGTTACCCTAAATATGCCGTTCTCAAACTTCCGCCAGGTCCAGACAGGATGAGGATATCCCACAGACTTACAGTAGAGTAAAGCACGCTGGCCCTCATTCTTATTCTCACTACGCTTGTGGCCTACAATCTCAGGAGCAGCTGAAATTAAAGAGAAATATTTGAGTGGACTTAAATTAAGCGTTACAGTACAGTACCCCCTGTGAGTGGACTTTTCATAAATATATGCGTAGTCATGTGAGCTGCATTAAAACAATTAATATTTTTGTTAAAAGAGATTAAAGGAATAAATATATTAACAATAATGAATGCATATATATTTCTAAGTAATCAATGCTGATGAAAAAGCACTGATTGTCTTCTGTACACTGATAAGTTCAAATGATAATAGATAATGCAGCAAACAAGTGGATAATATAGCGGAGTCAAATAAAGGAAGTCCACAACAAGCACATAATGTCCCTTTTCTAGTCTTTTATAAGGAAAATATAAATTAAAAATGTAATTAATACCTATGAATTTGCCAAGCTATAAAAAGTCTGGACTCATTCAGATTCCCTGTCCAATAACCCTAAACTATTCCAAAATCCAATTTTTCTCCAAAGCAATGCATGTGTGACAGCAGAAAAGGCTGACCAGATTTTACTATAGAGACTTAATCCTTTGCCATTAGATAAACAAGACACCATCTGCTCCCTCTGAGCCGGGCATTGGTTAGATGGAGGCGTCAAGGGCACCGGCTGTCCCTGGGCAGCCAGCAGAAACATTTGAAACACAGGTCCTGACCCAACAGGGCTGCGAGTGCTCAAGGCCACTCGGGCCATTTTTATGGGAGACATCGCTAACATTGCCTTGAAACTAACAAAGACGCCTGCGGCTCACAAATCAACACCTACATTTAACTTCGATGGTGGCGTTAGCTGAAGGAGCCATGTCAAAGGTGTAGACACACATGTACACTCCAGCGCCGTCTGCCCTGGGTTTGTTCAGCCTGCAGATCATAAACACACCTTATATGATCCAACAGCAGGTAGTTAACCTCGACACACACACGCACACGCACACGCACACACACACACACTATACATACCTAGAAGTTCCGTAAGATTTCGACTGTGACTCTTACCTGTACTCAGTGTTTTTATTTGAACTGCGTGTGTCTTTGATCTCCTCCCCATTCTTCATCCAGTAGCTCTCAAGGTGGACACCGTGGGATTCAGTCAGGTTGCACTGCAGTGTGAAAGCATCACCTTCCACTGGAAGTGTGATGTGCTCAGAGGCGATGATTGACGGCTCTGTGAAAGAGACACATGTCAGCTACGGTGGAGGTGACGGCTGCAAGGACTTGCTGGTGAGCGTGTGCTGGGAGATGTAAACGACGCACAAAAAGTTCAGACAGTCAACAGAGACAATCGCACTAGAATACAAGAAAGGAACAGTATGGATGTAGGGAGGAATCATCTGGCCATCTCGAATACCTTAAATAGAAATACAATTATTTTCTGCCTTGTTTTTAAACATGTGGCTGGATATGTCGCTCTCTCAATTGAATCTGTAAAATAGATTTAGCAAATATCTGATTATGAGATGAAACCTAAGCCTAAGAATTCAATACCTTCAACTCCTATGAGACATTTCAGCAAGTAGCCAATCACCAAGCTTAAATTACTACTCAGATTTGGACAAAATGTGCAACCATGTCCCTGTGTTCTTTTGCAAATTATTCTCTTTATTCATGATCCTGGAAAGTTCTAAGAAATTTAAGGTCTTCAAGGAACTGTCTCATTATTTTTTAAAGAGTTTGCAGCCAGTAATACTGACTCCAGGTCAAAGTCTAGCCAAAGGCTCTCTCTTAATTAAGGGCTAAAATTAAGTATCGCAGGTGAAGTGGAAAGGAAACGATGGAAAGCTGGGTTCTACAGGCTGAAGGATGTACTGAACTACAGGATGAGTACAATGAAAAACACTACTCAACTCTGCTTGTAACAGAGAACGTGAGGACGAGTTGGCTTTTTCTTCATCATTCAGGTCTGTTGGGGAGAACGGCGCCTACGATAGGAAGCTAGCAGTCCTCTAGAGAGGTCTGAGGGAGGCTGAATCACACAGGAACCATTAAATTTAGCTGCTAGGGGAGGGGTTCCTCTAAACTGACCACTCACTCTGCACCACTGCTATAGTGGCCTGTGCACGGATCCAGGAGGTGGCTGGATTTTGGTGCAGGTCATTACGCCGTGGGTCATTGCTGGCTCTGCACTCGTACGTCCCAGCGTCTTCCAGCATGAGATGAGAGACACCCAACATGCTCACAGCGTTGGTGCCGTAGGCAGTGCTGATGGACACTCGCCGCTTACGGGCGCCATCCCACAGCTGTCTAAAGGAATCGGCTTGGTTGATCTCAGAGTACCACCACTGGATCTCTGGGGTAGGGCTTCCCACAACGTCACAATAAAGCTCAAAGACGTCACCTGTGAGCTTAGTCTCAGAAAGAGGGGATTTCACAAAGCCAGCTTGTGGTGGAGGTTTGTGGGCCAAAATGTCCAGTATGACATCCAATTAAAACACACACACACACACACACACACCAGGAAAACAGGTGTAGGACAAAAGGGCAAGAAAAAAACAGGGTAGATTAAAAAGGGAACAGAAAGGAAAGAAAAAGAAAAACAGATCATTTGAAATAATCAAGAAGACAGTGAGAGACATATTAGATAAAAAATTAAAACAGATGAATTTAAACAAGAGATAATTAAAGCAAAAACAAAGAAAAAGAAATTATAAGAATAAAAATACAGCGCTGCAACTAGTGACTGGTTTCATCATTAATTAATCCGTCTAATGTCTAAATCCATTTGTTGTCAATAAAATGCTTTAAAATAGTAAGCATATAATATCCAGGGTTACAACTAATAATCTTTAGTATTACAGATTGTCATGCCAATCATATTTAACTACTAAATTGCTCATTTAAATAATTATTTAAATAATAATTTCTCAGAGCTCAAATTTGAGAGGATAGAAGCAGATATACAGCTTTTATTTGACTAAAACAGAATTACCAAATATATATTCAAGTCAAAAAACCAACTAATCTAAAGGGTTTTTTACATTTCATCAATATTTATAGGCAGTAAAGAGAGCACGAGACAACCTCAGATCTGTGGCAGCCATTATTCCATGCTATTCCTGGGAAGCCTTCAGTTCAGCTCTGCTGGGACGTCCCTGCACGGCTGCTCTCACTTGCTTTTGTCCAATTAATAACATCATATAAATTTGTGTCTGTCTCAGACAGTGCACATCTCCAACAGTCCTCCAAGTGACCTTGTCAGTATTTTCAGTACGTTGTGTCTGTATAATGAATATTAGCACAAAGAAAACCTTGTTTATGGAATTATTCACTGATGTAGTCAAATAGGCAAAGACACCAGGCAAACTATGCTGTGGATTAAAACGCCCATCCTTTAGAGGCAAATACAATAAAAGTGAAACAATTGATCATGGCTGCTCAGAGAGAGGATGAGGAGAAGGGGGGGGGGTGAGGACGTTGTGTCTGTATAATGAATATTAGCACAAAGAAAACCTTGTTTATGGAATTATTCACTGATGTAGTCAAATAGGCAAAGACACCAGACAAACTATGCTGTGGATTAAAACGCCCATCCTTTAGAGGCAAATACAGTAAAAGTGAAACAATTGATCATGGCTGCTCAGAGAGAGGATGAGGAGAAGGGGGGGGTGATGGTGGATGGGGGGATGCAGTCATAATCACAGGCTATAGGCACTGTGGCGAGAGCACATGAGATTGAGAGGAGATTTATAGAAGCTGCAGCTCTAGGTCTCTGGGGAGCGTGTGGGCACATTGTTAATAGACCCCCTCTGTTTCCATAGAAGCACTCGAAGTAGGAAGAGGAAGAGACAGACAGCCGGACCAGGCAGATCATCACAAGACAGACAATCATATCGTAACCCTGCTGCTCAGCCCACGACTGATTCATCAAGTCCCGTATAGACTCCTGCATACAGTATATAGATACCAGTAAATAACACGACAGGCTGAAAGTAACACCAGCACCTGAGCTTTTAGCGTGGAACTGCTGAGGGACAGATCTGTCACCTGGGACACTCCAGATGTGTCACGAGGTCAAGAGTGCTGAGTCAGTAACACTGTCCCAGCACAGCGCTGTGTTGTACATGCCTGAATGATGTCGCTCATATTAAGTCGATGAAGTGTTAATGTATGTGTGTTTGTGTGTGTGTGTGTGTGTGTGTGTGCGCACGCGCGCAAGATTTCATAACTAGGGCTCCAATTCACTTTGTAGGGCGGCTGTTTTTTTAAATAGCCCAATAATGTAGGAATTCTTTTGTTGACTGTTTGGTTTATAAGACGCAGGAAAACAGAGAACACATCATCAAATGTCTTGCTCGGCCAATATAGTTTGTCTACTGTCTATAGAAAAGCACAGCCTCCAACAGTTTAGAAGCTGCTACCATCAAACTGACTGCAGATTAATTTTCTTTCAACTGACATGTCAGTGAACTGATGATTACTGGTGGACTTAGAATTAAAAGACTTTCCATGACATTGTTTTCATAATCTTCTGCCATTAGCAGATATGAACACATTCTAAGTTGTGGCTGGTAACCGGCCTCTCTGGACGCAAACTAATGTCATGTAACTGTGTGTCAACAGACAACAGGCCTTACGTTTAACCAGCTTCTTTACTGCTGTACTGTAGTGCTGATTGATGAAGGAATGTCAGGAGTGGGATGCAGTATAGGAGGAGGGGGATAATGAATTCCTATCCATGGTCAACTCGGCTGAGGGAAAAAAAATCTTATTCAATCTCACAGCGCCTGTAAAGAGACACCGCGGTCACACGTACAGCTAGCACAGTGCTCAGCTCTGATCAAGCCACACTGTGCTGGTGTGTTTGGTGGAGATGAGAGATCAATGTCATTCTGCAGCGCAGTGGACACTGTACAAGAGTTACCAGATTCACCGTTGCAGGAGGACATTAAAGCCTGTGCTGCATCTCTGCAGCTCTAAAAATAGAAGCATGCAGCAAAATGGACTGATGCTATTTCCAGAGCCGCACTCCATCTAATTAACCCAGGTGATTCTACTGATACGAAGAGCTGGATGCAGGGAAGCATCTCTCCCTGCAGGAGGAGTCAGAGAGACACACACACAGCTGGAGACTAACTGCTTACTGACTCCCATCCAAACATACAGTATCTCTGCAGACACAAACTGACGGCATGTTGATAAGCATGTGTCGGTGTGTGTGTGTCGGTGTGTGTGTGTGTGTGTGTGTGTGTAACCATAACATGTATGCACCCTGTTCACCGTCCACGCTGAGGAGCAGGACTCCTGACTGTTTCCACTCAGTATTCAGCACCACGCTTCAAAGGACATTTTAGGGTGGTCGCGCGGGCTTCGTCGTGGCCCACTTCAACATGGCAAATACAGATTGTGGCCCATTAATGATTTATCGACCTGGTTTCAGAGGAAACACAACGCGGCGCTCGGTCCGTCTTGTGTCGTTATGGGGGTGGGGGTGGGGGTGTGGGGGGGGTGATGTGACGAGAGCGATAGTGGGGACATCGTCGCTGCCGGGCGGTGTGATGACGGCTGAATGACAGGAACACATCCGCAGTTGGTGGGCATGGTGTAGTGTGGTGTGCTGAGGTTAGCGTGAGAGCGGCGGGTTTCCTACCGTGCTGAGAGGACGCACACTGCAGCAGCGCCGCGCCGACCACCACCAGCGAGAAGGACATGGCCGCAGCTCGGCGTCTCACAGGCACCATCCTCGGAGGCGCAGGCGGAAAATGCCGCTTAGGCAGGAGAGCGATAAGGTGACCTGAGCGGGACGTGACGATGCGGCGTGGACTCGTCTCGCACACGCTCCGCTGCGTCACGCAGAGGGGGGCGGGGGGGTGTCACCGGGTGGACTAGCGGTGGTGGGTGGTACTGCAGCTGGATACCTGTGCAGCTCCGCGGCGTCAGCCCGCTATGACAACTACCTTCAGTCCCGAATCCCGCGAGATCTTTGAAACTCACACGCACTTCACATAACGAGACACATAAAACAATGTACAAAAGGACGCTACTATTCCTCATTCCGGTGTTTTTTTTTAAAGTAATTGTAGCCACATAAATTACTTTCCCTTTTGTTGTAAGTCCATTGTTGCTATGGTTACCTGCAATTTAATAGCGCAGTGATTTCATTGCACACCTGCCAACCAATCAGAAACGAGTATTTCTCAGCCTTTGCTACAGTTTTCTCCAACTATGAACAAAGCCATCAGGCCACAGCCATCAGGCCTTACATTGTGCCACTGGGTCAAGAAGTGTTAAGAGTGTTACTAAGCCCTGGCCTCAGCAGCACCTGCACAGGCTTTAAGCACACTTTTAATCCTGTTCATCTCTGAGGTAACAGGAGCTAAAGGCAGACTCACACCTACACAGTGGGCTACTTCACTGACTCATCTGACTCACACCCATGTTCTGTATACTCAGTATACTCAGAGTCCATTTCAGCTATTATGCTAATTCTGTGTAAGAAGGATCACATGAGCAAAGAGTTAACAGAACATACATGAGTGAATGTATAGTTCCCTGCTGATCCTGCACCTTTTCACCAAGTGAATAATGATTTCAGTTGTTTGGGTAAGACAACATCTGCCACTGCTATATGAAGTTTATTCATATGTAATGTTGCAGTAACAAATTATCTGTTGTAAATGATAAAGCAAATTGTACATCCTATAAATAATAATAATATAAAATAAGTTATATTCAAATTAAATTAAATATTTTATACATAAAATAGTTCACTCCATTTCCTGTCGTGAGAATACTCAGAAAATGTCATTGTATTTGAACAGGTTATCACTTTACGAGAGACAAAAGCTGAACATGTCCAGATTCTTTCATGGCCCAGACTGAGCACTATGCTGCCACCTACCGCACAAGACCGCAAATGTATAAAAGCTGATGGCTTTACATTACAAAATCTAAAAGGAAACGACTTGTGTGTGCAATGACAGACTTCAGACACAATTGTTACAATCAAAACAACATTCAGCCTTTTTCATAGCATAGATATACGTGTGTAAGAAGATCTCTGGTCAGATGTTTTGAAGACATTTCCACTGAACAGCCGTGCCAATGATTTTACTATTTAGGATCAAAATGCACACACAGGAGCCTTAACCAATCATGTTAGATTGTCGCTGGTGACTGGTGATGCAACAGTTTCGTTGTCAGGTAATGATTAAAGTCCAATGTTTAATGGTCTTGACTGCAGAATAGCTGTGGGCTATATAGATGTTGTATGGACACTGTCTGTCTCCTTTTCCAGTAAACACTATGTCAAATGTTATGCAAAGAAACAGTCTCTGGACAAACAGCTCCATTAAATCAGTGAAGCACTTGTTTTATCAAGATTTTTATTCATATTTCTGAACAAAAATGTCACCGTGTAGTCTGGCGATGCTTGGCCTATACACACAGTACATGTCATTTATGCATGTTTAACCTTTTTCCTGTCAAAAACAATTCTCCACAGTAATCGTATAACTGAGAGGCAGGCACATGTTACAAGCAAAACTGCTGTCAGCAATAAAGCAATGACATCAAGGGACTTGTAAACAAACCAGGACATATTGATGGATTGAGTCTTCAGATGATGAGCTCCTTTATGCCTTATAACATACTCTATCCAAAACACTGCCTGGTTCAGTGGTTTCATGGGCTGGTCTTTGTGAAGCCTTGACAGCGTCTGCATGTTTTCCCTGTAGGAGGGATTGTTAAGAACTGTCCTCAGTGCATCTGCAAAGATGTGCCTATCAAGCATGGCAATGTCTACAATCACTGCTCCTCCCTTGGCTCTGATTCTGGAGAGGTTATCAGGCTGATCAAAAAATAAGGGGAGTCCGACCAGAGGAACCCCATGGTAAATTGCCTCTTGTACTCCATTGGTGCCTCCGTGGCTCACAAACACTTTAGTTTTTGGATGGCCTAAGAGATCATTTTGTGGCAGCCAGTTGACCAGTAATGTGTTGTTGCCCAGGCTGACTGGCTTTTGTCCCATGTACCTCCAAATAACCTTCTGAGGCATCTGAGCAAAGGCTGCAGCGATCTCCTCAGCAACATCTTGAGGAAGCTTTCCAACCAAAGTTCCTAAGGTCATCACAATGACCCCATGATCTCCAGAACTCTGGACAAACTTCTCCAGGTCCATAGGCAGCGGCTTTGGTGGTTTGCACTGAAATCCTCCTATGTAGACTATATTTGGCATCGTAGGACGTGGAAACTCAAAGACAAAATCATTCCTCATAAGCCAAATATCAGCATTCAGGAAAAATGTTGAGTAATCCACATCGGGACCAAAGTACTTCCTGACCACAGGTTTGTAGTGAGGTTCTGTGATGTGTGATAGTGTATACATGCCAAGGATATAACTCACAACATTTATGACTCTTTGGGGGAATGTCATCTTATCTGTCAGCTCTGTTGCAGTGAAAGGAATGTATGCCAGGGGTGAAGGAGCAATCAGAAAATGAGCTTCACCTTGAATTGTCCATCTGACATTGAAAACTAGAGGAACTTGGAGCTTATGTGCCAGCATGGCCCCTCCACCGATGCCAGGGTCAGTCAGAACCACGTCATATTTGGCGTCATGTAGAGATCGCATCAGGTTTTCATCTTCAAACATGTGAACGACCATCTCACTCAACCCCTTATGAAACTGATTGAACTGCTTCACAACAAGACTCCTGAGCTGCATCGCAGTCCAGATACGAGACCAAAACCATGTGGACTTACTCTGAAGCCTGATCTCAAGCTGTGGAGACAAAAAGCTTTCAAAGTTCTCTTCAAAACCACCTCCGCTAGGAATAGTGACAGAGGTATAGAAAGGTGACACTTCACTAATGTACCAGCTATCTGCTGCCCGAATCACAGTGACGTCATGGCCTTTCGCATGCAGTTCCTCTATGAGTACTTTCATGTTTACCCAGTGGCTCCCATCCAATGGGAACACCAGTATTTTCCCAACAGGTTCACTGGATATTTGAGCCAAAAGAAGAGCAAAGGTGAGAAGAGATAAAGTTGGCATCCTCGTGCTGAAGTCCTGTAAAAACAAAAACAAGTCATTGAGAGAGTTTGTTTACAGGTGTAGCTAACAAGCAGTGTAGCGGTGGAAGATAACTGAGTACATATACTCAGCAACTGTATGTACGACAAAATTTAAGGTACCTATTCTTGAGTATTTCCATTTTATGCTACTTTACACTTCTCAAAATATTGTACCGTTTTACACAACTGCAGTACTACTATGTTGTAGAAAAAAACTTCGGAGTAGTCTTTACATTTGAGATTGGAAGTTGCTAAGGGACATTACTCTCCAAAAGGAGGCTTTTTATTTTTCTTACATAAAATTGCATAATTGTTTTTTGATAATACCTGTGCAGTTACTTAAAGCAAGTGATCCATGTTAATTAGCTTATTTTAGTGTTTTATTGATACTTTTACTCACTGTAAATGAGTGCGAAATGCTTCTTCCACAGCTGGTGAAATGGCAGCAGAGCATAAACATTTTTATGCCATTCACAGTTGCATAATACAAGGACGAACTAGCATAACAGCTTATCAAACATTTTAAAGACAGTCTGACTGCACCTGCTTTTACCTGTTAAACTTAATAAGTAAACTTCAATTTTTACACCATAATTTAACATGTCACTTATTTCAAAGCTGCTTTAGATTGTTCTTGTGAGGGCTTTTAACTCTCTGAAGTCTTAAGTAATACTGACACTTACCATAATCCACTGATACAAGAAAGGCAACCAAATACAAACGTGTCACTTGAGCTCCTGCCCCTTCTTCTAAGGCTCATGTATTTGACATGTGGTTATATATCGTGCAGTGTTCTCAATGGGTTCAATGAAACACGAGTGTGTTGTAATGGCAGGTGTTTTGCTGCAGATAAGAGTCCTGTTGTAAAACGTGTTTGCTGCTCATGTGTACCCATAAAAGGAACACGTGTATCTATTGTGCCATCTAGTGTCAGGTCTGGGTTCAACATGCCAAATGCTCTGACCAGCAATATTTACCAGCCCTTTTTTTTAAACAACTGCTGGCTCGGTGACAGTGTCACTTAATTATCAAGAATTATTAAGAATCAAAAAGCCACATAACCCATACTGACATAGCAAGACTTTAAGAGCAAGGATGCCCTGTTATGGTCACCTAAGAACGAACCGACAACTTGACGCAATAAATATATTTATCAGTTACATCAAATTAAAATAAATAAATAAACACTCACAGACATTCATAAATCTACAACTAATCAAGCCTATACTGGAGCCCCTCGAGGTCTGAGGGCATGGGGTCAATCTCTTTAAACTCTAAACTCAATTTGTACCTGTTGTGTACAGAACAGATAAAAATGTGATGAAAAAACAAGTGGACTGTAAAATCCTGAAATTAAATATGAAGAATAGGTGTAATTTAAAAGAAGGAATAAAATTTTAAAAAGTATTAAAGGACAAAAAGAAGTAAACACTGAATTACTCTTAAACTGTTGACTGTCGTGAGTGTTAGATACAGTGCAGATAGTGTGCACCAGTGAGCAGAACGCCTCCAGCTCTTTATTGTTGTTCTCACACTAACATGTGAGAAAACCTTTATTGTCATTTCTATTTGTGAAGGCCTCTTGGCTGTCTTGCAACATGGTCAGCATGGGAAATAATCACTGGCAAGAATAGAAAGAAAAGTACCTTATTTTGATTTTGTGTAGTTCATTCATTCTCATCTGTTTTTGATTAATGTGTGGGTAGTGGTAAGAGGTCTAATAATGTCAAAATAATTCTCAGTATGATTTCAGCCAACGTTTGTATAAACATTCAAATAAAAATAGGAATGTTTTCCAAAGATTGACAGTGATTGTGCTTCTGAATACTGGGGTGATGGTGACTTTATTCATTTTCATAAAGAAACAATATATTTTCCTCCGTGCCTGGACTCTCTTTTTGGAAATAACCTCTCCAGGTTTGGAGAAAGCCCGTTCACATGGCACTGAGGGGACAGAGTTGCACATGTGTCCCATGTATAGAATAGACCTGGATACATATGCACCTCTGTCTCTGCCAGCACTGAAGGGCCTTAATGGGAAGCGACACATGCAAACTGGCGAAACTACAACACCAACAGAAACACGAACATTTTTCGCGGATCCATTGTACTTTACATATGTTCATAAATCACGCCATCACTCGAACCACTTCCTGAAACAGCGAGGCTTTACACGTCATCAGCGACGTCACTCGCCTGTTAGTACGCAAAGCTTGATATGGGCTTCATAAAAGACACTGTATTTCTCATGAAATCTCCACACAGTTCGTATAATCACTAGTAGCCGCAGCTGTTTTCTGAAAGTAGTGGCAGAGAAACTAAATCTTAAGTATCGATCTCGTCACGCAAGTATTGATAAATACCGATCCCAGTGTTGGTATCGATACGCCGATATTTTAGGTCGATCCTCCCACCACTACACTCAACTGCGCGGTCGCACTCCGCCTCGACTTCCCCTCAGCCAGCGGCCTGGTGGTTTGAGATGAGCAGAAGATGTCGGTGTCGGGGCTGAAGGCCGAACTGAAGTTTCTGGAGTCAATCTTTGACCCAAACCACGAACGATTCAGAATAATAGACTGGAAACCCGATGAGCTCAGCTGCCAGTTCAACGTAACCGGAGAGAAGCTGCTGATCATTCACTGCAACATCACGGTGAGTCCAGGCCAGCTAACCCAGCCACTGACTATCGACTGAAACCAAATCATTCCGCTGCAGGTTCCGTGTTTACAAATCAACCCAGAATAAAGTGCTCGCCAGTATAACCACTCACCGTACAGCCACCGAGAGGAAATAGAGCCCGTGTATTACAGATAATAGCACAGTCACGGTGTTAAATCTACTCAGAAAATAATACAATAACGCGTCGATTAGTTGCGACGACGCAGTAGCCTTTTGCTAGCCTCTTAACTGGAAAGTAACGCTAGCGTCTCTAGTTAGCCAGAATAACTGCGTTACAGTTCGCAGTAACTTTCTCATCACCGATATATTATATGTTTACTATAACCTCCGTGTGATTTAGATCAGAGACGTTGCGTTCTCACAGTATTACAGATGCTATATAGCTAGCTTTATTTTCAGCATCACAAACACGTCGCAGAATTCCCCGATCACAGTTTAACCCCAAATAGACGCCGTTTTTATTGGAATGTTGGTCCTACTCTGTGTGTGAGTGTGGGTTTTTTTTTTTTTGGCCTTTTCACTAAATAGACGGACCCATTAGGCGAAATTACTTGGCATATATGAAAGTGGGGAGATTAGTGTCTTCTCCATCTGGACACCAAAACACATACAAAGCGATTAAGTGTAAATGAGCACAGCTCACTCTTATTACGTCAGTGTTATTTTTGAATAATACTCCTTACAGTGATAACTGAGCTGATTTTGTGAGTGTTGATGACGTCAGATCGGCCCATTATTTTTATGCGCACTGTTTATAAACACTAATAGTAAACCTGTCATATGCGTTGATAACACATGGGGCTCACTCTCTCCCATCATGTCATTTCTATGGTTCAGGTGAGACAGACCTTCTCAGCATCCTGAACATTCTCTCTCTCTCTCTCTCTCTCTCTCTCTCTCTCTCTCTCTCTCTCTCTCTCAGCACAACCATCCACCAACACATTCTCTCTCTCTCTCTCTCTCTCTCTCTCTCTCTCTCTCTCTCTCAGCACAACCATCCACCAACACATTCTCATGCGTGCTTGTATTTTTTGGGGGACACAGACACGCCTTGTAAAATTGTTGTGACGTGTGTTTGGCTTGAGATCATTTGTATCTTTGGAATAGACTTTGACATTTTACATAGGTGAGGTTCTCCTGGAAAACGTTTGGCTCGCATATAAAAGCAGTGGTGTTTTCCGTTGAGCGTTAACGCACCTTAATCTGTAGACATCAACACACAAACATGACGTGTGATATGTCTGCATCTGACTTTTGCCTCCTGTTGCAGGAATCCTATCCCTCAACACCCCCAATATGGTTTGTTGACTCTGATGATCCTAGTCTGGCTGAAGTGTTGGAGCGCTTAGATGATGTGAGAAAAGGCAGCACGGTGGTAAGTTGGAGGATGTGAATTACAAATGTCAGGGCGCTGTGACTTTAGTTTCATGATGCAGACGGTAATTGTCATATGCGCAAGGTTTTTTTTTTTGGTACGATACTAAATCAAGATACAGTGTTGTCAGATACTACAGTCTTGTTTGTTCTGCTGTTGTCATCGACAGCTCCTTCAGCAGCTAAAGCGGCTCATTTGTGATCTCTGTCGACTTTACAACCTGCCACAGCATCCTGATGTAGAGATGCTGGACCAGCCTCTACCTGCTGGTCCAATTATTCAAGAGAGAAAGGTGGGAATTGACAACAAACACATTTCTATAATTTATGTTTAAAGACAGTCAGCTCACGTTGTGCTCTCCTCACCACAGCATGGGTCATCGGACGAGTTGACGTCTGAAGAGGAAGAGGAGGAAGAAATGGGAGAGGTGTCTATTCATAGACTTGACAATTCAGTGTACTAATGTTATTTATAGTTTGGTGTTGAACTATTTGTTTCTAAATATTATTTCTATACGGTGGCAGCAGGACATTGACTTGGACCAAGACCTGGATCATTATGAGATGAAAGAGGAGGAGCCAGTAGAAGCAAAAAAGTCAGATGATGATGGGATAGAAAAAGAAAATCTGGCCATCTTGGAGAAGATTCGTAGAAACCAGAGACAGGATCATTTGAATGTAAGTGCTCATTCACTTCATGTTTTTCTTAATCAGCCTTGGTGATGGTCTTGGAGCAGTTTCATTCTGTAAAATGTTATTTGGATGTAAACATTTGGCTGCAGGGTCCCTATTGGTCAGGACAAAACCCACTCTGTGGTGTAAATATTGGTGTGATCTGTGTTGCAGGGAGCAGTCTCTGGCTCGGTTCAGGCCTCAGACCGCCTAATGAAGGAACTCAGGGAGATCTACAGATCACAGAGTTACAAGACAGGTGGACCAGCCTCTCTCTATAATCTGTCTTTTATGGTTTTTGTTGTTTTTCATTGGTCACATCAGCAGCTTGAAATTAAATTAATTCTGCATTATCCACTTCCCAGGTATTTATTCAGTTGAACTAGTCAGCGACAGCCTTTATGAATGGCATGTCAAATTAAGGACGTAAGTTTTTACATTCGGTTGCTTTCATTAATTTCCTGCCTACCAAATGTTGTCTTTTCTGTTAGATTTGTCCTGCTGATTGTCATTACAGGGTAGACCCAGACAGCCCATTGCATAGTGACTTACAGGTCTTAAAGGAAAAGGAAGGAGTGGACTACATTTTGCTCAATTTCTCTTATAAAGTGAGTCTGATGATAATATTTGTCAGTTACTTGAAAGTACTTGATGAAAGCATTTTCTCAATACTATGTTTTCCCCTTCTTTATACAACAGGATAATTTTCCATTTGATCCACCATTTGTACGGGTTGTTTCACCTGTGCTGTCTGGAGGGTGAGTGTGTATTGATCTCCTTCTGCCCAGTTTCCTCATGCAATCACCTGAAGAATGTATTCAGGAGTGGTAGCCTAATGGTTAGCCTGTTGGGCTGGAGACCAAGAGGGCAGGGGTCCAGATCCCACCCTTGAGTAAGGCCCTTAACCCCAATTACTCCGCGGGCGCCCTTACTGTATGGCAGCCCACTGCTCACACATGTTTGTGATGGGTTAACAGCAGAGACCAAATTTCGTTGGATAGTGTACTGTATGAGTGAACTGTGACAATGAAAAATAAAGCTTTCTTTGTCTTCTTAACTCACATTTGTTGTGTTCCTAGTTTTTAATTGGATTTTGTTGAAAAAAAACACATTAATTTGTACCATTGTGGTTGTATGTTAACTACATTAACTACAAATATGAAATACCAACTATTTTTTTTTACCAAGCCTGTCTGATCATTAAAAATGTACATAAATAACTTCCTCAGAACCACTATGTATATTCCTTGATGCAACCAGAATACGCATTCACAACAGTTTTGAAATCAATTTTAAGCACAGAAGAATTAGTGAACACTGTTTTTGTAAATGTAGATGTAGCTCAAAAATGTGCAATACCCATTGCTAATAGTGATTTTGTTTTTATTAAATTTCAGATATGTTCTAGGAGGAGGGGCCTTGTGCATGGAGCTTCTCACAAAACAGGTGTGTAAATGACTCTGATGAATCTTAGGACCTAATCTTCAAACGGAGAATGTGAATTCATTGTCGCTTTTGGCTTGTGATTTTGTTGTTTAGGGCTGGAGCAGTGCCTATTCCATAGAATCTGTCATTATGCAGATAAATGCAACTCTGGTGAAAGGAAAAGCCAGGGTGCAGTTTGGAGCCAATAAGGTAAGGGACGTCATGCATCAGGTGACCACATCTAAAGAAGGGACCTCTTATAGCAATGATGATGTTTAACATCAGACCAGTCTAAACTAGTCTAAGTAGTCTTGAAACGACAACAGTCAAAATTAATCACAATGTAATCAGAACTTATAGCAACCCATGTAAACCACATTACAGTGGTTTGATCAATAAGGCTGATGTTAGCTTCTAGCACCAGGAGCTACCACTCCAACAGGATAACATCCAAGTGGTTACATGCCAGTTTATTCTGACACAGCCTACAATTAACTTAATTTGCCCGATCACATCAAATTAAAAAATACACATTTTCATAATATCTATCTATTTTTCCATGTGTGTGTATGTTATTTGAATTTTAAAAAAGAAAACGTAATTGCAATAATCCAAGTTGCATTATCATTGTCACATACCTGTATGACCATATTAAAATGAAAATACAAAGCACTTTGGGGCTCCCGTAAATTCAGCCAGCTCAAATTGTGGCTTCAGCACTGAGCTGTGGCATCCTGTGCTACTGATTTGCCATGGTGAGAAATTTACAGAGCGTTGTGTGTTTTTCAGAACCAGTACAATCTAGCCAGAGCACAACAGTCATACAAATCCCTTGTGCAGATTCATGAAAAGAACGGTAAGGTTTTCTTATCTATATAATTGTATTTAATATTTCTGACTGATCGGCTCGGTAGACTTGCATGTTTTTTTTTTCTCTCTGTTCTTACAGGCTGGTACACACCACCTAAAGAGGATGGATAAGGAGTGACTACCACTATGCACAGGAAACATGTCCTTGGTCAAAGTATCTTGTTTTCTTTGGAATATATTTCCCCTTCTAACTGGGATTATATCATCTTTCTCATGGAAACCATCTCGCTGGCCCATCTGACCTAAGTATTCCTTTGCCCAGCTCCAGGAAAAGACTTTACTCTGGTGTCACTTTGCTTATCCCCTCAGTGTTTAGAGAGGAGGATGATATGAGGGTATCACTAGACTGTTTTCTATGTACGCTCATTTGTCTTTTAAAAACATTTCCCCCTTAAAATGTGGGGAAATGCTTTTTTTCTTTTGCTGCTTTGACAAACTGGGTTTTACAGTCACCTCTTAAAATGGGAATTTCAAAAGAAGAGTAATACAGAAGCTGTCGAAGTGGCACCTCACCGCACCTGTTTTTATTTGATTTGAATTTTTTTGTAATTAAGTGGTACATAAAGGCAAATATTGTTTTAGAAAAATTATTTGGTAATTGTTTTTATTATTTGAGCATCCTAGACAATAAATGAGCCAACTTTCATATTTTAGAGGCATATCTTTACCACTCAGTATCTTTTAGCCCTTTTTAAAAAAAATGTGTACACTGGGCCAAGCAGATCCTGTAACGCCAGTGGGTTGTTGAACAAAGATCATTCGTTGTGGTTAAACATATCCACCAGTGGTAAAAGTGTGGCCACCAGATTCAAAATGTCTCCATATTATATATCTTAGAGGGAGGATATACTTTCAGCAGATGACTGTGAAATGAGTATTATGGCACCACATTGGAAGTTCTAACTGACATATTGAAGCTGAGGAGCTGTGTTTGCCTTATCTCTGTTAACACGCGGCCCCCTCAGCTCTCAGTTTGGCTGTTGGCCCTTTTCTTGGCTTTGGCTGTAGAGGTTGAAGGTTAGTTTGATACTCAAAATGATGCCCTCTGTGTACTAGGTTAACAGCAGGTCGCACAATGGCCTGGTCTCAGCCACTGTTGTGTTTGATTACAGTCATTGTTATTGACAGAAACGTGCCGGGATGGGCACAAATATTGAAAGATGTTTGGATGTGAGTGTTTTCAGTAGTTTTGGAGCAAATCAATTATAGTCCCCGTGCATACGTTGATTGCCTCTTTGAAACTACCACAGTGTTGTATGACATTGTTTGCAGCTGGATTCATCCCCTCTGTGCTGCTGCCTCAGTTTTCTCTTTCAGCAGCTTAACATTCATCTCCCTTTGCCACCAGAAGAAACCAAACGTGTGTAGGTGTCTCTTTCTGTATAGTGTGATAACTGACCTTAAGCTCTGCATCAGACTGTACGTTTGAATTTTCACCTGGCAGTATACTGTAGTACACCATCAGTACCGCTGCTCCCCATACTACAGGACACACACTGTTTCTGTCAGTCTGTCTGTCCTTTTGCAGTTCATTCGTTAACACTGTCTGCAAAAGCACGTTTCAATGGCAACTCAGGTAACAAACAATCCTTATGAGGGGACTCTGTGTACATGTTGATTTATTGACGCTCTGCTCCGTGGATGATGATAGGCCCACTCTCAAACTTGTATGATGTCAAAAACAGGAAATACAAACAACTTAACAGTAATACGGGCTGCAGTTCTTTTCACTCTCGAGGAAGGACATTTGCAGAAAGATTACAGGACTGCAGCAGCAAAGGGGACCAGCCTGCATAGCAGCTCATCATCACCCACTGGTCCTTTGCTTTTACCTGAGAACTGAAACAGATTTGATTTCAGTGGGAATATTCCTGATTAAAAAGGTTTGCACAAGTGGCAGCGATGTGCCTGCAGTGAACAAGCACATTAAGCTAAATGATTTAAAAATCAGGAAAAACTTGTTTGTTTTCAGCACCCTGCTCCACATCCTGTTGATACACGTCTGATAATGTACCTTACAGGTGACGGGTTATCAGATATGATCGGGTGTCACTTATGTGTTAACACTTACACCTTCAACTCCTCAGTTGTAAGTTCAGCCTCCGCTGCTACAAAGTCTTTATCCGTGTGATTTCCTCCATCCAAAATGCCAAAACTCTGAGTAAAGTGCATATTGAGAGTTTGATAGTCATGCTGTGGTAAACTTACACTTGCACGTACTCTGACTGGAGTAAGTGTTTATCTCAATGGTCAGTTTCCTGGCACCAACAAATAGGACAGTCTGCCACCGTTGAATTGCTCTGGTTTTATTTTTCATTTTCCATTTGAAGTTTTGCCCATGTACAGTAATTTGTAAACTTGCATCAAGTTTATGAATAAAGAATTTTAAGATTACAGTATTGCTGCTTATTGGGCTCCCTGTGTGTTACTTGAAACAAGATAAACACAACATTTTTCATTATTGTTGCTTAGAGGATCTTAGATATACCAATAAAGTCTCCTTACACCGGAAGTCACGTTCATACATTCATTCATTCATTTGTTGCAGATGGTTCAAGTAGTAGGCTGAATGTAAAAAGTAGATTGGATCTCATATGTCTATGGACAAATAGTGTGTGTAGAAGACCTGTATGGAAAGTCATACAATAAGAAACCAAGATGCAACAAGAACTTTTAATAATATCTATAATAGGGTAAGACCAAATAATACAAAAGTAATACACAAAAATGTTTTCCTCATTTACTTCAGTCATGGAGACACAGCCTCCTCAGACATTTCATTCAACTAATTAGAGCATGTTCCTTCTCGATGTGTTTATCCAATGCAAATATTTACCTCACCTCCCGTAATTATATATTCATATATACTTGTGATATAGTACATGATAATACATAACATACGTCATACAGCACATGTGGGAACATGGGGGAGTTCATGGAAAATGGCCTTCAGAAGCTTTTGATACAGCAAGATCAAATACAGAGTATTGGCTCTAAACGCGCAGATGTTCCTGCTTCGCCACAACTACACACCTGTCATTTCCATAAACACACTAACTGTTGTATGTACATATGGCAGGAAATTTGAACTTATGTGAAACTTGCAATAGCTCACTGTGCTGTTAGGCAGTGAGTTATAGTAGTTTCTTTGTTAATCTCTGTGCGTACACTCTCCAATCTTTGTGCATTCATTAAGAGACGAGCATGTTTACAGGGTTGCACCTTATCACTAATGTATGTGCATCTGCTGGTGAAAATGTTATGTAGATGTTAAATTATATTAATTGCGTCCAACTTGAAAAACAGACCCCATTTATGGAACTAACACTTTGTGTTATGGTTGTTAACACAGAGTGTTAAGAGGAACCCACTTGGAAGTAATGACTTTACTGTTTGAAATATCAATATGAGTATTGCTACACGATGATTTGCTATCATTAACAATAGGTATCCCAACACAAACATGAAATAATGTTCTAAAAAAAAATACAATAAAAAAAATCTGTTACCCACAGTAATGGAAAGACACGACGAAGATGTGCGTCACACTCCCACACATTCAAATTATACAGAAAAACTAGGTTGGTACAAAAAAACAACAACTAAAAGGAAAACCACCAACAGCCTATTGAATACCAGATCATCACAGTCAGACAAGACGACTCACAGGTTTGGAAATAACATACATTCGGGGTACGAATCTTCACATCTGTTTCAAGCCTAATACTCTATTACTGTAATAACCATCTACTGAGTCTTGAAAAGTTAAAGTGACACAGGCAAAAACCAGTTTTCATCTTTTCACTGAAACTAAAACGACAACTGTCTGAACACATGGGGCCCCAGGAGGGCCACACTCTGTTGGTCTCTCTTTCAGCATCACTTCATAAAGAAATGATTGGCTTTAATTTTATAATCTATTTCCTTTTTATATAAACGTAATATCACATCTACTCATGGAATAACACAGAGCCACAAAATGATACACACTGAAAGCCGGAGTTTCAGAAACAAGTAGCCATTTAAGCATTTACATGTGGGATTTAGAGGAAGAATTTGCCAACATGGTATAACATCCATCACTTCATACTATGCTAAAACCACCTACATCAACAATTATTAATATTTACTGTGTTCAACCTGCAAGGGTTTTGGTTTTCTCTCAATTTTAACCTGTACACATTGATTTGGAATGTTTTATCCAAAGAACTGCAATCCCTAATACTGCATGTGCTTCACTTTAACATGTAATAATATTGGTGAAAATGATTAAATGATTAAATAGCGGCGATAAAAGGAGACATAAGCCCAAGACGTTGACACTTCAAGGGCTTTGTCGGTAGAATTTTAAATCACAAATTTCCTGAGAATGTGAAAAAAATGTTGAATTAAACTGAATCCTCCTCAATACAAAAAAAACCCAGGTCATCAAAACATGAAGTGTAAGCAGTAGGTTTCTTCAGGATTTCAAAGCTTTAACGCTCAGAAAAAGCAGTTAGGCTGATACATTTGTGCTATACAGCTTCTAGCAAAGGGTGACGCATACTGTCATCTTTTGATATCTTTTTCATTTCACCTGTCAATTTTTAAAAAATATTTTCTAATGGTTATATTGTTGAGATTTGGTCCAATTAAATATTCTCTTTTCTAACAAAAAGGACATCGTTTGCACACAGTGTCAGGAAGAGATGACAAATTTCTTGGCCGAATTATCAGGGAAAATAAAAGCCCAAATAAATGTCTTTACTATAGCCTTAACATACGGGAATAGTTATTGCATTATTCTACTATTAATCCCACATATGAAAATGGTGTAGATTTTCTCGTTCTTATATCAGCTTTTTTATAGGTTTCCCAGCACGTTAACGCATTACTTCAATTAGAGATATTTATCTAAATGTTTCTTCACCTACAGTACATCAACTACTTCGAGCGTTTGGTGACCTGATAAACTTAAACGCTGAAGAAATGGAAACACTCATTTGACATATGAACTGTTAAAGTTTCTATGAAAACTAAATAAGAGCTTAAAAACTCAATAAAAGTCGGATTCCACCAAAAAAAGACTTTTCTCTACATTGTTCTTTTTGAATTCAGCTTGTACAGTATTCTGATGAAGGGCATCTAATTCTGAATTGCGTTCTTAATTGATCCCTTTTTTTTATTTCTCCCACTCTGCAGCCTGGGCCCCACCTCTGTCCTACATCGGGTCGTCGTAGTTGTAGGTGGGAGCTGCCGAGTACTGGTTCTGATTCATGGCTCCCTGTGCTGCTCCCATAGCCGCCTGCTGAGCTGCCTGCTGGACGTGAGGGTTCTTCCAGGCCCCACTGGTCCACTCCTCCTGGGCCTTACCCAGACTGCCACCACTACCACGGTAGAAGTTATGAACCTGTAACAGCAGTTGCACAAAAGTTGTAACTGACAAGGTTTTTTACAATTACAAAAAACCGTCCCTGACATTTTCACGTCTGATAATCAGAGTTTTGTTTTTTTTTTGTTTCGGAGAAGTCAACATGCACAGTATTAGTTACCTTTGTGAGAGCTATGACGGAGAGCACGGCCACTGCAGTAAACATGATGGTGGGAATCAGCATGACCACAGCTGAGCCAACATTGGTGCTGAAGAAGGTGACGGTAGCCAGCCAACCACTAGAGGGAAATAAAACAAGGGTAAGCATCATCACATACTTATGACCAAGCATGAATGCATGTAGCCCCATATTTATTGCATATTTAAGAGCTTGTTGTTACTGTCAAACTTTTGTAAACTGACCAGACATAATACCCCTGTAAACTGTCCCCTGTTTATGTTCTTACCACACTCCCCAACCTGGAATACCAACGGTCTGGATGATACTGATCACCACCTGGGCCATGAAGACGAAGAAGAAGGCCATGAAGTTAAAGGAGCTGTCGGTCCTGCACAGAGAGAACATCCACTGTCATGTGATGTCATGTGATTCAGCAGAAACAAACATTTTGTATGGTCGGTGTGGGGTCAGCTCACTTGAAGGCTTTGTAGATGGGCCTGAACCAACACACATAGGAGCAGGGGGTGAAAAGGATGAGCCACAGGATAGCCATGCCAAAGTTGGTCGCTCCACCACCTCCACACATCCACGCCAGGCAGCCAATCAAGTTAGCGGCCAGTGTGGCGCTGTTCACTGTCAACAGCACAGAGCTTGAATGACCAAACGTGACTGAGGATAAAAACCTCAGCGGCAGACAGCCCACGAGTTCTAATCATAACTCAGTAGAACTGAGAGACTATGAATCTCAGCGATTATTCAACACTAAAGTGATTTTATATAAAGCTACAATTTAACATAAACTGGAGCTACAAATTATTTAGCACACAACAGCAAATACATCTACTTTTTTATCAGACTTACATTCTTGGTTTCAAAGAGGAACCTATGTGGTAAAAAAGATAGTGATGCGCATATGAATATCATCATTTGTCACATTACTACACTGTTCACTACTATTACATTGTTTGCATCAGTCTGCAACTTTTAAAACTAAAACGTTGATGGATTTACAGACTCATTCATCAATCATTCATTCATTCAAAAACTGTGATGTAAACTGCTAATTCTGTATATGTTGTTTTGACTGATCAACAGAGCAAATCCCAAACACTAAGCATTTTCAGTGATAGAAAAGAACGCCCTAATTTATTAAGTCAAAACAAAGGAGTATGAGGCATTTTGCCTGCAAAAGATCTGACGTGATTTAGTTTCTTAATCTCAAATAGCAAATGTCACAAACAAATTAAGACAAAATATTTCAGTCTACATTTACATGCTGAAGTCATTAGAAAAACAATTGTGATTTCCCTGTGCCTTGCTGTAAGACCAGACAGTCTGGTCTCACACGAGTGTCCATGTGTTTGACTCTCATAATATTTACCGTAAAACAAAGAAAGAAGGCGTGAGAATCAGGCGCAGTGCACAGATCAGCAGCTCATATATCATAAAGCAACCCAGATGAATACATCCTGAGTTATAGTGCAAACTATATATTGTATGTAAGACTGTGTTGCATGCTCACATTAACTGCAGGTAAACTTACAGATCCATAGGTAGTAGAGCCTCTTGCACATGGTGCGACACTGGTCTGGGATCTCATTGAAGTCCTGGTAAAAACATGGCTTGAGGGGGATGAATCGAGGCAGGGGAGGAAAGTTGTTTTCTGTCATACAAAGACACAGTCCAAACACACACTGGATTATATGGGGCTCAAGTTGAGGCGGCTGCATGGAGGATTAGAAACCTTCTAAATGGGTTGATTGAACAGCCAGATTTGGGGACTCCACACCACATGTATGGAGCCTGGCTGACAGGAAACCTTACCTGCCATGATGACCGGTCCACTTGCACACAGACACACAGACTTCAGTATCAGCTGCCTTCAAACCCAAACTGCAAACAACAGAGCTGTTTTATTAAGTGCTCAATCAGTCAACAATCCACAGTTCAGGCCACAGACCTCCACAGGCCTCCCAGTGGATCAGGACACACACACACATACTCACACAGTGGATCCACATATGATTTCATTAGAGGAGCATCCACACACCACTGAGCATCCGTCATCATACCGACAGAATGAGTTGGGTTTTCATTATCACATATTACACAGTATGTGCTGTGTAGGCGCGCGGTGGCTAGCGTCGTGGCCTTGTCGCGAGCCCTCAGGTGTATCCATAACATATGAGCGCGGTATAAGCGCGTTGCAGCCCTGTAGGGTTTATAGAATATACAGAAACGCTGTCTGTTTACCCCTCTATTACTTCCAGCAGATTATAATCAACCACTACACTAAATGATGTGACTGTGATGGCGAAGCCACAGTGCAGGGGCTGTGGTGGTGGTGGTGGTGGTGGTGGTGGATGTGGATGTTTGGCCACGGCTCTGAAGGACATCTCTGTGGCTCAGAGCAAAGCAGTCTCATTCACATAATAACATTTAACAGACGGGTGTTTGTTGATTTCACGCACCGCGATCCTGGCGCTGTATTAAACATGTGTGTGTGTGTGAGAGAGAGAGAGAGAGAGAGTGTGTGTGTGGGGATGGCAGTGATGCTGCAGTAGGGCACGGTGCATCGTGATCACAGGCGATGGAGATGCGTCCTTCAGCCGGTGCGCCACCATGAATTTGTGCCTCCGCTTCATCTGAACGCAATTTAGATTTAGTCAAACCCAGACTTCTGCGTTTAACTAAATCTCGATCATGCATTTTAACACTATAGTCGCCCTCCCCGGTCCCCGGATGAGATGTAATGAATGAAAATGCAGCAATAAAAACGCCTTACCGCCGGCTTAGTTTCGTAGAATATCGCTACAATCCCTCCGTTTGTTTAAATGGCGTCATATGGATCAATCTGCATTCAAACAGTACAGGAAATAAACAAGAATGACGCCAGGCGACGTGAACAACTGTCGTTATTCCTCAAAGCGATGGGTCTGGGAGTAAGAGGCGGTCATGTGACGTCAGGTCTTCTCTCCAGCAGTACCCGCCCGCCCGGGTAGGACCAGGGCCTCGAGGAGAAAACAAGGAAATTTGCTGCTGCTCCCAACCGACCAATCTGGGGGCACAATACTTCTACAAACCCCGCCCCCCGATGATGCTGTCCACAGTGCTGAAAATCAGAAGAGGCCTTACGCAGTCTGGTGTGATTGGCTGCCTGAGAGTCACTATCAAATACTGTATACTGTAATAATCTGCGCCTTCACAAAATACAATGATCGTTATTACAAAGTAAACAATAAACAACGATATCATTCATAAAAGAGACGGGAGTGGGTTGAACTCCCACTCCACTGGCGCTCGAGGGAGGGCCCTCCTAAATACACACACTCAGTGGATCACATTGCACCGCAAGCTTATAGGCACACTACATAGAGCATGCTACGCCCTCCACTGGAGGCACAGCAACTACACACTTCTCACACCAAACAACATGTATTGCACTGAGATCATCACAGCAATACAGCACTTATCGGTGTTTAATGTTTTCTGAGGCCCCTTTGCAGAACACAGAATGACATTTTTATGTGAGTGTATGTGAGTGACAATATATAAGATACCAATCTAAACAAACAACTTCAATACAGACAATCATCTTCAAAAAAAAAGGCAGCATTATGAAACCTCGTGGTAGGAAGTTTTAGCTGTGAACACAAGGCTTTTATACTGGATGCTGCTTGTACAGCTCCTCGGAAATTTAAGTTTCTCGGTACTTTAGTGCACTAGTAGAAATAGAAGAGAACGCACCCTGGATATATATTGACTTTCCTAACGTTTTATTGATATGTTGTCAAGAATGTCAATCTTTTCAATCCGATAATTAACCTACCGTATTTTATTGCTACATGTCGTACTTGCCTGAAAACCGAACATTTCCCATATTCTTCACGGCACCTGAATATAGCAGTGCCCGGAACTAACAGCAGCACTTCCTGTGTTGTTATGAGTTGAGCAAGACTGAAGGTAACAGAACATGATGATTTAAAGCCAGTGTTTTATCCAGCGAAACAGGTCTAAGTTGTATTCAGTAACCCCCCAGGACTGAGCAGTAGACTAATGGTGCTGCAGTTTTAACGTTATCCGGCGACAAATCGGTTAGCTGTGCACTTGTAGCTCAGCGAATGTTAGCTAATGCCGACCCTCCCAGTGCCAACTAGTCAAACAGGGCATTACTTAACTAAGCTAACAGCACCACTGTCGTGGGGTCTCAACTCACTTCATTTAGCTACCAATATACTGCACTCGAGTATAAGTCTGACGTACTTGTTTTCGATTACTGATTGTTTTCCTGGCACTGCACATATCCCCCTGCGTAACAGAGTAAACACACTGCGCCGACAGCTGTTGTTACTTCACTGATGTAGGCATAATATGAAATATAAAGCTGTCGTTAATGAGCGAGGTATAGACAAATGCAAAAGTTTAATAAACAGTTCGTAGATTAAGAAATTTGATTATGGCAGAAAATGAATGGCAGTTATCTTGACAAATGATTGAAAGGTGCGAATCATTTAATGAATCACCGTGGTTAAATAATATTTTTTCAGCTGTTGTTCATTGCATTTTTCCTACCAACAGTTGCATAATGCACATGAAGCTAATTGTTAAATGTTAACATATTGACATAAAATGATTGATTGAACTGTTGCACAGGATTGTATATTTGCATGAGTTGTTTATTGTGCAGTTAACGCCGAACTTTCCATTTGGCCTTTCTCATTATGTTATCATATCACCTCTGTCCGCAGTGCTGGGAATGCAGCCTCCGCTCCCACCTGAAGTGGTCAGAGAGCTGGTGTGCTCCTGTCTGCACAGAGACCCAGTAGCAGCAGATCTTCGCTGCAGCCTGTTTGTTGCTGCTGCACAGAACTACAAGAGAGACTCTCTGCTCAGACCCTTCCCACCTAGATACATACATGGTCACAATAAGGACTTTGAGGAGCTGGTAGGAGATAGGGAAATACTAACATCCATCATTTTAACTACTGGTTTAGATAGTTAAATATATCAATAGCTACAATTAGTCAGCTGTGACAATTACAGGGGGTCCTCGTGTTACGACGGTCGCGAGATACGACGTTTTCGTGGTTACAACACATCTCCCGCCAACTTCCTTGTTTCGGCGTAAGTGGTTTGCCCCGTAAATACGTACAGACTTCGCACGGGAACTAGTTGGTGAGCGCTCTCTCTGTCTGAGAGTTAGTCGGAATGTATGTCCCGACTAACGACGAAATTCGGTTACGACACATTCTCAGGAACGGATCTCCGTCGTAACCCGAGGACCCCCTGTACATGACATTTTACTTTGTTAGTAAGGCTGCATATGTACACAGTGAGAATGTGGCTGCATGATACACATACACTGGGTGGCATTGATGTTAAAGGCTGCAGTGTGTCAGTCAATAAATGTGAAGCACAAGACTCTAACACAGTAGTGAAATGAATTCAGTCATTTCAAGATTGTAAGGTGTTAACTCATATGTCTTTTTTTACATTGACGTCACAGATTGTATTATATTCATAGACTGCCTGTTTGTAACAAAACAAAGTTTATTTTGTTCACTAGTTGGCCGATGTGAAGTCTCTGCCTGGCGTTCGAGACTTGGTGAGACTGCGACCTAGAGAGGGAGCTCATCATCTGGCCCTCACACATTGGATCCTCTCTTCAAACAGCTTTGCTGTGAAGACGTTACAAAAAGAGGAGGTCCACCACTACATCCATGAATACAAAACAAAACTGTTTCTTTCAGTGCTTACATTTTTGGTCACAGAATGTTTTTTTCAATCTCCAACAGTATGTCAAGCTTTGCAACTTGACGGAAAATGAAGGAACTTCTGCTCCTGTGCCAGACTTTCTCTTTGAGTTGGAGTACTGTGACCTGATGAATGCCCGGTTTGAGAGGACGAAGGCGGGGCGTGATGTCTTCTATGCATTCCATGGGAGCCGCCTGGAAAACTTTCACTCAATCATCCACAATGGGCTGCACTGTCACCTCAACAAGGTCAGTGCTGTCATCTCCAGCTGTGTAGTAGCCTGAAGGTTCAAGTGGAAATCAAAGGTTCCTGGTTGTTTCTATTTGCATATCTACTTCCTGTTTAATCCGTTTTCTTTTTAAATGCAGAACTCAGTGTTTGGAGAGGGGACCTACCTCACCAGTGACCTCAGCATGGCTGTCCTCTACAGTCCCCACAGCAGCAGCTGGAGAGAAAGTCTACTGGGTTCACTGCTCAGCTGTGTTGCCTTGTGTGAAGTCATTGATCACCCAGATGTCAAGTGTCAGGTCAAGAAAAAAGGTGTGTAACCAGTGTGATGTATAGGATACAGATAATGTGCATCTTATGGGTTCTGAATTCACATTTTCATTTTCGATTTCAGATTCCGAAATCATAGACCGTCAGCGTTCCAGGGCCAAAAACAGCGAAGGAGGGGACGTACCACAGAAGTACTTTGTAGTCACCAACAATCAGCTCTTGAGAGTCAAGTACCTGCTTGTTTACTCTCAGAAGAGGCACCTGTCCAGGTAAGTTCCATTAAAGGTTTGGTAGTTTTGCTTAGACATTTATAAAGTAAATATGTGTATGGGTGTGGCCATCATTCTGCAGTTATTATTCTTCCGCAGACATTCCCGCAGTACTTCCTGGTTCCCCCGCCACCATTTTGCCATCATGATGAGTCTCTACCTTCTGCTGCTCATATTCATCGGTGCCTTCAACTCCACCACCTTCGTCTCATTTTGGAACAGACTATTCAGGTGACCAGACGACAGGACACACAGCCCGGATGTGCATTATCCATTGTGCCTTTCTTATCCCTGAGTGGCTTTCCTTTTACAATTTTTACTTGCTTAATTTATGTAAGTAGTTCATATAACTTTCAGTCCATGGTAACGAATCCCATCACAAAACAGCAATCCGAAGGGCTGTTGTTATATGTTAATTCTGTTGAAATGTTAAATATGTTTATTCAGCATTTTAAGAATGTTATGCAATGATTCATCTCTGAAATATATTGTTTACCAAACACTCATTTTTCTAGATGAGCTCTGATGCTGTGTGGCTCTGATTTTTATAAACAATTGCATCTGTCACATATGTAACAACCTTGTGACACACATTTAATTTAAAATTGTTTAGTAATTTCTATTTTTATCACATTATATCAGTATCAGATATCCTTTTTTAAGAAAAAAATCTTCATATTCTGTTATAGGAAACTCTTTTTTTTAATGTTTGACACTAATTAAAAATATACTTTGTCTATCAATAATCTATCTGCAGGGTTCGAATGCAGGGTTTCTCTTCATTCTATGTCTTTAATACACTATTGAGAATTATCATAGCAATTTTTGCTCCTGTTTTTTTGTACATAAACTATGTGGATGGGTTATGCGTTGTATTCAGACAAACATGGGCTGGTTGCCTGTGAGAATTACACTTTTATTACAGCTGGCACGCAGACAGTTCTTTGTTGACCATTGTCTCTATCAGTAAAAAAAGTGAGAGGGATATATGGGATTGATAACAGAGGCGGCAGGCTTTGGTGTCAGATCCTGTTGTTAGACACCTGATTTGCTGCTGTGTTTTCACACATCGAAGTACGAGAATGTTTTTTCTGTAGGAGGCTAATTTGCACATTTTCTGTAGTTACTTTGTAATAGCAAAATAAAAAAAACTGCATCATCAGCTGAAATGATGCCAAAGTACCTAAATCAGATTTAAATACTCAAATTCCACATAACCAGGAAAATCAGTAAATGGTCCATCGATTCAAAGTGAAAAAATCTTTTACATTTTGTATGAAACTTTGACTCCACTATGTGGCCTATTCACTTAGAAACAAGTGGATCTAAACTGTTGCCCAGACCTCTTATGTGGCATGATAAAAAACATTTATTTTCATGATGCATATGATTCAGAGAGTATGTCAGTGATGCAGCGGTAGAGGAGAAAGATGAAAGAAAAGTTTGGTCCTTGTTTTGGTATAAAAACGGAATCTGTCTTGTGAAATCCCTCAGATAAACAGCCTCTCCTCAGAAATGTCTCACATTTGAAGGACACAGAACAAATTGTCCATTGTTGGTCCACAGTTTATTCCCTTTCTGAACACACTTCATTATTGCTGCCTCATAAACTGTCTGTTATTCAATAACCATCAACTATCAGGGGCGCAGCTACAGCAAAGGGGACATGAGACATTTTTACCTATTCAATGTCCAGTTAACTGTTTAGAAGTTTAGAATTCACAGTTAAGAATTAAAGTTTTGTTTGCTGTTTTTAATAAGGTGCTTTTGGTACTGGTATTGATCAGGTGGATCATATTGAGATTAATTTGTCTCAATAATTGATTAATTTCTCTTTGTCTTGAAGCCAGGTAAACCATGGATCACACACAGGCTAAAACATGGAAAGATATTGTAACACACCCCAGCACAATCTCACAGAAAATAATGTCAATAAACCCACCTAGATCCATCCACACACACACACACACACACACACACACACACACACACACACACACACACACATATATGTTGATTCATCCCAGTCATCAGTCTAAAGATATCACCAAATAATTAACATCAGGTTCAGTATGACAGAGAAGGTTTAATCGTCATGATTTAAAGTACAGTTGATTTCACAGGATTATATTCAGGTGAATGTGGTATATAAAAAGTTACATAAGATTCACAGATAGCTGCCTTTTTCATTTTGTTACATGAGTCAGTGACGTTTTTCCTTAAAGTTTTTCTCCTTACATGAGGAATTACTGTGGCGTGTTTTGACAGGCTGGGACAAAACATACAAAATGCCCCCCAGGATTATTCTGCAGAGAAAAACATCAGGCAAATGTCTGGATTAATGGATGATGTGTTTCAAGCCATTCAATGACATAAATGTGGACAGATGTCATGCTTCTCTCCAGCCTACCTGCAGGTCGTGGTGGCAGACAGGACTATGAGCTGCTGTCAGGTGATTGTGCACACACTTCCCAAAGTGCTGTAGACAGTGAGAATCAGAGGGGGTGCAGGTCTGGGTACATGGTGGGGGTTTTAGCAGCAGACAGCTTGAACAGGATGTGTGTTGGCAAGAGCCCCCGCATGTCTTTGTCTCCAGTGACACGAACCTTCAGAGCAGCAAAGTCAGATTTCTGTTCAATCTTAAACAAGTAAAACATGAGAAGAAAAAGGTAAGGTTTGTTAAAGTGAGATTTCAGACAGTCACCTGGCAGAGCAGATTCCAGCAGGGTTGGCCTGGCAGTATTCACGGGTGCACTCTGGATGACAGGTGTCTGGATCCAGTGGTTCAATCACTGGATCATCATCATCGATCAAAACACATTGAAAACACAGGTTGAGTAATGGGAGAAGTGAATATTGCAAATGTTGAAACATCAATGTAAAAGGTCATATTTACATATTTGTGTCTCTTTTTCAGAGCAGCAGCAAAGTGTGAAAATCTCTAACCTGCATCTGATACTGTATCAGTAACGGTGATAAGTCCTTTCACCGTGGGGAAATAAGAGTTGTAATTATGGCTTAACAGTTAGCAGACCACTTTGATTCAAAGGAAGCCTTGACCACATTATCAGTCCCTAGCAGCTCATAAACAAGAATTACTGCAGTGGCACCATTCCAACTAAAGTGACATCAGTAAAATATATGTGTACATATACTCGCATACTGTATTTAATTATACATTTATATGTTTTTTAAATACATGAGATTTTTTGGCCCTTTCTACTTCACGTTCCATTCCATCAAAGGTAAACTTTGTACTTTTTAGTTCATTAGCCAAAAGGTGTCTTACAATTAGTTACCAATTACACCGTTGCACTCAAATCTTAAAATTCAAACAAATCTTCATTGTGGAAAATTACATGATGATGAATTGTCCAAAGTGAATTACCTGCTCAGACATTTTGGGCTCACCTGCTTTACAGATCCCTTTATGCTCATTGTGTGCATTGTCAGCTGCTGTGTCCTGGTAAACACACACTAGTCCCTGATCACACTTGCCCAGATAGTCCCATGTCCCTCCACAGGTCTCCCCCTCCGTTCTGGCACAAACAGGACAACAGCCGCAAACACCCGTCGTGACACCACCTTTACACTGGAGCTTCAGCGCCCGGCGGGAGGAGCAGTGGATCCTCTCGCAGGGGGGGCAGTGAAGGTCCCGAAGCTGCTGTCCGGCTCCTGAGGTTATTTCCTCTGCACCCACTGCCCCTATAAAAGCACTCAAAAAGAAGAGCATCCACATCCTCAATAGACCTAATGTTATCCTGAGGTGAGAGCACCTGTCGGCACCTTTTATTCATATCAGCACCTGGTCGAGCTTCATAGTTTATGAGCCACAACCACCACCCCACACCAGCAGCCAATAGATGAGGGCTAGGAGAATTTCACCGTGTGGATTTAGTTGGAATAAACAGTTCATTATCCCCATGTCTTATCATCACACTATCAACACAGGGATTCTGTTTTGAAATAATTCTTCCTTCTCAACAGCATTAGATAAGTGCGATGAAGACTGGCCCCCTTTGTATTTGTGACCTCTCGAAGGGGCAATTCAGTGCACACTTACAATCATGTAATAACCCACTTCTTAAAGGAACAAAAGGATTAAGAAACCAGCAGGTTATCTGATCAGGATATTTCAAGTTTGCTATCTGAGTAAAAATTGCCTGGTTGTAAATCAATAATGGCCCCTATTGTTAAATGATATTTATCTGTGTCAAATGAAAAAAGTGAAGGGATGTGATTATGCACTGTATACAGTATATACGTATACATACATATATATGTGAGTGTGTGTGCGTGTGTCACTCCAAATCATTTTCAATCAACTGAATTTCCCACAGTTGTACTTCAATTCAGATGTAGGTGCATCTCATCTCTCATCACTGGAAATCATATGCACCTAAACTCAAGTGTTGAGAAAGGGTGTGAATACTTATGTACATATGTACAGACAAATTTTTTTTATAAATTCACAAAAATGTTGAAAAATATGTTTTCACTTTATCATTATGTGCTATTTTGTGTATATTTTTAAAAAAGTAAACGATACTCAAATCAGTCTTAGAGTAAGTCAGTTAAGTAACAAAATGTCGGAAAATGTGTGTGTGTGTGTTTTCTTTTCATATATACACACAGACAAGAATATTATTACGGTAGTAGGAAGCTCTAAGTCATATAAAAACTTATTTATTTTCAAGGAAACCATTAAGTAACACTGAATACAACAGGAGTGATCATTCAATAGTCAATAAAACTTGTGACTTCTACATCATAAAGATCCCACTTACAAGACGTCTCGGAAAACAAAAATTGAAAGCAAACATGTTGGCAATTTGCTGGTGCTACAGTTTCATTTTTTTTTCTCAAATTCCCAAATTGAGTTGAAACACACCTGTGTAGAAAAGTGACAACATTTTACATGAACTTACAAAGGGCAGGATGTCAAAGTGCAAGATGCCTAAACCCCTCCCCTCCCTTCCTTCTCACCCCACCACCCATCATAAGTGAGGATGAAAGTGTTGAAATCAGAAATGGACTGTCAAATACAAATCTCCAAAATTATTGTTCTGCCATTATGGCTATGTATTCAGTTGAAACCCTATTCTAGTTTACATTTCTTAGCTTTACAATATTATTTTAGAAACATTTTCCTCCCAAAGTTTCATTTTTAAAAATGCACCTTATTACAGATAGCTGCATGTAATGGAGTAAAGCATCACAGGAATAATGTAGGCATACAACAGAAAAGCAGCGATTTATCAACAACTTCAAACAAAACACAATGACAATTTGTTGGTTTATAAAAGAAACTGAGTCAAAGAATACATCCTAAAATCTGAAGTGAAAATAACATGACTTAAAAACTTGAAGAAAAAATATGTACATATATTTACAAATAACTAGTGTGAATATTATACAGGTTCAACTGGCCATTCAGGGTCAGGCAGAAGCCAACAGGGTCCATAAGAGCCAACACTGCATGACATTCAGTTTTGTCAATCCAAACTGGTTTCTAAGAGTCAAAATAACTTCCAGGAAACTGTCTTCAAGGTCACACTAAAAAGAAGCGAGCAAAATGTAAAGAGCCTGCTGCAGCGAGCAGGTGTTTGTTCTAAGGTGAGTTCGAGTTTGACTGTGTAAAAGCATCCAGGACTTTTTTGACTCAAATGCAGCCATCTCTTTGTTTTTTGCATGATTTAAAAATAATAACAATAATAATAATGACAATGGTTAGTTTGCAAACAGAAACCCACAGGATACATCCTTCTAGGGGTCAGTTTTTCTTTTCCAATGCTGATACCACTTTGAACTGAACGACAAACATTAGGTCCTTAATCTGGAGGAAGGAGGTCATGCAAACGATACCGTTCTCGGATGTGTGGTCTAACATCTTCATTCTGCAGTTGCGATCAAAGAAGAAACTTTTTAATACAGTGTATGAGCAGTACTCACTGATGTCATCAAATGAACTCCTGTACAAACTGATCTGGTCTGTGCTCTTTCAGATGTAGCTAACAGTAAAGAGAATTTGCAGTGCTCATGTATGTTTCATAGTTATATTATGGAATTTACAGGACTGACAGACTGTTTGACTTGCCCGGCATGGGAAAATAAAAAAACACTTAAAGCACAATACCACATCTGTAACTTAATAACTTCATTTTTTATGGTTTAGTGGCACGTTTCACCACAGATGACAGTAACTAGGAAGTTTCAGTGAACAACTTGCTTCTGCTTTAGATTATTAACACTGATGACATGCTCTTCATGAATCATTTGGAGAATCACTTTTATAGAAACTGTACATCAGGTCGGATGAACCCAAGATTCTCAACAAGTGAATGAGTTAGGTGGAGTATTTATAACACACTGCAGGTCGAGTCAGGCTGCTTATCTAACTACAAAAAGACCACAATGTTGAAAGGCAAAATACATACCAGCTCCACAAGCGTCTCGAGGAAAGGAACAAGCTTTAAAAGTTCATTGTCATTTCTATCCACAAACCAGCTCTCTATAGGGATTCCATTGGAAAGCTAAAAAAAAGACAACAAGTGTGTGCTATTATCACTGTGACACAAAAAACGACAGTTGTTTGCAAAGTAATCAAAAGGCAAGCATCTTTTTTTTATTTTAAAAATCGGGTTTATGTGACAGGGATTACCTGATAAGCGAAGGCTTGTGGTGAGTTGTCGATTATTATCGTCTTGGAAAGATCCCGTCCCAGAATATTAAGGTCTTTAATATAATTCCCTTGTACACATACACAGTGCTCACGAAATAGCCTATGTCTGGAAAGGATAAGAGGACACTTCTGTATTAAGCCATTCAATAATGCATCTTTTTAAGTTACTGAGATAAACCAAAGCAAACACTAGAAAAAGAACAATAAATTGAACCTCTTTGGTCAAAGAAATATGCATGTGCGATCTATTAAAACAAAAAACAATAGCAAAATTAATTAACGTATATTGTGCCTAGATGTACAATGTATATCTTTTTTTGTATGTCCAGGTTTGTCCATCTGAAAAGCTTTATCTGTATATTCCACAATTTCATAAGTGTGTAAGTTTGTCAAATTTCATGGTTAAACCAAAGCTATAAAAAACAATGAATATGAAATATTATAAACTGAAATCCAAGACATGGATACATACACCATTACAAAAATTATTTGTTACACAGGCTGCCTCAGAGTCTTGTGTTTTCACTTACCTGACTAGCTGTTTTTTCGGATCCAGGATGTTGAGCAACTTGTCGGCGTAGACTTTCTTTGAAGCCGTGAAGAGAATTATCTAGTATTTTAAAGGACATTAGTCATATGAGTGACAATGACTCAAAGCAGGTCAGATTAAACAAATACCATCTGCAGTTGCCTGCTAATAAACAGACAATTTACCTCATACTTCTGAGACATGCGCTCAAGAAATTCTCGGAAAAAGGGTCTCAAGCGAACATACACCTTCAGATTAAAAGAGAAGACACAAAAGAAATTTAATCTGAGTATCAGGAATATATAATATATGTATATATAAACAACTATCAGCAGTTATTACCTGGTATATAACATCTTGAAAGAGCACAGGGAATGTCAGTGCTGCATCTTCCAGCTCATTCAGACTACAGTGAACCAGAGTTTCATCCTGACAGCAGAAAAACACATTAATATCAATTTACTCGAAATAATGATACACATCAGAAGAAACCCTTCACTGCTTACCAGATCTAAGACGAGAGAAAACTCTGGTGTGCTGCGTGTCTTTAAAGGTAACGCTGGTTTGCGCGTTAACTGCTCTTCAGTCAGTGGAGGCACATGCTTGATGAAAAAATACCTGAAGGCAAAGGAAACAAAGATCCCTTAATTAAAGTGGAAACACGCCGCTTTTTGACTTAAACAACACAATTTGCACATCTTCTGGTCTCCTAAAATCTTTGCTTCGCCATGGTATTCATTTGGCCACCACGATACCAATTTCGCAAAGACAAAAATTTTAAATCTATTCACAAGGGACTGAGTTACGCATATTTAAAACAAAGACAAAAACATTCATATACGACAGTAGACTAAATAATAGTAATAAGAAGACATTTAGGGATGTTATCTCAAGACCCAACATATTATCTTCATATAGAGGTGAACAGTGATAAGGTCCAATGAAATACTGAAGTGGCATGAACATTGTGTCAGGGTAATCAGTCTGAATATGCTTATCTCCTGCCATCTAGTGGTGAAAAGTTTCATGACACCAGGGTCAGTTCACAATGTTACAATGTCACCATGAATGTAGTTTCTAGTGGAATTAGACATTTAAACACATTTGGTCAACGTGTTTTCTGAAGCACAGTTTTAACATAACTACAAAGTAAGTCAATATTAAAATGTTATCTTTTTTTCTTCCCTAATTTATAAAATAAAGGGCTATGATTGTCTAAAGCTGCCTAAAAATAATGCTGTACAGGGTTTCTTCCAGGATTTTTTCAAACCGTAGGGGAGGTAGGTCCTCGCCCCAACAAAAGGGGGTGGACTGGGCTGGGGGGAGAGGGCTTTTATTTTGCCATGCCGGTGCGCCACGGCAAATTACACACAGCGGAAACCCTGCTGTACTTACGGATCAAAAACCTCCCAGTCCTCATCGTATGAGGTTTCTGCAGGAGCTGAGGGTAATGCGCGTGGATAAACGCCATCTGGCATACAACAAGGAGCTGATGAGGACAGAAAGGACAAAAAATAATTTTAAATGTTCTTAGCAACATATCTATCATTTCTTTCTTCCATTAGTTTCTCTGAAAACATGAAGCTTGTTCCTGAGACTACCCTTCAACACAAAAAACTGACCAACAGGATCTGCTAGTAAAAGCTGGCCAGTGTGGCTTCATAACCATAACTTGAATTCATCAACATCTATAAACTAAAACGCTCTCTTCTACAATTATTTCAATCAATGCTTGATTTTCAGTGACCAAAGATTAGATTGAAAGATGTTTCTCTTATTTATCATATGCTCATTATTATAAAAGGGTTGGACAAATTAATTGAAATCCCAAATTAGAATGTAACGCAGCACAGAAGCATTTAAGTTAACAAAGTGTTCCTAATAAACAGGAACACCTTGTTGATGCTCAAGTCAACAAAGTTTCACAAATTACAAGAATGAGTCTCAATGTGAGAACAGTCATACCTGTTAATGGAGGCATGTCAGTTTCAGTAACGATTTCCCCTTCTTCTATAGTGGTATCAGAGGCGATCTGCAGCCTTGGGGGCAAAATTGGGTCAGAGTGACACATGTTGATGCCAGCTGTGGTTGTGAGAGTGCTGCTAGGCATTTCTTCAGCCTGCTCAATGTCCAGCTGTTTCATGATTTCCTCTGCCTCCATCGCTTGGCCAGGAGAGTCTGACCCAGGAGTGGCTTAATGGAGGGAAGACAAAAAACAGCAGCGAAATCAATGCAATTTGGTCTCAGTTGGACTTTTAGTTAAAGTATATTCTACATACCACAACCATTAAGATATACTGAACATATAGAAGAATTCTTTGTTTTACCAGTTTTGGTCGCTGGTGAAAAAAAGTTGAAGACTGGAGAGAAGATGGTGCCAAGCAGGGTGGTGCGTGGTGGACTGCTTGCCGCTTCAGCAGGGGGATCTAATTTACCATTTGGTTTAATGGGTTTACTGTTACAGGTCATTGTGTCTAAAAAAAAGGGACAAATCTTCAATAAAAACCTAAAGACATAATGTATAGTTTTCCATATATGGAAATGGAAATATGGTGTATTTTTAATATTTATGGAACTGGTAATGACTGTAATGCTGCAGTCAAGATTACACACTACAAACTCGGTCTGACGTACCTTTATTTGGACTTTTTCTGCAAACTGATTTGTTGGAAAGGCCTCTAGTCTGTGGTGTCGAAGTAATTAGATTATCAGAATTGCATTCAATACGACTCCTTTTAGCAGGGATGTCCTGCTCCACCTGTGACAGAAAACAAATGATGGGATTGAGTCAAGATGGGGGACTGATGGGGGACTGTTTAGGGCTTTTTAGGTGAATTTACATGATTGCCATTACTTTTTGCTGTTGACACAGATTAGACAAAAGTATACAAGAGTAGCTGTGAATCCAGATCTATGCTCACCTTGACAGCATTTCCTCGTATAAATTTCTTGATTGTGGAAAACAGGCCTGTTTCATTCTTCTGCATTCTGCCGCGACCACTCATTGGGGATGGTTCCACTTCACTGTGTTTCCGCTTGGCCTGGGATGAGTGGGATCGATGCCCTAAGTTTGGCTGCTGAGGAGCTTTACGCACTCTCAGCTTCATCATGCTCCACCGTCACATAGAAAAGTCTAAAAAGGAAGAACAAAGCAAAAAATATATGTTTTTGTTTTCATAGTGAAAGCACTTCTGCTGCTCCATTTGTTAACATGAGCATACCTTTAAAAAGTCTGATGATGACCCAATATTGATTGATAAAACTTTACTAGTATATCAGTCAGCGCAGCACTATTGGTAACTCACCACAATGTTTTATTTAGGTAAATAAAAAAAAGTGACAGAACGTAGGTAAGCAAACAAGTTTACATTATATTCAATAGAAAATTAAAGACAGATTAAGTCTAGAAACATTCTGTTTTTAGACTTAATACAAGTAAATCCTGGAGTGTTTGACTCATTATATTCTACATTTATATGGCAATATTTATCAGAAAACAAATCTGTTTCCGGGCTCATACACCCCCATCAATTAATTCCCCATAAGCACAGTAATTAAATTATTAATTTTGTAACACAGTTGTTGCTTAGCAAAAGGCATACACAACATAAATGAACAGCATGTCAGTGTGTAGTCTGGGGGTCTATTCGTGAGATCAGGTATACAATGATCTAAGATTACAAGCTAGTAGCACTCTAACATGCCACTCTGGCTATCCTTCTACACTGGCTATATATAACGCTGAATATAATCAGTGACATTCAGACAGTATCAATAAATAGAGTCAGATCTGTGTCTGAATCTGAGCCTCAGCGCATGCTTCTGCCATGGGTAACAGTCATTCAACAGTGTTACAACAAAGTTGGGAGCCCAAGTCGTTATTAGTATTAAATGAATGGCAGTCAGACTGGCCAGTGGAGTGGGCGGTGTACACCATAAACACGAGGATCATGTGAAGCCGTTGATGCGATCACATAGAGCTAATGTTCGGTACATACTGTTTCTATAGTTATGTTGGATCAATAATGTTAAAATAACGTTATGGGTTTGTTGTGAAGTCAGATGTCATAGCCTCACAGCACCACTGACTCGTTATGTAACACCGGACAGGCTGCATTACCACCAACGACATCAACTAGCGTTAGCATTAGTTGGTTTTGACAGTAAAACCCAACCGTACTCGTACGACGGGGCTAATGCTAGAGTCCCACATGTGCGGCTACATGAGGCGCTTATGTCCGGCGGCGTCAACTTTAATCAATGCTATCGTGAAACAAATGCTGTCAGTGGGTTTCGTGGCTAATGTTAGCACGAAAGGCTATAGTTAGCTTTCGGGCTAACAAAACGCCGATGGCAGCTAAAGCAAAGCGGTGACATTATTAATTTCAGTTCCCAAAGCCCGTCACACATTAAACCGTCTTAACATATACATATTTAACATTGGCTAAATACTGTAATCCCTCGTTAATGCAAAGCTACATGACCCCTAGCTGCACTGTAGCTATTTTGTTCGCTTCCATAACTACTTTTAGCCATTAGACTACGCCCCCTTCGCTGGCTAACGTTAGCCGCTATGTAGCTGAAGGGGGGAAACCGTTTTTTGTTTACATGTTGACGTTGTTTGTTACTTACCGATGATCCGGAAAGCTCTTGAAACCCTGCTGCAGCGTTGACAGCTCTCGGCCGCGACCGTGGCGGCGCACCGACAGAGGTCGGGCCGTGGTTGTTGCTGCCAGCGGTGTCTGTAGCTCTGTAGCTGGTCACAGATCAACCATGTCCGCGGACGCCATTTCCCGCCTCATCACAAACAGAACGTCGGTGGTGCGCAGGAGAATGCGACACTCACGTAGGGAACCAACGTGGCGGACAGCGGAGTCAACAGGAAAATGGCTATAGTGTGTGTGTGTGCGTGTGCGCGCAGCTGATCTGCTCACTAATGCTTCATCCCTGTTGGTATTGTTGTGCGATTACATACCAGCGACATTTAATAGTTATGACAAATGATGCAGCTGCAATCACAATAATTTAAAAACATTTTTTTCATTCATCTTTTGGGCATCCCTTATTTACAGAGAACTTCTGAATAACAATGGGTCACGATGAACTTAAATCGTTTTTAAGTTCGACATAAACTGGCTGCCTGGGAGGTAGCACTCCAGTTAAATGAGCTTTATGTGCAGATTTTTGCCAGTTTACATGAATACATTTGTTTGTTAGTTTTTTCACAAGTGAGCTGTAAATGCTAAAAATGAGGACAGAGGCCCTTGATCAGTCAGTAATCTGTTTGAAAATTTTCATTTACAGGTACCAGCAGAGGCAGAGCAGAAATCACACTGTACACAAACCCGGATGTAACTTACAATATTGTTCTTATCATATTGGATGTAGAACATTAAGTCTAACAACATTTAAAGCACACACACATACATACATATATGATTTTTCATTACAATTTGTTTTGTTTTTAATTCAACATTCATTTACTTGAATGCAGACATTAGGGTTGACTGCACAAAGCCTATTAGGAAATTAAATTGTGATTTATCATTTCTGATTAATCATTAATCACGAAATAGTAATGCTTGTATGACCACCAGGATGTATATAATTCAGTTTAGCACTCACAATAAAATAAAAACAATAATAAAAACCATTCACCACTTTCCATTAAGGGCTTCCTAAAAGTTTGGAAATTAACTCCCAGTAGGCAAACTAATAGTGATGTTTCATTTCATCCCAAGGTGAAGAATTTTCCTGATTGGTCCTGGTCCACCCCACAGGCCCCTTACACAAAAGAAAATAAAGAGAAATGTAGTAAATGTTTGTGAAAGACTACTTCCACATATTAATGCAATCTTTTTCAGCGAAAGTATAGACATACCTTAGAAGCCCATGCCAGTAGAGATGAGGCATTACATCAGCTTTCATGTGGTACATTATTCGACTTTCTTTGGCTTGGTTGATTGGGAAGGTTTCCAGTGGTTGTCCGTTGTAGTCGAACTCAGCCAGAATTACCGTGTTGTAGCTTGTAACCAATGGACATGAAGTGTAGCCATCATACTGTTAAAAAAAGATTATTCATGATGTATTTTCACATTTTGCAACAGAGGTAGTTACAAAGTTACAAAATAGATCATGGCTGTAAGGATGAATCACAGTTTATGTGCAACTTAACCTTCTTATCTGGCTTCTCCTTTTTCAGTACTTTGCTGATGGTTCTGTTCAAGACTGCATTCTGTGCAGCTAAAAACCAGAACAAAATGCAATGCAAATGCAATTAGATCTGTTAGCAAATTAAGTTTAACAGTCAAATGGGAGAAACTCAGATGCAACTGATAGGTGACACTATCTAAAGAACTGTACTGGGTGTGGTGTATGCTTTTATAGTCTTGTGTGAATAGGTTATTGTGCAACACAGGGAAGAAAAGCACCTATGAAATTAAGCAAAGGACAAGCAGATCACAGTGGATAAACAGGATGTGTTATGCAGTAACTGAATGGTGTACAGTATTGTATTGATCCAATGCTTAAAACTGAAGACACTATAATGCCATCTTACCGATGGCAGCAGCAGTTTTGGATGTGGGCAGGTTGGTACAGTCTCCAATCCCAAACACATTTGGATACCTGTTGTGTTGGAGATTGTCTTTGTTGACATCCAGCCAGCCTGCTTCATCTGCCAGTGGACTGTCTTTAACCACCAAATTGGGTCCCATTGGTGGTGTGACATGAAGCATTTCATACTGATTAAAAAAACAGCAAAGTTGAAAGGTGATTACAAGGGTCTCTGTTCATAACTTTCATACACTGTTAGTTTAAGTGCAAAGGGAAATATAAATGTACAGTTTTTTTTCATATCATACCAGATCACAGATTTCAATGCTGATCAATCAACAACACAACGAAACATCTGTATCCAGTATTCATTTGTTTTCAGCTCAAAGGGATAACGTGGTTTGGTTACTCTTTATAAGTACAGTTGTAGAACGGTTATACAAGTACCTGAATAACACTAGTTTCTCCTGGTTTGTCAAGGTTTTCAAACACGGCTTCCTGCCTGTCTGCTCGCACTTCAATCAGGTTCTGTCTCAGATTGACTTGTAGGTCACGGCGTTTTACAATGTCCCACAATGAGTCAGCATATTTCTTGACCCCAAAGAGCACAGGTTGTGATGAGTTGTATATTATCTTGGCATCTGTCCTCTTTCCCATCTTGGATATAAACATAAAAAAAAAAAAAATTAACTTAAAAACATGATCATTTCGAAAAATAATATATAGTATATTGCATCCTGAAATTAAAGGACCTTTCTCAGAAAGGCATCTGAAAGGTACATGATTTTCTGTGGAGCTCCAGCACATTTCACAGGGGTATTTGGGAAAGTAAACACAGCGTTTCCCTCTTTGAAGTTCTGCAGTGCTTTCCAGGTTTTCTCCACAGTCTGAAGTGAATAGTTTGACCCAATCTTGGGATATTCAAACCCCTCTGGCAGTCCTTTAATCTATGTTCACACATATACATTTCTCTTAGATTAAACTCCAGTTACAATAAAGTTTACAAGGCAGAGACAGAGCTGAAAGAATAAAGCATTAATTCACCTTCTCAAAGTGGAGTTGCAATCCAAGAGCCACAATCAAATACTCATAGGTGATCTGTAATGTGAAACAGTAGGTTAGATGGACATCCTCATATTCAAATCACAATCGCAATAAGTCAGAAGATGATCATTGTGCAGCTTTGTAAATACACTGTATGTACTCTTCTATAACAGATTCATTGAGCAAACATACTTGAGTCCCATCATCTGTGCGGACAGTATTTGTGTCTGGGTTTATTTCCTGAACTTTAGATTTCACCCACTTCACTCCAGAGGGCATAACACTGGCAGTGGGGCGACCCGATGAGGCGACTGATTTTGCACCAGCACCAACCAGAGTCCACAATGGCTGATAGTAGTGCATCTAGACAAAAATAAAGAAAAGCTGTCAAACACACATACAAGCAGAGCTTAATGAATTAAAAAGTCAGCACTTGCAATAAATGACAGCTATAATTTGGGTCATCACTTATGAACACAAAAGAAGATACAGTAAATAATGGTCATGAACAAGTGGGGCTCTTGCCTCACTGGGCTCCACAACAGCGACATTGTCAGCGCCCATCATCCTCTTCATCCGTGCACTCATTGCAATGCCCCCACTCCCTCCTCCGAGCACGAGCATCTTGTAGTGCTGTTTGGCTGGGACACCGCTGCTCGTGTGCAGATGGGAGACAGCGGTGGCCGTGGGGTGACACCGCCTCAGGCGATGCAGAGCAGCCGCCATTATGTGTCCGAACTACAACTTCAATTAGTTTTATTGTTAACTGGAGCTGTCAACACACAAATGCGTCATATTTGTTTATTTTATATCCTTATATCAGGTACTCCTGAGGAACTGTGGGTGGTCCTCCAGGTCACTGGACCTGAGTTCAGTCAGGTCACTTAATTAAAATTAAGATAAACAGTCGTCGCTCCATAACGTTCGTTCCTGTATGTGCGTAGTAGACCTGTTAGCATGACATTCCGCTACAGTCTGCGCCACAACTTCAGAGAAGCATATACGACACTCACCTCGACCAGCACTTCTCTGTCTGAGAGCGAGTATGTCCCGTATCCTTCCGGGCACGTCCACCCGACGTGAACTTGGCCTGTCAATTCCTGATGAGTGACGACGGGTGGTGCTGTGCGGTTATGGAAGTCTACAGCCTTCGCCCCGCCCCTTACACGATTCAACCAATCAAAGGGCGTCATTGTTATCCGAAAGTTTAACTGTCTGTATGCAGCTGTGACAGCTCCCGTCCTAGAAATCCGGAAATGTTCAATTACTTTTTTATTCAGTTATATTTTATTAAAATTTATCGTGGATACTACATTAGTTACACGCATGCAAAAAGGTTATATGACTACTGTATAGAACAAATCTCCAGTTTACAGCTTCTGAAAACGAGGTTTGCAGCATTTACTGGGAGAATGTCCTGAACAAGCCACTCACGTGCATCAACAACTGGTGTATTTAGCCTTCAGCTGCGTCTGGTTTCTCTGTGCATTCACTTTTTATATGGCCTGTAGAAAAACATGGGGTTTGTTTAGCTTCAGGCTAAACATTCAGCCCACATCAAATGTATGTTTTGCCTACAAACATGATGGTACATGTTTCAGTTCAGTTCTGAGAAGTGAGCGCCATCCTGCACGGAACAAATCATATTGGTTATTTGTTTTTGTCTGAATGTGATTTAATTGTGAGATATGTTTCATTATCTCTGACTGACTGAATGCACAAAAGCAACATCATTTGTAAAGTACACCTCTAAACACATCATGAAAATCAGTATCAGGGTCTGGTCTTCTTCCAGCCACTGGCACTATTGTTTGTTTCATCAAAATTCTTGAATTTTTATCTAGTGAAACACAAGGGTCTAAAGGAGTAAGTAGAGCAAAGTCACAGATACAACACAATGATATCAGTCCGGTACAACCTGCTCCAGAGGAGATGTGTGTAGTGCAGTGTGAGTCGTCTGATGTCATGATATCAGTGTGCGTGTCTGTAGTTGTGAGCACTGTTTGGATTTCTCTACTCATAAGCAGGTTGTCTCTGCTAAGCCTCACACCATGTTCTTTTGGGAACTGTATAGTCAACTGTGCCCTCTGGTGCTGATATTAACACAATGCCCAGCAGACACATCAGATCTCTTGCTATCAGGTTGATGGGACAGTGAGTTTTACAAAAATAAGTGTTTGATATCTTTCATTTCATCATGACATGATCAGGAATAAGATATCTTTCTGCCTCGCAGGTGACTGATGCTCGTTTTGTTACCATTGACAAGTGATTGTGTAGTCTCCTAAATCTACTCAAAACAGTGATGCCTTTGTCATAAATGGCAAGGACGACTGACGGAACACAGACTAAACTTTGTATTTCCTGTTTCACATTTTGTGTTGTTCTCATATTACTTCCTGTCTTGGATTTCTATCACTGTTGTGTAATTGTCTTCTCTGCCCTAAAGTGTTGCACTTGTGTATTTAAAGTCAAACATAAAAAAAAGTCAAACATAAAGTTGAACGGTTACAGGTGTTTTATTAGAGCCCCTAGTAGAGGCAGATCACAAGTCACTCACTTCCTGTGCACCCAACCACACTCAGGATGCTATTATAACTTTCAAAACTTTTCTCTGGGTGCAAGTCAATGAAATGATCCAGCATGTTAATACACAGATACCATGATCTATACCAGTGTTTTTCAACCTTTTTTGAGCCACGGCACATTTTTTACATTAAACAAAATCCTGTGGCACACCACAATCAAAAAAGTTAGAAAATGTTACAAAAAGTTTCCAAAACAACACTGTGGATGTCTGCAGACATGTCATCAATGCTTCTGGCAACATTCAGCCCTGGCCCTCGGGTCATAACACAGGCACAAACAGTCATTTGCAGTGACTAAATATTTTTTGACCAATTAAGTGGGATTGTACAATTTCCCACGGCACACTTGATGATCTCTCACAGCTCACTGGTGTGCCACGGCACAGTGGTTGAAAATCACTGATCTATACCACACACAGTACCAACTTTTCCTTTGGGCACCAACCAATTGCAGAATGGCAGTAGAGAAATTAGAGTTTGTCTTTTTTTGTTTGGCATATTTTTGGCAACATAAAGTACGCTGCTATTGGCATTCTAAATGAATAGCTATAAAATATATAGAAACAATATATAAGAATAATATAATATAGTGCTTACATTTTGTGAAGCCTAGTAACTAAATAGATAGCAGCCCTTGGTGATATTTATAAAAAATACAAAAACAGTCATTTGTTTTTTTTATTTTATGATAAGGGCTATACATTAAAAATTATCTTCTTTTTTCATAATGACCAGAAATAGTGGTCTTCTCTGCTAAGAGAGGTACACGCGCGCGCACACACACGCACGCACGCACGCACGCACACCTCCCAGCAGCCTCCGCTGTGCAGCGTTGCGGGTCAGAGGCACGGCGCTGCTCTCCTCCACCAGTTCCGCAGTTTCCTCCATCCGCACTCAGCTCCTCCGCGGACCGGTTCACATGACTCAACCAGCGTCCGCAGATCGGGATTCTGGTCGGGGAGATATGATGGTGGTTCATGTGGTGAATATGGTGCATGAGATGATTGGTCGCTTCTGACAGGATACATGGAGGAGACACAAGCCTGCGCCTGTGACAAACTTGTGCGAGGTAAGAGGAAACGTACAGCGCATCACCACCACTGAAGCCTGCATTTATCCTATTATCAAACATGAGGGAGAAACAGCAAGCGTAGCCATATGTAATTAAAACCGCAGGAACCAGGTGTCACGTTGGGAGGTGGGTGGGTGAGGGGGGGGGGTTACAGTTTGCATTGTTAACCTGGGAGGTTTTGCTAAGGAGACGCGTCACTGGGGATTTACCTGCTGCTGCTGTAGTTCAAATCTTGTCTCAGCAGAAGAGATACAAGAAAGCGATTTGCTGTGTGTTGGGCCCCGAGGTGCAGTTATTCCAGACTCTGACTCATTCCTCCAACACATCCACTCCTCTGTGCCCACTGCAAAATGCTCTCCTCTCCCTGTACACAGGAGGTCCCAGGAAGAGATGGCATTCTGGAGGAGAAACACTGTTGTTGGTAAGACCCAAGCTTTTGATTTTTACTTATTTTAAACATTTCCAGTTATCCAGTTAAAACATATATTATGTAAAAATAATTGAACATTAAATCTGAAACCATGTCGCTGGTTGCCGATCGTAATTTTTGTAAATTGTACAAGAATGGTATAATTGTCCTTGTTTATCTTGTGAGAGTAGGAGACAGACCTCCTGTCGTACTCGTCATTCTGCTGCGATGCACTGCACTGGTTTTAAAGAGATGAAATCAAACTTTAACTTTAATCTCTCGATCTTCTCCATCTGTGCCTGTGTGTCTGTGTGGTCTGTTTTTGTTTATTGTGTGGCAATGTGTTAGTGTGTTTGTCATGTAGAATCCTGTAGTCATCACACACACAGTGACATGACCTTGAGCTTTTTCTTTATGTAATTCAAATCCATCCCAGTCTCGCTCAGTTGTTACATGTCGGCACATGTTGGCATTGTTCTGGGAATTTTTCCCATAGCTACGGAAACTGGTCATGTAAAACGTTCCTGTTTAGACTCTTTATTTCCTGGAGCATTTGTAAATAATTGCATGGCATGATCTCACTGGATGCTGTTCAGACTTGCAAGATTACTCAAGAGTCTGCTGGAGTTGCCACAATAATAAAATGAAGCTCCTACAGAAATCAGGAACCTGAAACGACTTGGAAAAACACTGTTTAATTTCCACAACTTTTAATGAAATGTTTAATTTGACCAAAGCTTTTGAACAACAAAAGCCTTTTTTTAAATAATTAACAGTTTTTGAAACTGATAGCAGGAGGATCACAGTCTGCTTTGTGAGAAGATCTCTCCTGTTGCAGCTGGGTGTGTGTAATATGCATAATTTATTAGTGATTTCATACAACACCTGACAACTAGTATTTTGTTTCAAAACCAAATTTTTAGTGCAAGTGTTATGCGTGACCAATATCTTAAGTGAAACTAAACATAATTCATTTAAATTTACATGATGTATGTCATCATAATGATTTGTTATATTAGGCTCAGTTGTAGTGTAAAGAGTGGTCCGGTTTGTCACACAGTAATATAATGGATTTATTAGAAGTTAGCTTTCTCATACAGCCTGTACATAAAAATCTGTAAATAATTTGAACAATAATTTGAAAAATGGAAAGTAACTATTTTTGACTTGTTCTGTTTAATTGATGTGTGATTTTATGAATGACAGTGTGTTTTCTGTATGCAGAGAAGGAACGCCATGTTAAAGCCAATGCACGGGACTACAATGACAAATTCTCTTACGCTGTAAGTTCCCCTTGAGGTTGTTTCAGGCTTTACATCCTCATCACGTTTATGCTAATCAGTGCTATTTGTGAATGCATCATTATTCAGGATAATCGCATCAAAACCTCAAAGTACAACATCTTCACCTTCCTGCCCATCAACTTGCTTGAGCAGCTCCAGCGGGTGGCTAATGCTTACTTTATAGTGCTGCTAATCTTGCAGGTAAGAGAAACTGTGTTTTGGAAGAAAAACGTAGTCTTGCAGTATAATCAAATGAGGAAGTGGCGTAACCTGTGTTTTTCTTTTCACATAGTTAATTCCGGCAATATCCTCCCTGTCCTGGTTCACAACCATCGTGCCTTTGGTGTTTGTGCTGGTGATCACGGCTGTCAAAGATGCCACAGATGACTATGTGAGATCATCTATGTTGTGTTTTTTTGCACTTTTAAATGCTCTTCTGTCAGCTCCCATAGTAATGTTTGTTTTTTTAGTTTCGACATAAGAGCGACCAACGTGTCAACAACCGTCAGTCTCAGGTTCTCATTAGGGGAAGGTATTGAAATGCTTTGTGGAACTGCTGAAAACTAAATTACCTACTGTATATCAGTAATTACATACCGAACATGTTCGAGGACATTTATCCGGTATATCTTTTAATCTGTGGTGCTTTTTGTTCTTAAGTTTGCAGAATGAGAAATGGATGAATGTTCGAGTTGGAGACATCATCAAACTGGAGAACAAACAGTTTGTTGCTGTGAGTTACCTGCTCTTTGTATTGTGCACACTGTTGTGAATTAGGCTGCTGATACATTTACAGTGCAACATCTTTTCCAATGTGTTGCCCCATTTATTTAGAGGATTTACAGGATGTGTTTTATGTTAATATAAAAGAGTAAGTAGCTGAACAGGGTTTCAGAAGCTGCTGCTCCTGCAGGTACATATGTGAAAAGATTTTTTAATGCCCCTTTTCATCCCTGATTGTTTCATATGGGTTTTCACACACAGGCAGACATCCTCCTCCTCTGTAGCAGTGAGCCCAATGGACTGTGCTACATTGAGACAGCAGAGCTGGATGGGTGAGTGTTGCAAGGGTTGTCTAAAAACAAAAACTAATAAACTAATGTAAAAGTTCAACATTTACGTGTCACAATAAAAGCATTTAATTTTTGCCTTTACAGAGAAACAAATCTCAAAGTTCGTCAGGCCTTGACTGTAACCTCAGATTTGGGCGATATCTCAAAACTGACAGATTTTGATGGTGAGCTGATGAGCTTTGAAGATGCACGTACACATTTGATTCGATTCATTTAATTTCCAAATCATTGGTGAACTCCTCAGGATGGATGCGTAATTGTATGTGAAATATTTTTTTAGTGATCAGGATGTCTGTCCTTTCCTTCACTACATTTTTGAGCAGAATTAAATGCGGAAATTTGATATGTTGTCTTTTCCTGTGCAGCAATAACTTGTGTTAATGTCTTCAGGAGAAGTCATTTGTGAGCCACCAAACAACAAGTTGGATACATTTACGGGAACATTATACTGGAGAGACAATAAATACCCTCTCGATAATGGAAAAATGCTGCTGCGAGGCTGTGTAGTCAGGAACACTGAGTGGTGCTTTGGGATGGTCATATTTGCTGGTATGATATTTTGATGATATTTTGATGCTTTTATTCACCACATCCATTAGCCTGTTGTAGTTTGTTGTTTTCTTCTGTATTTTCTCTCTGACGAACAGATAAGTCCTCCTGTTGCTCAGGCTCATTTACCATTGAAAGTTGTTTCCCCTTTGTCCATCAGGGTCACAGACCAAACTGATGCAGAACTGTGGAAGAACAACATTTAAAAGGACAAGCATCGATAAACTGATGAACACGCTGGTTTTGTGGGTAAGCTGTACTTGAAAATGTTGCATATATTCAACACATCTTTCAAAATCAACATAAAGAACAGATTCTGTATTTCAGATCTTTGCCTTCCTCATATGTATGGGGATTATTTTGGCCATTGGAAACACTATTTGGGAGAGTCAGATCGGTACAAAGTTCCAGGTGTTTCTGCTGTGGAATGAGTTTCAGAGCAGCGCCGTTTTCTCTGGCTTCCTCACCTTCTGGTCCTACATCATCATCCTCAACACTGTCGTGCCCATTTCACTGTATGTCAGGTAAGGTCAAATCCTCACCACAACCTCTTCACAATGTCAAATGCTCTCTTGCATTTTAAAGTAAAATGTATGAGCCTTCCTTCAGTGTGGAGGTGCTGCGGCTGGGTCACAGTTACTTCATTAACTGGGACCGGAAAATGTACTGCAGTCAGAGAGACACTGCAGCTGAAGCTCGCACCACCACCCTGAATGAGGAGCTGGGTCAGGTGGAGTTCATCTTCTCTGACAAGACGGGCACTCTCACCCAGAACATCATGGTTTTTAGCAAGTGCTCTATTAATGGACAGACCTATGGTATGAAACAGCCATACATACTCCAATCTCTCCATGAAGAATATAGCATCACTGGTCATATGTAGGTCATATATTTACGTGACCTATTTTGTCTTTAGGTGAAGTTTACGATGAATTTAACCAGAAGGTTGAAATTACTGAAGTGAGTAAAGCCCATACCTAACAACACCAGCTCTCTAATCCTGTTTAAATGGACCTATAACTATGCTAATGGACAGTGTCCCTTCAGAAAAGTGCCTGTGTGGACTTCTCCTTCAACCCTCTCCATGACAAAGGATGGAGGTTTTATGATGGCAGCCTGGTTGAAGCTGTGAAACTGAAGGAACCTGCAGTGCATGAGTTCTTCAGACTGTTGGCTTTGTGCCACACAGTGATGCCAGAGGAAAAAAGTGAAGGTGAAACACACGCGCACACACGCACACACGCACACACACACACACACACACACACACACACAGTTGTGTGTGTTACAGTAGTAACAGCAGTCACTAAGTGTTTTCTGAACGTTTCTGTTAACATAAAGGACATCTGGTGTATCAGGCCCAGTCACCTGATGAAGGAGCGCTGGTCACAGCAGCACGAAACTTTGGGTTTGTCTTCCGGGCTCGAACCCCAGAGACCATTACGTTATACGAGATGGGAGGAGCAGTCACCTATCAGCTGTTGGCCATACTGGACTTCAACAACGTGCGCAAGAGAATGAGTGTCATTGGTTAGGTCTCCGCTTATAAACATGATGTTCAAGTTCACTCCAAACCTAGTAAAAGTCATCAAGAAGGCCTTTAATATGTATTATTTATCGATGACAATGACACGAATCAAGAGCAACAGCCACAGTTCTTCTCAATTGACTTCTAATTTAACAACATGGTACCAGTTTCTGATAAGGCCCCTTTATGCAAGGTTTCTAAAACTTTAATCAATGGCTTTATTAATGATTGGCATCATTACTGTTATGTTCACAACTATAGTATTAGAATAAATACTATAAATAAAGCACTACATGTGTTTATGAAATTGTGTCATTGTGGCAATCAGTGATATGTATTATGTCCATATACCTGCTTTAAAAATAATGCATAATAGTCTGTTCTCTTCCTGTGTTTCACAGTGAGAAATCCCCAAGGCCAGATTAAACTTTACTCCAAAGGAGCTGACACTATCATCTTTAACCTTCTGGATCCATCCAGTGACAACCTCATGTACACTACCTCAGAGCATCTCAACGTAAGTGTTATTTGATTGATGGATACCATTACTTGCCGACTCCATTTTTAAATAATCACAGTCCATATGTGTGAAATCAATATCCCGGACAAGGTTACAGGGTTGATGACACCGATGGCATAAATCTAGCAGCTGATGAGACTGTTTTGTCAACATTTCATTCTCACTTAATACTTTCGTCCTATTGCCATTACAAAGATTATGGGTATTTGTTGCATTCCAGACTTAGAAATTTCCTCCCCTGCAGGAATTTGCTGGAGAAGGGCTTCGAACTTTAGCTGTGGCGTACAAAGACATTGATGAAAAGTATTTTGAAGTTTGGATGAAGAAGCTTTTGTTTGCCAGCACTGTTATTGAGAACCGCGAGGATCATCTTGCAGTTCTCTACGAGGAGATCGAGCAGGGTTTGAAGGTAAGATCGACATCTTTTTGTTTATATTCTCGAGCTGATCCCTCATTTAGTCTCTGCACTCTGACTGTTGTTCTGGTTCAAGCTTCTGGGAGCCACAGCAATCGAGGACAAACTACAAGAAGGAGTCCCAGAAACAATCGCCTGTCTAAATCTGGCTGACATCAAGATCTGGGTCCTCACTGGGGACAAACTAGGTAAAATAATTCACCTGAAATTATCTACACACTTAAATAATCAGTTACCCACATGTGTAAGGCTCCAGAGCTTAAACTGTGTATGATGTTCCAGAGACAGCGATGAACATCGGCTACTCCTGCAACATGCTGCGAGACGACATGAACGAGGTGTTTGTTATGTCTGGCCACACAATGCTGGAGGTGCAGCAGCAGCTTAGGTGACACATTATTCTGTACATTCATCTTTTCACCTCTCCTTGTGGATGTTGCAGGGGAAACTCTGTTGGCTCAATGCGCTTTCTGCCCTATTTATGGAAAATCTTTGTGACTAAAATCTTAATTAATGAATTATTAATTATTAACAAGATTAAATGTTGTCTGAAAGAAACTGATGATGTCACCTGTCTACAGGTGGAAAGTTGGCCTCAGAGTTTATTTGTTTTTTCCTCTCTTCTCAGGAGTGCTAAAGAGCACATCCTCGGCCTGAGTCGTGTTAGCAGCGCAGGAGGTGTTGAGAAGTCTGATATGCTTTCAGACGACACTGTGTTTGAAGAAACCATTATCGCCGAATATGCCTTAGTCATCAATGGACACAGTTTGGTAAGATAACCAAAAGTTAATGTGAAATGGTGTCTCTATCCTCTATTGTGAAATTTTTCTTTTAATCCAAATGCTTGTTTGTGTCTGCTGAGTCTTGCATCATGCAGCAGCTACTGACTGTGCTGGGTCTGTAGTGAGCAGAGAGCTGCTGCTGCCGCGTAGCTCTATTACAGGTTTTCATTACCAGCTATTTCCTCAGAGAAGAGCTGCTCCCTCGCTGCGCCTTAATGAGTGTGCATGTTGACAACAGCTCCATGGAAATGTTTCATTGAACTGTTGCCTGCTGTTGTCTGCAGGGGATCATGTTATGTGATGGTAATGACATGGTATAACGGGTATGTTCTCCCTGTAGGCTCATGCTCTGGAGCCCCAGCTGGAGTACATCCTGTTGGACCTGGCGTGTTTGTGTAAAACAGTCATCTGCTGCCGGGTCACGCCGATGCAGAAAGCTCAGGTGGTGGAGCTGGTGAAGAGGCACAAAAAGGCTGTCACCCTCGCCATAGGAGATGGAGCCAATGATGTCAGCATGATTAAGAGTAAATCTCATGAACAAACACAATACATCACAGATGCAAGAGTTTGACACTGAAACAACCTGTTCAGGAAATACGTTTCATTTGCAGATTGAAAATGTCTTAGTTTCTCAAAATATCCGAAAACAAACCTTAGCCAAGTGAAATGAGAAGTGAGAAAAAACTTCTCCTTGAATTAAAGATCTATTTACTAAATTTAAAGTACATTTCTGATCAGAGGCCTTTTAAATGTGGAAATTTGATAGTTTGATAATGCTCAGTGATATTTAATATTGTAATTTGAAGTGTCAGCGATCCACGCTTTGTATTTGTGCCTCAGCTGCCCACATTGGTGTTGGCATCAGCGGTCAGGAGGGGATGCAGGCTGTTCTGGCATCAGATTACTCCTTTGCTCAGTTCCGGTACCTTCGGCAGCTCCTGCTGGTCCACGGACGCTGGTCCTACTTCCGCATGTGCAATTTCCTGTGTTACTTCTTCTACAAGAACTTTGCCTTCACGCTGGTCCACTTCTGGTACGGTTTCTTCTGTGGTTTTTCAGCTCAGGTAAGAGGATAGTGATATGTTATGAGTCCTGGTTTCTGCTTTCGGTGTTGAACTAATGGTATATGTACTGTAACTGTGCCATCTCCACAGACAGTTTATGACCAGTGGTTCATAACCCTCTTCAATATAGTATATACGTCTTTGCCAGTGCTGGCAATGGGACTTTTTGACCAGGTAATAATCTTATATATATGATGGAAGAACTGACATATATTTTAATGTGTCAATATCAAATTACAGTACTCTTTTTTATAGGAACTCTACATTTCAAATTAAGACTAGATACCATTGAGTTTACCCAGCAGTTTTCAATGAGCCACGATATGTTTCTGTTTTTGTTACAGTCAAGTTGTCCAGGTGAATATTTTATTATTGTAGCCCTCTTTCATTCATTCTTAACCCTTAACCTAACCAAACCTAACTCATTTTAACGTATAGCACTGTATGTTGTTCATATATCATCTTCAGTTTACTGTCTCGTGCCTTGTCCACCAAACACTGACTAAACTATGTACATCACTTTTCCCTTAACCTTTACATACTATATTTTCTTATTTAAAAACACATAACAATCGCAGCATCCCTGTTTCTATAGGATGTCAATGAGCAGTACAGCCTTCGCTACCCGAGCCTCTACAAGCCCGGCCAACAAAACCTTCTCTTCAACAAGCGCCAGTTTTTCCTGTGCACCCTGCAGGGGTTGGGCACATCGTTTCTGCTCTTCTTTATCCCCTATGGTGCCTTCTCTGTCATGGTGAAAGAGGACGGTTCCCACTTTTCTGACCAGCAAGTTTTTGCCGTAACCATAGCAACATCCTTGGTTATTGTTGTTAGTGTTCAGGTAAAAATTATTAAGTGAAAAAAATAAAAGGAGAACCACGTTGGTGAGAAAAAAAATGTGAATGATGCACGTGTCTGTTTTAGATTGGACTTGACACACACTACTGGACAGCTGTCAATCACCTCTTCATATGGGGGAGTCTGATCATGTACTTTGCCATTTTATTCGCAATGGAAAGTGATGGCATATTTGGTCTCTTTCCAAGTAATTTCCCATTCATAGGTATGTGTTTTCCTCACTGTGATAGATTTGATGGAATGAAGTGGATGCATGGAAAGTGAGTAGAAATAAATTCTGGTGTGTGTCCGCAGGCACTGCCCGCAACTGTCTGGCGGAGAAGAGCGTGTGGTTGGTCATCCTGCTCACCACTGTAGTGTGTGTTGTGCCTGGCCTAGCATTCAGATTCCTGAGAGTGGACCTTTTCCCAACTCTAACACACAAGGTAACTCTGACGCAATATACAGTGCATGTGCTAATGATAAACATGTTCATGTAATATTTCTTCCAGGGCAGTATTTCCTTATTGCAAAGTATCAGTATTAAGCAGTGGAGAACCGTCAGGGCCTTCTACGCCTTCAGAGAAGGCCTTAAAAATACTAAAAACAATTCTGGACCAAAAAAATAGGAGTAAGAATATTTTTTATTTCTATCTCATTTATTTTATACAATACAAACACAAAATTATCTCGTTTTTGTTCTAAAGTTAAGTTTACTGTCAAGTTCACATAAGCAATGAAAGGGTTACTGTCTTGAAAACATTTTATCCAATCAGAATAGTCCCTTTCTATCAGGGCTGGGTTAGCTGGCTCATTCATTGATTAGCGTTGATAGACAGCGTTAAATGACGGAAGACTGACACGAAAACTGGTGTGGACACTGGTTGATCTTCAGATAGATGAGCAGCGCCATAATCATATTGTGGTGGAAAATGTTATTGATGCAAAGTACGCATATAGTTTATTCTCGCATTTTGGTGACTGGATTGTTGGAGGAGGAGGGGGCAGTGTCGGCTGAGGTAAAGGCCCAGCAGTGGTGCTCACGGTTCGCCACTGGTATTAAGAATCTACTACTATTTACTTCTAGTTTTTAAAACTTTTAATAACATTTTACTTTTTACTTGAGTAAAGAATCAGAGTATATCCACCACTGCTGTATGTTGACAGGTGCGTCATCTACAGCAGTCCACAAAGAGGCAAGGGCCTCAGGAGCAGAACCTGAGGCGAGTTCGCCGGACAAGTTCCCGACGCTCTGCCTATGCCTTCTCCCACCAGCAGGGTTACGGAGAGCTGATAACCTCAGGCATAAACATGAGGGCAAGCACAGTGTCTTCTGCTCGCTCTCCTGACGGAACACAACGGAGCACCAACTGGATTGAAAACGTGTTGAAGAGGAAGAATGAAGTCTCTTGCGTCTGTGATGAAAGTGCAGGACCATCAGAAAGCAGCAACGGAGCATTCCAGGCTCCAAAGCAACAGAGATCACAGACTGAGCAGGACCTGTAATGTATTCTACGACACTATAACTGCCTCGATCTCAGCGATCAAGCACAATGTTTGTGTGTCCACTGGGTAAATTACTACTCAACTCAAACAACACAGATGTACCTCATTTTTTAAGTGTGAGATTCATGTGGACTTGATATACTGTTAAAGGACGATTAAAAGATGGCTCTCTAAAACAGTGTTTTTTGACCTTTTTTGAGCCACGGCACATTTTTTCCATTAAACAAAATCCCGTGGCACACCAGCAATCAAAAAAGTTGAAAATGTTACAAAACGTTTCCAAAACAACACTTGTGTCTGCAGACATGTCATCAATACGCCTGACAACATACAGCTCTGGCCCTTGTGTCGTAACACAGGCACAAACAATCATTTGCAGTGACTAAATATTTTTTTGACCAATTTAGTAAAATTGGACAATCTCTCACGGCACACCTGACGACCTCTCACGGCTCACTGGTGTGCCATGGCACAGTGGTTGAAAATCACTGCTCTAAAAGAACCATTTCCAAATATGTTAGCCTCCTGAGGACAGTGTTATGCGTGAGTTGCCAAAGACTGTTTGTCATCCTGCATTAACTGATCCATTTTGAAGCTAATTCAATATTTTTAATGACACGTCAACAAAATAAATGTGCAAAACCGACAAATGTAAAGAAAGTTTGCCCCAAGTACCAATAAAATAATGGTTGTTAATAGACTGAAGTCGGTTACTACTGAAACTGTCATTTTTATCTTAAATCCAAGCTAAACGACGAGGTTTGGTGAAAGTACTTAAGGTAAAGCTGCTGAATATAATAGTGCAACTTAATCACTAATTATGTTTGACTGTTTATATACCTTATATGCCAAGTAGAACCTAATATAGATAAACAGGCTTTTACTTGGGATCAAGCAGCACAGGCAAAAGGTCAGTAACAGTAGTGAGAGAGTCCATACAAAAGTAACCAACAAGAGTAAGGCAAAACTCAAGGTCCAAAAGGTACCAAACCAAAAGAGCTACAATCACAAAGAAAACACTAAGGCTGGGTCACTAACTAACAACAACAACAAACGAGGGATGAGACAGAGGAACACAGAGACTTATATAGACAGGGGAGAGGGAGGAGCTGATTGGACACAGGTGAGACACATTAGGGAAGTCAGTTAATCACACTGGCAGGAAACACAAGAGGACAGGAGGTGAAGGGAATAATAATAAATAAAACAGGAAATGGTAACATGACTGACAGACTGTGACAAATTCCAGAGTAGACAATGTGATGTCAATTGCAAACTGAACGAACTCGTATGACACAGTACAGTTCAATAAAATTCTGGTCACTACCTTACTCTGATGACTTGCACTGCTCTGAGGCAGCCAGGGTAGCACCTTCTGGACAGTAGCAGCTTGTTGCCAGGTTCAAGCAGACGTCCAAATGATCTTCAGTGGAATGGTGTTTGGACTTATCAATTAAAAATATGTGCAACCAAATAATGCAGTCATGGAGGTGGCACATTTCCTCATGTTTGTGTGGTTGTGTTTCCTCTGTGAGGAAGTTGCCAAACTCTGGATTTCATCTCCATGTCTCCAGCCTGTAGTGTCAGAGTCTCACCATCCTCCACTGTGGACAAGTTCACGTGAAACAGAGATGCCACGTCTGACTCAAGGCAAAGTCTTGGAGCATTTGTAAATGAGGGTACATTAGAATCATTCTGAGATCTCTTTAACTTGTTTGGTTTTTGTTAAAGATCATTCAGTTATTGTTACTGATGTTTGATGAGTTTCTTGTAATAATGTGTGAAACTGCACTTCTTAAATCTGACATCCAGTCAAAAAATTCTTTTTAAATCAAAGCTTTTATCCTGATTTAAAATATTGTTAAAACTACTGTAGGAAGGAAAAATACTGTAGAAGGTAGGAGACAATCGACCTGAATGTGGTACCTCACCCCTCAGTCTATTGGATTTTAAAAGGCAAAAATGAAGCAAGGAAATATTGTTTTATTTGGTTTATAGAGTGTGAGGTGGACAGCCGTTAGCGATACAAAATCCTGTATCAATATAAAATCATCACAAAGAACCCAACCCAACATCCATGATTAAAAAAAAAAAACATCCCAACACAAATTTCATATTCCCTTTGTAAGAAGTGTTGCAATAGTAATTTTTTTTTTTCAATTTTGACATTTGTATTCCAGATTACCCAACAGGTGGTCAAATGAAACACAAACGTAGGTTTTGCATTTTTTCATATCTAAATGCCTTCTGCCTCAAGTGTGTCACTGACACCCTTCAGCAGTGTATATGAACCTGACTCATAACAGTACCAGCGTCTTTAGTGTAGCATCAGTGTGATCCAATTCACTCCTCCAGGAGCACTGCAGCTCCTCCGCCCGGCTTTGAGACAAACAAACTTTGTTTTTCCAGTGCTGCTCTGCGTGGATCAGGGAGATAGTAGGCCTCTCTAACAGCTTGTAAGAAAGACTCCACCTTCTCACTGGGAACCATGGAGACAGCACAGCCGCCCCAACCTGCTCCTGTCAGCCGGGAGCCCACAGCTCCTGACTTCCTGTAACCAGGAGCAACAAGAAAAACCTCAGTTTCATTACATTAATACAAACTCAATGTATCTTGTCATTAATACCTCCAATCATATATGGTCATACATTTTGAAAGGAAGAAAGAGTATGTGTGATGAAAGAGATAAATGTGGCAAAAGCATGACTAAAGATACTGTATTAATGTCAAACAATGTGAACTCAAGAAGTGGAAGCATTTCTGAATTTTCACAGTTCACAGGTTTTTATTTAATACTGATCAACCAGCACTAAATAAAGGACAAGATGTAATGTAACAAGAGGTCCACACAGACTGACTAACATTTACATACTGTTTGTGAGAGTGATTACAAACACAATAGCACCCCCAACAGTTAATAGGACATTATGAGCTGTGTTTCTATGTTTAATGTTTTTTATGTTCACCACATAACTAATCTATATTTCAAATGTATTCTGTTTTCTGTTCTGAGTTAGGTTCTTGCAGAGTAAAAAAAATGCTAAAATTAAGATTAAGATTCTAAGATAAGATTTTTCCGCTGCATCAAAGTCACCGTGCACAAAAATGGCTATTTCTCTAAAGTTGGTCGTTCTAAAATAAATACTTCCTACTGTTTCCTAAATTTCTTTAAGCGTTTTTTTTCTGGTATGTTTGTTTCATTCTCCCTTGAATGAATAAAGAGATTTTTTCTGTACTCACAGACAGATGTTGACCAGCTGGTCCAGTTCAGGGCAACTGCATTCATACAGGTCTCTGCAGCTCGCATGGCTCTGGTTCATCAGGTCTCCCAGCAGCTGCACGGCCTCAGCAGGTTTAGAGTCACACACAGCCTTAAACTGCAGCACCCGCGCAGCTTCACCATACACATGTTTGGCTCGTTGGTGCAGCTTGAAGTGTGTCACTGTAACAGAAACCAAGAGGCAAGTCTCGGGCTCAGCAACACTTTCTGTATTGTGACTGTATAAAAGTGTGGCCATAATATTGCTGTGACTAAAGATTGAATTTTAATAGTTTATTTTGTCATGTACCTCAATATCAGCACAACCTGTCTGCTTTTTATACAGCAAAATACACCAGTAGTAGTCCACTGTTTATTTCATGGAGCTAAGATGGATATGGTTACTAGTCATTCACTACTTAGTACTCTTCATTTCAGCAATGATGACACGTCAACAAATGCCATTTGCCTTTTAAATATAAGACACTAAAGGCGTTCACACAATGGAAAAGCTCAGGTTTGGGATTTCAACAGATAACACAGGATTTATTTTGACACAACTCACTTCAAATAACTAACCCACTATTTGTCCCAGTATTAGACATAAGTGAGTTCTGACACAAAAACCAATAGGCAGACATTACTGTGTGCTGTTGCTCACCATGCTGAGTGTTAGCGCTCAGCAGCTCTGTGGAAAACTGCTCGGCAGTTATGGACAGCACCTTGCAGATCTCCTCTCGGCTGTATGGCTCAGGATGCAACACTTCATCCACCAGAGCCTGCATCTCCTCCAGAGAGGTATTCAGCACCGTCTGAACTTCAGCAAGCTTCATCAAACTGCTCGAGTCCACACCCCTCGCCTGGGCCAGCATCTGTTTTCAAAACAGGACATTTTGTTCCAGGTTTTGAAGAAATATAATAAATAACACTTCATACCAATATTGAATACAAGACTGGTTACTCCTCACTGCACTTTAACTGTTATTCAAACATACTGAAATACTTTGGAGAAATTATTTAATATGGCTGGTTCGTAAATTAACATTTAAAGAACACTGTGTCAAAGAGTGATTATTTCACATTTTAATTCGTTTGAATGATTGATTAGTCCTTAAGTGGAGTGTCTGAGTTCCATTTCTCACTAAATACAAACATCAAAACCGACACCCGCAGATCTATGCAAGAGAATCAATGGTCTGAAACACTATACCTTTGTGGCAATTCGACACTCCACCACACGGATGTTAAAGTTAGAGGATGCAGCTTTGTTCATCTCTACGCAGCAGTTGGAGATCACAAACACAGCCCCATCTGGGAGCTTGACATCAGTGGCGCGCAGAGGCTGGAACTCTATCAACTTTGCCTGACACAAAGTTCTAAAGGTTTTCAAACTAGTAACACAAGTGGTCGATTGTCAGCTACTTATATAATTTAAAATAACAAGCAAACAATTAATTAAGTCACTACTAAAATGGCTAATACAATATAGATTTACACCTCAAATCACATATTCTTTAGCATTCGTCTCTATTTTTGTTGGTTTATTAATGGATAAAATAATATTCCTAAAATGAAATTCCTCTGATTAACTTGTTTAACTCTGACCTCCTAAGGTACATAAGAAAAAGCTATTTACAGTTCCTCTTTCAGCCAAGAAAGAGATGGATTGGTCCATGCCACCTCCCTCGGTCCCAATGTAGCGCTCACATTTGGCACATATCTCAGCGAGAGCCACCTAAAGGAACAAAAAAAATGAAGATGCATGACACAAGAAACAGGAAATGACGCTGTTAGTTCTAAAGTACATTCATTCAGAAATATGTAGTATTTTGGGATGCACTACTTCGGTTTCAGAGCATTTTACCTTGGACAGAGATTTCTCATTTGCCTCCGTTGTTACGAGGCCGGCACAACAAACTAAGGCACTAGAGCTGGACAGACCAGAGCTTGGAGGAATTGTTCCATCAACAACACATGATATCCCTGAGAGACGAGCAATACCAAACTTTTCCTGGTTATAAAAACACAGCAGTGAACTTTTATGAGAACCAATATTATTTTGGTAAAGCATAATTTTATTCCAAATGGCTTTCTTCTGGACTTGCCATAACTGAAAATGAGAACATCAAAATACAATTTACCTGAATACCTTTAACGCCACAAAGAAAATAATAATACCACTTTGGATTGTCTTTGTCTATGGTGATGTCCTCTGTACATGACACCGTAAAATCCCTACAAAGAGACAAACACAGTCGTCAGTAACAGATAATGATACTCATGATAATGATTACTAATCAATAACACGAGCCAGCATAAATGTTCAGCAATAATCATGAAGATTAAAATATTACTTGTAGTGAGGATTTATGTTGGCCAGCTGGATCATTCCTGAATTGTTCACTGACACCGCTGTAAGGATGTTCTGCTCAATAGCCATTGGAAGCACAGAATAGCCACAGTAATCAATGTGCTCTCCTGTTTAATAAGAAATGGATGAGAATAAATGTTTTAACTGATACAGGTTTAGCACTAGTTCAGGTATTTATGAAGTAAAGCTAAAGCCAAAATTGAATATGTTATCACTTGACATTGTTTGTTAACATTAAAATCATCCAGTGATAACACTGATGAAATTTAGTTTGGAATTACAAAACAATTTGAACATAGACCTATAGACCTAACAAGCTGGATTTATAACTGATGATCAGTAAACAATTACTAATTAACAACAACTTCAATTAGAAACTGTCCATCAATCCTGTATACTAAATTCACAAAGAATCAACTGTACGATCCTTCTACACAAAAAGAATTTACCTATTAGATTCACTCTTCCTGGTGCACATGCATAGAAGAGAGGAGATTCTCCATACTTTGCCTCAAAAGTACTTTTCAAGTTTTGCAGCCTGAGGAGAATGATAAAAACAATCAGATAATCAATAAATGATCACTATCATTACAGAGAATACACTTCACATTTATTCCCCTTCCTCCCCGAAACTGTAAACCTTAACACTCACCTTTCGTTGGTAGTTATCGCAGTTTTTAACTTGGGTGGAATTGTTGCCATTTCTACGGTTTTAAGAAAACATATCAATGGATTTCCTGTTGTAAAGGAGCATATCCTGGTCGCGGTCAGCTGACTGTCACGGGAGGAACCCGGATGTTATCCCGCTGAACTGCGTTGGCACTGAGCACTGTTTTCCTGTTGATAAGTTCGTGACAGAAGAGCTGACTCGGGAACAGCAGCAGCTGCGGTGGCTAAAACACGGAAGAGACTGAAGGACAGGGGGCGTGTCCAGCACGTAGCATTCGTCATCACATGCTGATGTGCAAAAACATGCAAAAATAATCATCCAGACAACAAAAACAAAAACACGAACCAACAAAATTGTCCTAACTGTGTTACACACAGGTAAATCCAGATTTATAAACTGTATCAGTAAAAAGTGATGTATAAGACTCTACACGCTACTGCAAGGGCGCACTGACCATCCTACCCATAATGCCAGAGTTGTTACCATAGAGATGTTTTAATAAATCCGGGATGCCGGTGGGATAAATACTTGTGAATGTATTGTGATTATATAGACATCGAGTGAACTGAATTGGTGTATGTATTGGTTAAACTGTGTCCTTTGCGTCTATGTGCGCGCGCGCGCGTGCATGCGTGTTTGGGTTTGGGTGACACTCAATGGGTTGCCGCTTCTAATGCGCGCGACTTTTCAAAGTGGGTTGTCCGCTGTTCTTAAAGAGGACGTTCATCGAGTAAGCCGCCGGTTGACTGCGCCTTTCCTCCTCACACACTCTATTGCTCGGCGAAATGCATGCGATTTGACGTCTAACTTATTTAATCATATTAATATGTCAGTTTGATCACGCCGATTTGCGGTAGGTTTTTCAAAGCACTTGAAAATGCTGATCGGACTCGCTCTTGCTAATACAGGCTAACATGGCCATGTTGACGCTTGCTAGCTAGCGACTATGCTTTGTAAACAGTAAAGTGGATGGCAGTTAATACACACTACAGTTACTTAAGTAAAGGAATAAGCAGCTGCAAAGGGTGGGCGCCTGCGACGTTTGACTGAAAGGTAAATTAGATTTCTGTTTCGACAGGTTGAAGCACAATCAGAACTTTTTGCTAACTGGTGATGTTCACAAAGTTAGCGATCTCCATCTGATACCGGTTAGCATTAAATTCCATATTACACGTCTCTACTATCTCATATCTAGTTGCAGGTAGTTCCCGTGTTTTTGGCGATTTCCCTCCGTTAAGTTTGTTTTTGTATGTTTTCCAGCTCGCCCCACATCGACCAGCACCATGTCTATAGACTTTGACAGTGCTGCTCTTCAGACCCAACACGAAGAGGAAGAATACGATCAGGAGGACTATGCCAGAGAGCAAGAGGTGCATCATAACATAGATAACTGTGAAGGTGTTGGGATTGCATGTGTGCCTTCATCTTGAGTGTCAATTATCAGAATAAACACAGATTTCCAATGTCATGCATATATAATTCTAACTGGATAAAGATAACCTATACTATGTGTAGTACCTATTCGGGTATTTGTATTTACTTAATTTATAACACAAGAACACGAATTCACAGATAATTTAACAAGAACTTTTAAAATATGATTTTACAAGTTGTTGTTTTTGTGTACATTGCATTTGCTGGGTTTTCTGAGGTAACATTGTTGTTGATGTTTGGGTAGGAATTTGAGGTGTGCACTGTTTGAATTTCACAAGCAGCTTCACTGCAAGACTGGCATGTTGTGTTATTACTCACACCTACACGCCTTTCGCCCCATGAACCTGAGCTATTATTGGCTCTGAGTAAAGGCCTCCCTCCAGGTGTGTCACACTGAAACCAGCAGTGCCCAGTGGTTTGCCTACTTTTTCTCGATATATAGGTTACCTTCTTTTGGTTTTGACCTCACTTGTACTTGAGCAAGCATGAGGAAACTGTTGCGTCTTTCTATCGCAGGAATTGGATTTTAAATATTAATTCTTAAAAGGGTTTATGTTTTCTTTGATTTAGACTATTTATTGTACACGTGGGCCAAATGGATCATGTTTGCCACCAGTGACTGGAATGTTTCTGCTCCAGTTAACATGGCTATATGTTTTGCTGAACAATGGACTTCTTTGGGAGCAAAACACAAGAATGCCACTGGGAGATAAAAACATGCACGGGATGTTTTGGATGGTTCACAGGAAGGCTCATCATAGCAGAGGCGTTATCGTGTGGCTTCAGAGCTGAAGCAGAAATCCATCTTTAATCTTTGTTAGATGTGTAAATGGGATAAAATGGGTCCTTTGGTTTTGGACACAGTGGAGGATTTGAGGAATATTCAGCAGTCCTTGTGGGAAGTAAGTCCAACTGGCTCTGCTTGTTCTATCTCACATAGCTTGTTGAAAAGCAAGTGAGACTGTTTCTGTCAGAGGAAAATTTTCCTCTTTCTTTTTATGTATGAAGAAGCTTAGGTGTCTTTGTACTGTGAGGACACAGAGCTGTAATTCCTTTGGTGCTGCAACAAATTTGAACATTATTGATTAATCTAATATTTTAAAATCATTTATTTTATTACTTAATTGATGTGATAATTTCAGTAGTAACAATAACAAGAACAAACAATTTACTGTTTTAACTTAATTCCACAATGAAGTGTATGTATTGCTTAAAGATGCTACATACTGTACATATAAAACAACTGTGCTTGGGGACCTGTGCAAAATTTAAATAATTTTGTCAGCTACATTGAACTGAATATTAGACATTAATATTACACACTAAAAAGTCACCACTCCTCTGCAAACACACCCCTTCTGTTCCTCAGCCTAAATAAATAAATCTGTAGCTTTATAACCCTGTTGCTGAGTAACATGGTGACTCATTTCCATGCGCTCTTTTTCTGCAGCTGCACAAACTGCTCACAGACCTGCCAGATGACATGCTGGAGGACAGCAGAGACTCCTCCTCTCCAGAGCTGGAGTACTCCACCTGCAGCAATAAAAACACTGGTAACAGGTAACTCACATGTTGCTGCTGGCACACTAATACTATCACATTTAGTGAACTCTGCCTGTGTCAAGACAAGAAACAATACCATTATGACATAATTCAGCTTTTCTTGCCTTCTATACTCAGCCCACAGTCAGCGTGGACTCAGCAATGGTCAGATCATCCAAAGGTGATCGCTCATGAACAGGTAGGATAACATATTGGCTTGTTTTCACTGATTGGTCTTTGTTTACTTCTTAAGGAAAATGTAAATCTGTTTGTATTTATCTGTGAAGCATCATGAAGTCAACTATGATCAAGGCTCTCATGATGAATACACTTTTGAGGATGGTGCTGATCAGATCAGTCTACAGCAGAGGAATCCTCAAAGTCAGCCTTTACCTCACACCTGGAGTCAGCAGTCAGAGGACCAGCAGTTCACCCAGGGAGATTACACATACACAAGCATGGGCACAGAAAAATCTGCAGACACAAATGATTTCTTGACAGAGTTTGAATCCAAACCATATTCTCAAGGCACTAATAACCACGTGGAGTATAACGGAGAAGGAGGATACAGAGACATACAAAGTCATGGGGACCATAACAGGAACCAATTTCAAGTGAGTAGACCCTTTAATCTCTGCAAACCACCCCTGTGACAGCAGGGTCATATGTGTATTATTTTAAAGATCTAAGTTTTAAAGAATTTGGTGATTTGGCCAACCTGTTATCTTTATCAGAGCAAACTCAGTGTCTTGCAAAGCTGGTGTTACTTATCATTACTAAATGGAATGAAACACTGCATCTCTGTGACATGACAAATCATACTTTCCATTTCCTTTAACAATTCAACATTAATATCTTGTTTGCTGAAATTCTTATGCTGTTTTATGTACCTGAGAATGATGCAGTGGTTATTGTGTGATTGTGTGTCACTGAACAGAAATATTTTTCTAAAATGTTTTTTCAAATTACATTTTGGTTTTTGTCTTTGGTCATCTTCTAAATGTAAAGCCTGGAGTTGGGGACAGAGTTGTGAGTCAGTACAAGGCCAGTTACAATCCTCATCATCTTGCCCATCAGCCGAAGACGTTTAACTCTCAGGGTGCTCACCAAGGTGTTCAGTTTGACCATCTGCAACGAGAATTCCTTGACTCGACACAAGGTGAGTCTTACATCTTGACTTATTTTCTGGATCAGTGGGACCAGATGACTTAATTATGTCTATAAAGAAACTAGTAACTATAATTAACAGGAGTTCTCATCAGTAAAAGCAAAAATCTGTCTTCACTTATCTAACATTTATCAGAATAAATATTGATATCAACGGATTTGAATATGTTTATCGTCATTAACCTTTTGCGGGTGATGATGGAAATGTGATGCGTCAACTCGCTGTAACTGTGTTGTGTTGCAGCGTCCGCTGATAAGGAGCAACTTGCCCAACTACAGATTTTAAACAAAGCACAGCAGAGACAAATTGAAGACTTGGAGCGAAAACTGGAAGATTCAAGGCGTAATATGAGATACATCGATCATCAGTTTGCAATTGTCAGAGGTACATTTCACAGTGTGACGTGTTGACATTTAATTCAGTACTTCTTTTTTCTGTACGTATATGTAGTTGAAAATGTCATTTAAGATTTTGAGTCAGTAACTCACTCTTATGAGTGCAGCTTTGAACAGTCGCATTTCACTGTCTGTCTTGGCAGTTAATGTCGGCTTGTTTATGAATGTAGTGGTTTATTTGGAATTGAGAGAAGAAAGTAAAATGTGTAATCTTCACTCAGTTACATATCTCCCCCAGTGGTTGATGAGAGGCTCTGCATTATTTACAGAGAGCGTGAATTGTGCTCTGGACTGTTGTGCACTTGTTTTTCATATGCTTTTTACATGCTGCCTGTGAGACCGCCGTTGTCATTTTTTTGTCGTCTATAGATGAAAAGGACGGACTAGCAGTAAGTCTAAAGGAATCAAGTCGATTAGTTCAGGAAGCCAAGGAGCAAGAAGTTCAGCTGCAAAATAAAGTGAAGGCTATGGAGCAGCAAATCCAGGTCCTTACTGAGAGGGACCACGAGGTAAATTCAGCTGCAGCACACACACACACCACTGTCTTGCCTGTATCATCTTACACACAAAGACAGTGTTCATATCTACATTAAAACCTTTAGACAGTGTGTTGGTACCGTAGTTTTATTTTGTTTGCAGAACATGAAAAAGCAGAGGGTGGCAGAAGCTGCAGTGGACAGTATGAAGCAGCAGATGACGGAGCTTTGTCGTTCTGACATCCTGTCCAAAGCGCGAGAGCAGCATGACAGGGACCTTGCGATCATACGGGAACAGCATGAGGTTGCACTGTTGGCCCTGCAGCAGAAGCTTGATTCCGCCTCTCAGACTCTGAGTGAACAGGTCTGCAGTTTGTTTTTGTTTTTAGTTTTTTTGCCTTACGTCATTCTACGTATTCTGATTTGTTGCATTGTTGTTGCTTGCAGACTGATATTAGTCAGAGGTTACGAGAGCAAGTGAAGAAGCTGGAGGGCCAGAGAGAGGAAGAGCAACTGGAGAGGGCCAGAGTTATCAACACCCTCACCCAGCGCCTGGAGGAGAGTCAACAACAATGTGCCAAAGTACTGCAGACAAGTGAGTGAAGGGGCCTGTATGTGAGCAGTTTCTATGCACAGAGCGTTAACTTCTTATCTGTTGTGGTTCTGTTTTCTATAGGTTCAGTTCAAGAGATGAGTCAGATACAAATTAAACTACAACAGGCTCAATCAGCGAAGGCGCTGAGTGAAAACATGAACAAAGTCTTGCAGGTTTCTTGTCTGATTTTTTTCTGCCCCGAAATTAAATAATTGTGAAAACATCACCTAAAAGTTGTTACCTAACTTGACTGATCAAACTTTTTATTGTTTGTCCTGTAGGAGGATTTGGCTGATTTGAAGGAGCAGATCAATCTGTATGAATCTGCTTTGAAACAAGGTGTCATTGCATTAGACCTAAGCAACGATGGGGAGAACCAGCTGTCTGAATCCTGTATGGATTTAGGATTAAAAAAAGGGAAAAATGGCACACTCCACAGGTACACCTTATTTATAGAGCAGTTTCACTAATCCTTTCTTACATGTCCATCAAAATACAACCTTTCCCACTCTATCTACAGCATGGCCTTGGCTCACTCCAAGCTAGATGCCAAGCTGCCCAAAGACGAATCATTTCGGCTGCTGCAAATGGAGATGCAGCGCTGCCTGGGTAGTCTCAAGGGGAAGAGGCAGAAGATCAGTCGGCTGCAAGAGGAGCTCCAGCATTGTCGCAGCCAACTGAACGAACTGCAAACCCAGTTAGACGAAGCCAAGCTCAGCACTTTGGTAAGAACTCCCACAAAGGAGCATATATTGAGATTTAATGCCACACTGCTGATTAAGTCATTGATCACTTTTATATTTGCACGTTTCACCCTAAAATGTCTTAATCGGATTGGCATAGAACAAATGACATTAAAATATGGAGGAGTTGGTGTAAATGGTATACGTACATTACATTGCAAGAAATCAAATGGCTCAGTAGGTATAATGAACATTAATAACTGTTGACTGTATGTCCTCGCAGATCAGAGAGAAAGGTCAGGTGAGACATGTAGACATGACTGGGGAGTCGCAGCAAGAGCTGATAAAACTACAAGAAGACAAGCGCCACCTGCAGGATCAAGTCGAGGTTGGTTTAGATGACTGTCACACTATGTACCTTGATTTTGGACTAAAAAATGAAAAGTTATTGTCTGTCCCAATTCTAGGTGCTGGAGAAAAAGAATCAAGAGCTTAAACAGAGTGAGGAAAAGGTGAAGTTGGCCAACTCAGAGCTGTGCTCGAAGATGAGGGAGATGATCCAGGAGCTAGACCAAGAAAAGCAGGAATCTGCTGAGAGGTATTTCAGAAACAGCTGTAATCGGATGTAGTTATTTTTTTGGTTTTGTGTGTGCTGAATTACTGTATATAAACAATCTTCTTCAATCTTGCAAAGATCTGAACGGATTCATCAGCAGTACAGGAATGACGTGGTGAACCGTGTCAGAACAGAGCTCATGCTGGAACATGATGCTCAGGTTGAGCAACTGACTGCACAGCACCAGCACCAGATTCAACAGTTACAGTAAGTCCACAGCCCCTGACAATGAGATTTAGAGTCAGCTGTAAAACCTTGCAACTTTTTGTATTGTCTACATCTTTCTACACAGGACTCAGTTGTCTGAGGCCAATGATAAGATGCTGGCTGTACAAGAATGTTACATAGCTGTCTGCAAAGAGAAGGACATGCTCGAAGAAAAAATACGCAACAGGGAGGAAGAGGAGGCTTTGAACAGAGAAAATGAGGTATACAAATTAAAAAGATCCTAAAATGCATATGGAAAAAAAGATATTGGAAATGTTTATAGTTATCAAGCAAACAGTGAAACAGGATTTCTGATTGGTTGCTTGCTATTTCAAGCAAAAAGTGAGAGAGGAGAGTGGTACAGCTCTGGAGAGGCTTCGGGTTGAGCTCGAGGTTCAGCATCAGGCCTCAGTAAGCCAGCTCAAAGCGCTCTGGTCCAAACAGAAAGAGGCTGAGATCCAACAGCATGTAGCCTCAACCAAGGCTGCTTGTGAGGAAGAAGTGCAAAAGGTACAATTTCCCATATTTACTGTCCAGCTGGATCAACTCCCAAACTGCAATGTGAGTTCGGACCTGATTGATTTTGGTTCTGGTCTGTGCAGATGCAGGGAGCATGGACCCAGAGGTTAGAGGAGGCCAGGAAGGAAAAACACAGAGAGACAGCTGAGGTAACCTGTCAGACAGATGAGGTGCAAGCCAGCAGTGTGACAGTTACTGCTGAGGAACTGGACTCCAGGCTCAGTGCCCAGAAACAACAGCTACAACTGGAAGCTGACAAAGCCAGACACAAAGCTGTGGAAGAAGCCAAGAAACATTTGCAGAGAGAGCTGCAGGAGAAACATCTGGAGGCCATGGCCAAGCAGGTCACTGTGTTGACTTAGAAATACATCCGCTTTACTTCTGCACTTATAGAGATGATTCCTCATATTCATGCCTCCATTATTATTAGAACGGGTGAATGTTGTTGTGAACATATGCGTTGTTGCATTAGGTTGAAGCTGCAGTGACCAGGGCCTACAATCGATGGATTGAGGATTTGACTTCATTACCAGAATACCAGGCCTCTCTCCAGACAGAGAAGGAGAAATGGGAAAAACTACAAGAAAAATGCACAGAACAACGTGTATGGCAGTTTTTATCTACAGGGATAAATGTTTGGCTGCCGTCGTACGATTTTTCTGTTGTAATCATGTAAAAACATTTTCAGGTGATGCAGGCCTTAAAGCAGGCAGAGGACCAGTGGAATAATAAACATATTAACCAGCTCGAGGAACAAAGCTGTGAAGCACAGAAGCTGGTGGAGCTGCAAGAGGAGCTGGAGAATCTCCAAAACCAGCTGGAGCAAGTGAGGAGAGAGCAAGCTGCCCTGCTGAAGGCTGAGCTGGCCGGAGCTAGAGCAGCCTGGAACAGAGACAAACAGCAGGAAATCTCAGTCATCCAGCTTCGTTGTGAACAGGGGCACCAAAACAAGCTGCAGGAGCAGCAAAAGAAGCTGGAGCAGACCAGAGAGGATGCCAGACTCCAGAAGGAGGAGTTGCTCCTGCAGATGGAGGCCAAGCTTCAGGAGACTCTGAAGACCCGGGAGGAGGAGTGGAGATGTCAACGAGCAGAGAAAGAGCTGACCCAGAGGCAGCAGATCAGGGAGGAAATAGTGGCAGAACTTCAGTGTGGAATGGCAGAGGTCCAGGCACAACTTCTTCGACATCCCAAAACAGATCGGCAGGACACTGAAAACAGCAGGAGAAGCAGTGAGGCCACATCAGAGTCAACAGTCACACACATCATCCAGACGTCCTTTAAAGACGCACTCAGCAGGGCAATATCCCAGGCTAAGCGCGAGTGGAAAAATGTGAGTTATATCATCAGGTTTTCTGTTGTCTAAGGATTGTTTCCTTTTTTTTAATGATTGTATCTCTGTCTCTCTAGGTAAGTGAAGAGAGACTGAGCCGCGTGTTAAAAGAAACACAGGAACAACATGCAAGGGAAATGGACAAAATGCGTATGTAATGTCACAGACTCGTGACTTTTCTCTTATTGTCTCCTTATTTCACATGGCATCACATGGCAGTCCTCTGTATTGAAGTGTGTTACATGCAGCTTACTATGGAGTGTCTTACTCAATACAGGGGGTCCTCGTGTTACGATGGAGATCCGTTCCTGAGAATGTGTCGTAACCGAATTTCGACATTAGTCGGAACATACATTCATATGTATATATTCGTATGTAGATAATAAGTTGTGCCACTAGATGTCGCTATAACACCACGCTAAAATAAGAGTTTATTATGGTGAATTGCCTTTTTGTCCCTCTTGACACAAGTGTATATCACGAGTGTAATGAGCATTTCCTTTAGATTTCTGATATCAACCGTGTAGACCCTGTGTTGTGAATAAACCTACGGTATCGCCACGATCCTGAACCCATCTGTGTCCCCCGCCAGCCGGCCATTTCACATAAGTAAACACAAGGCTGAGTAGCCTAGCTGTGCTGTGGAGGTGTTGGAGAGCCGGCAGGCGCGCTAAAAGACAGAGAGAGCGCTCACCAACTAGTTCCCGTGCAAAGTCTGTACATATTTACGGGGCAAACTGCTTAAGCCGAAACCAGGAAGTTCACGGGAGATGTGTCGTAACCACGAAAACGTTGCATCTCGCGACCATCGTAACACAAGGACCCCCTGTATACTTAATAGTATTGTTTATGTCCACAATCACTAACAGGCGTGCCACAGTCCGGGTCCGGACCCAAAAGCCGGAACCGACATATCATTTAGTTTTACATTGAGTCTTGCGCATATTGACAGCAGCTCCCTGATGCCCGCAAATCAGATCAAATCTGCCTGAATCTACCCCAGGAAGAAGCAGACCTGTATATGAGGAAATTAAATCCTAATCGACTACCTTCTCTGTATTGTCCAGGCTCTTTGTCGCAGAGAAAGGAGCCAGCTGGTTGCAGAAAGGAGTGCACTGAGACGATAACTAAGCTGCAGAAGAAGAATGAGGAGCTCCAGAGACACCTGGAGAAGGCCTGTCGACAACTGCAGCACAGTGTACGAGAACACAAAACCAGCATCCAGCATCTCCGAGGTATCTTTTTATTTGATGCAATTTAGAACAATTATCCAAATGACATTTAGTAGAATTACTCAAACCCATCTGTGCCTCTGTGTCGTGTTAATGAGCTACAATGTGTTGTAGATGAGCATGAACGCAGCTTACAGAAGGCCAAAGAGGAATATTTGCAGCAGCAAGAAGAAGCGAAAAGGGACAAAGATTCTGGGTTAGTGTATATTATTTTTAATCTGCTCTTATTTGCATTAATTTAGTAAAATCCAAATGAATGAACGATTTTTTTCTCATGCATGTATGATCAGCCTTATCGTTTGTTGTAACGTAAATGATTTAATGTTTTTAGGAACAGGACTCTTCAGCAAGGCCTTGAAGAGATGAAGCAGCAATACCTGATGACTGTAGAAAAGATCAGAGGTTGGTCATTACTGATTGATTGATTTACTTTAGGGGGTACTGAAGTGGATTTAAAATAATTCAGGGTTATGAAGACAGGAATTCAGGAGTGGTAGCATTTTAATAATACATCTGTGATGGAAGGAGTCTGTGCTTAGTCTAAGATTTTTGTTTGTGTGTTTTGAAATATTTCCGCTCACCCCAGTATTGTGCTTCTTATGACAGAGGACATGCTGCGTTACCTACAGGAGAGCAGGGAGCGAGCAGCGGAGATGATTCGCATAGAGGTGCAGAGGGAGAGGCAGGACACTGCCAGAAAGATGCGCCACTATTACCTGACCTGTCTGCAGGAGTTACTGGAGGACGGAGGAAAGACCGCTGGGCAAGAGGCCATATTTGTTTTGAGTTTGCTTGCTTGCTGCAGCATGGCTTCTCGGGCTAATTGCATTTCATTTCTCCTCTCCTGCAGTGCTGAAAAGAAAATAATGAATGCTGCAAGCAAGCTGGCAGCCATGGCCAAAGTGCTAGAGACACCCGCCAAAAGTAAATCTGAAAAGAGTCACAGTTTGCCATGTGAGTCCTTTTGTACAAACTGCATTACAGTGGATTATCTTCTCGACATGTTGAAGTGTTTTTAATCTATGTTTTGTACTGACTGCTGTGTCAACCGTTGGCTGCCCTACAGGTAGAAACACCGGTTTAAATAAGAACCCAGAGAGATCTCAAACAACCTCTGCGGATGCAGAGCAGAAACCAGCTGCTGCAGCCAGGACTAAAACGTTGAGCCACCAGGAGAGTTCTGCATCTGGGAAAGAGGAGGCCTCAGTGGGTGCAGCCATGAAACCCCAAACCGTGGCTCACTCACACCATCTCTCCTACAAACCTTCACAACAGATGTCATCTCCTCATCTGATGGCTTCCTCATCCCAGGTGAATTTTGTCAGCATGTCAGGGACGAGTAAAAGCAGAGAGCTGTACCTGCAGGGAGGAGACTCTGGCACAGCCACCAGCAACCGTGGCTCAGAGACGCAGAGTGAACCTCTTCTCATCCAGGAGGCTCCTGTTAGAGATGAGAAACTGGTCGACTGGAGCACAAACAGCAGTGACTCTGACACAAGCTTCCGTGTTCCCAGACTCTCCTACTCAGGGAGGAAAGTAGAACCAGTGAAGCCGTTTTCTGTCTCTGCTACATCAGCCAGTGAGTTCAGAGAGTTGGGTGGCCTCTCCCTGGACGCGTCTGACCTAACAGTTTATAACGACATTGCCAAGAGGACACCTCAAACACAGCCCATGAACTTTGCTAGTGTGCAGATGAGTAGACACAGAGAGCCCATCCCTGGTTCTGATGGCGAGAAGCAGCAGGGAGGCTGTTACAGGCCTCCGTTCTCTGAGCTGAGACAGCGGCAACAGGACAGTGGCTTTGACAGTCCGTTATATCAACAGAAATGACAAAGTGAAATGCAGGTATAAGGTGTAATAGAAAGATGGACTTGAACTGAGGATTTCAGTTACATTACCAAATATTGCCTTTAATATAGTGTGCCAAGTTTACAAAGATTCAGAATTTTGTTGCCTTTATATTTGCATGCAGTATGTTTTTTTATGTGTGTTGTGTTCATATTATTTCGTGAATAGAACAAATAGGGAAATACATTTATTCACTCTGTTACTGAGAGGTACATGAGAATACTGATACTACTTTTATAGTGAATTTGGACCATGCATATGAAGCTACAGTGAGCAGATGGCTAACTTAGTGCAAAACTGGAAACACCTATCACTGCCCTGTTCAAAGGTAACAAAGTCCACATGTTTCACCCTGCAGCCAGTCATATAGTAAACTAAGGTGACATAACATTAGCTGTTTCTACTTAAAGACTGAAATCATCTTAAATAAAAGTTCTAACAATATACCATGATACCATGATACCATGGTTGGTGATTTTCAAAGAAGCTGATTGGTTGCAGATTTCACTGTTTATGCCAGCTTAATTTTATTTGATGATCTGATATTCATATTTAAATGTTGAGGAAAATAGCAAATAAGTATATTTCCCAATAATGCCAAGCAATTGTTTTAATGCAGTTTGTTGTAAGTGTACTTCCTGTTCTGTTCAATAGGATCTGTCGCCTCAGGCAACTATTTCATAAGTTCTCAGTGTTCTGGTGTTTCATTAAACAGGGATAAGTGCACTTTGACAAAAAAGTTGTTAGGTCAGCCATCACTGACTCTTTATCACCCTGAATAAGAGAAACTGGCAGCTCACTATTGTAAACAGGTTGAGTGTTGGATAGGGGGATGGTTTATCCAAACAGTAACCACTCTTTACTTAGCTTTATGTGTTATTGTATTTTTTGTGTTGTTTTTGTATTTTAAGATATTTTTATATCACATGATTGAGATATGCTGTGCATAGTCTATTAATGTTTTGTATGTGTCTTGAATGCATTTGAATAAATATCAATTTATTTCGGACTACCAAAGTATAATTCATGTTCTGTGTGTTCCGTGTTTGCGCGCACGTTTGTTGTTGTTTAGTTTGATGCCATGATGACAACACGTGTGCGCGTCCGTGTAATTACGTGCTTGCAGTGGTATAACGGAATTTACCCGTGTGATGGGTAGATTCCCAGGTATGACTGTTTTTGGAGTTGAGTGGTTTTCTATGTGGGTTTTTTTGTTTGTTTTGATATGCCCCATAGCAGTGCTCTGATGGTACAGGTACAGGGAAGTAATGTCGGCTCCTGGTGCTGTAGCTGAGCGCTAGCCACTGCTGTTTTTGCCACTTTGCAAATATATTTTGTGTATTTATTGGGACCTTGTGTTATTTATTGTTTTGATCATGAATTGTTAGTTAAGTTTTTTGTTTTCTCCCAAGTCAAGTGAGTTTTGTTTTGTTTTGTTTTGTTAAAACCAACTTGATTTAGTCCTTTTCTGGGGTCATCTCAATGCCAGCACAGGTGGGCGGGTCATAGGTTTATAGGGGGTGGCTCACTAGGTGGAGGGTTTCCACACTCTTAGTTCATTTTGCATGCTTTATATTTGCTGTATCCTAATTTGTGTGTCTTTTGCTTTGCAGTGTGTGTGTGTGACTTCTCCTACTTGGTATCTGGTGGTGGTGGCCTTTCTCCCCTTCACTCCCCCACTCCTATAGGCCTCTCTGATACAGCCACCTCATGCTGGTAAAACACTTCGGTGTAGCGACATCTTTTAACATATAGATAGTATATTTTGTAATAAAAGTCTTATTTTTAAGCTGAGACCTCCGGGTATTTAACCAACATGAAAGTTACTTGTAAATAAAAACTGAACATTGTTTAAAACTAGAAATTCACCTCTCTGCTCCCTTTTTTTTAAAAACTTAAAACATAAGAACCTGTATTCAGTGTGGTATTCTCTGGGTCGCAGAGTGGCGTTGTCGCTTTGTCAGGGGCCTACAGCTGCCCCGGTCACATCCGGAAATAACAATTGTTTTTTTTTCTGATTGGCTGATCGGTGGCATTTAATCTCGTCCATTAATGCGACATCATGCATGTCTGTGGTCACTAAATATTTGCCAGCCCTAAATGTTGTGTCTGCGCTCCTCCTCCGCACGCGCGCGCACACACACGCGCCTCCTATATTTACTGTAAACCTTGTTCGGAGCGGCACAAACAGGTGATCGCGGTTCAGGTCAACATGCTGGGATGGACAGTGTTATTATCACTGCTGGGGCTCCTGCTCTGCCTCCTGCTTCTGTTTCCACACTCCATCCAGGACGCGCACTTCCTGCTCACCAGAATAAAACTCAGACTCCGCTTTGTCAAATACATGAAAACGAACCACACCATCCTGGACGCGTTTCTGGCCGCGGTGCACAAACAGCCGCACAAACCCTTCATCCATTTTAAAGATGAGACTTACACTTACCGCGACGCCGACGCGCTCAGCAACAAGGCGGCCAGGGCGCTGCTGCAGAGCGGAGCCGTGAGGCGAGGCGACACGGTGGCGATGTTCGTCGGAAACGAGCCCATGTTCCTGTGGCTGTGGTTGGGCTTGGTGAAGATCGGGTGTTCCGCCGCTTTTCTCAACAACAACATCAGATCCAAGTCTCTGCTCCACTGCTTCAGCTGCACCGCAGCCAGGACCCTGGTGGCCGCTGCAGGTTAAATACATGCAATTAACCACTGCAATTAATGACACACGGTGGATATGATTCATGCAATATTTCATATGGAGGAACAAAAGTATTAACACCACATTGTATGGAAGGATTGACGCACAGTATTCATTGTGTCAGATCCAAAGTATGATTCACTGCTGTGGGAGATTAATGTTTGACTTGTACAGTTAAAGCTGGTTTGGGAAGAAGGTCCCAGCAAAAGATTTACACAGGATTATACATTTATAACAGATCTGACAATAAATATGATCATTTTTTAAATGTAAAGTCTCAAACATTTATAGTAACTGTCAAAGGAGAGGAGCAAAAAGTGCAGTTGTTTCCTTTAATCTGTGGGCATCAGCTTGGGAAAGTAACAAAAATAATAAAGGTATGCTATGAGCTGTGTCCTTCCTTCCACCACTTGGTGTCTTCTCAGTGCTTAAAGTAACACGCGAGGAGCTTCAGCACAAAGGTTTAAAAATATCTTTCATAACACTTTTAAGTCCAGGTTGGGTTTTGTTTCCAGAGTTGCAGGATGCAGTGGAGGAGGTCCTGCCCGCTCTGAGGGAGCAGGAGGTCAGTGTTTACATCCTGACTGACACGTGCCAAACTGCAGGCTTAGAAAGCTTCAAAGACAAGATGAGCCAGGCATCCTCTCAGCCACTCTCCAAGGATTTAAGGTCACATGTGACCTTGCTGAGTCCAGCGACCTACATCTACACATCTGGGACGACGGGTGAGCTCGTTCAGGCGCATGATTTCACAGTAGAGAAGAAGCAGTATGTGCCAACTATGCATCTTCTGACTTGTCTCCTCCAGGTCTTCCTAAAGCTGCAGTGATCAACCATGGCAAGGTGTGGGCCATATCTTTCCTTCCTCTTTTAGCAGGAGTGAACTCCAAAGATGTGATTTATGTCAGCCTCCCTCTGTATCACACTACCGGTTTCGCTGGCTTCACTGGAGCCATTGAGAGGGGTACGCACCCTTTTTTCTCTCTGATTGCAAATGTGACAGAAACGATTTAAAAGAGTCCAAATCCTTTTCACTTTCACAGTTGGTTAACATTACACAAGAAATCTATTTGCTCATATTAGCTCTGGTACATTAGATCTGGCTCACTTGATGGGGCTGACTGGACGTGTTAGACAAAACAGTGGTTTATGTTGTGGCCTATTACCTACTTTACCCTGATTGGATGTTTGTCACCTTCCTGCTGTGTGTAGGTATGACAGTGGCTTTAAGGAGTAAATTTTCTGCCTCTCAGTTTTGGGATGACTGCAGGAAATATAATGTCACTGTCATACAGTACATAGGTGAAACTATGCGCTACCTCTGCAACACACCAAAGGTATGCACTGTGTGGCAGTTCTATCATTAATGGCAAAGTCACATTTAAAATGTTTCAAAAATGTTTCTTTTTTTCTTATCCTAACAGAAACTCAATGATCAAAGCCACAAAGTAAGACTGGCGATTGGTAATGGGATTAGAGCAGATGTGTGGACGAACTTCATAAGCAGGTTTGGAAACATTAAGATCATAGAGTTTTATGGCGCCACAGAGGGGAATCTGTTGCTGATGAATTACAGCAGCAAGGTTGGAGCTATTGGGCGAGACACCGCCCTCACGAAGGTACAGGTGCATACTTCATTATAAATTATGATGTAAAAGGTGTTTATCAATAAAAAATGCATGTTTAATTGTCCTGCAGATGTTTGTTCCACGCGCCGTGATCAAATACAACATAGATAAAGAAGAGCCTTTGAGGGATTCATCTGGTTTCTGCATAGAGGCTGTTAAAGGTGTGTCAGCACCAGGCCTCAAGGGAATATAGACAAGATTTTTTTTAATGCTTAGTTAGATTTTAAAAGGCAAACACCTATCATTTTTAAAATAGAAAAAAAAGACAATAAATATATTGTTTTAAAATCTTTGCTGGAGTAAAGAAAGAAAGATTGATCATATGGAGAAACTCTGGCTGTTTCTGTATGAACTTCCCTCAGGTGAGTCTGGACTGTTGGTATCTAAAATAACTGTGAGGTCTCCATTCACTGGTTATGCTGGAGACCTGCAGCAGACAGAGAAGAAGAAGCTGCATAATGTCTTTGAGAGAGGGGACATGTACTTTAACACCGGAGACCTGGTGTACGTCGATGACGATAATTTCATCTACTTTCATGACCGAGTTGGAGACACGTTCAGGTGAGTTCATCATTTAATTGAGTCAAATCGACTATGAAACTCTCAGTCTCAAACATTTTTTTTTTCTGTCAAAAGGTGGAAAGGAGAAAACGTGGCCGCCACAGAGGTGGCTGATGTCATTGTGCTGGCTGACTGCATCAAAGAAGCCACAGTGTATGGAGTTAAAGTTCCAGGTAATTTTTTTCATGGACAAATTCTGTGACTGGTGCAGCAGTGGAAATAGAGAAGTAAAATCAGTTTATAAATAAAGTGTTAGAAGATAATGAAAGAAAAGCTCAACACGTGGTCATTAAGCCCACTATGCCAACCTCAAATTCATTTATGGAGACACCCAAAGATATTCAAGTTTTTTCACAAGGTTAAGAGGATGGAATCAGGAAATGTTTGGCTATTCTGCAAAAATAACAGTGGCTATGAAATAAAACTATCATCTCCCTCTTAAGCCATGAATTGATTAGTGGTTGTAATTCATGTATACTTTCACTCAGAAATATGAAAAGCCTCATCTGGTAATATTTAGATAAAAGTTAATCTCAGTTTTAAATCATTTAAATGTTCTGATTTGACTAAATTTTGCTATCTGAGCGAGTAAACAAAGTCAAACACACCAACGGGTCCCTTTAGTCTGTTAGCTGGTGAGGTTAACAAGTCATCTGTTAGGTCAGTGAATAGTCAACCACATCAGATTTACCATGTACGTTCGCTTTAACACAGGGTGCAAATGCAATGTGAATGAATCAGAAGCTTTAGTTCTGTGTGAACGTTGCACAAGTTGTCCTTTTTTAGGTAAAAAGGCACAACTTGTGCTATGACCTCACGCACTATTGACCCTGCCTCTGAAGTGTCAGTCCCACTGTGTCACTCAGTCGAAGTCAATGCGCTGCTTATGAACTTTGACCACTAAAATTTCTTCATGAGCAGATAAATTAGTTTTAGATTCTGCAAATCAGAGTGGGAAAGAGGGGGAAATTCATCCCAAGGTAGAGACACGCTTTGTGCTAACAGAGAAGCCCAGTGTTGAAATTGGACACCGCTTAAAATTCACCAGGGTTGGCAAACAACGGAAAGGCAGCGCAGAGGGCAAAGGTCAAACCACAGCATGATAACGTAAACTGGAACATATTATCAGTTACAACTCCTTTCAGAGCAAAGAAAACTAAACACGCTAAAAAGAAAACAAACAGCCGATTTGTCCTTCACATTCAGTCTGTCTAATCAATTCTGTTGTAGATGTCAGATCACCAGCTGAACTGTTTGTTTGTCAGGAGGGGAGGGCTGGGATGGCTGCTGTCACTTTAAGAGATGGAAAAAAGTTTGACACTGCAGATGTTTTTAAACATATGGAAAACTTTCTGCCGTCCTACGCAAGACCACGGTTTATTAGGATTCAGGTACATTAATTATTATTATTATTATTAGTAGTAGTAGTATTAGTAGTAGTAGTAGTAGTCATAGTAGTATTCATGGTACTGTGATTGTTACAGAGTTCCTTGGAGGTAACCGGCACATTCAAGTATATGAAGGTGAAGTTGGTGGAAGAGGGCTTCAATCCAAATCAGATAATGGAACCACTCTACTTTCTGGATGAAAAGGAAAAGAATTACATCCCACTCACCCTGGACATATTCGATGGAGTAACGTTAGGAAAAATCAAAATTTAAATTAATTTTGACTGCATCTCTTTACAAGGACAATCCATCTGCTCATCTGATGCACACTGAGCCTCAGGGAGCTGTTTGGCACAGAAGTGCTTTTGTAATTTATCCTTCAGTCTTCATCTTTGTACTTGTTTCAGACAATAGTTTTATGCAGAAGTGTTAAATACACTTAAAGTTAAATACACTGAACCTACGCTTGTTAAGACACCCTGATTACAGTGGCGATCCTTGGATTTCACAACTAGGCCTTCAGCGGCGTCATGTCTGATTGAATCCACAGCTATTAACGTCAGTATGGAAACCATCTATATGATGATGCAGAAATACAGTATTATGATTCGTTGCATCACAGACGACTCATGTAGCCAGAAAAAATACCCACATAGCACAATTCAGCAAGTCTCCATCCACTGTGTTACGTTCAATAACAAGCGGAAGGTATGTGGGTCTTCACTAGCTTTATTTCTGAACACATGCACGTCCATCGCGACAATTCCACGTCACACTGTCGTGCTACTACGGCCGACAGCCGTGTGAAATGGTTACCATGGTAACACCGCTATGCTACACACTGTAGCCATAGCTTCGACACACATCAGAGAAACATCAATAATAGCCTGAGAAAATGACAATATTGTAACGGCTCAGAAATGGATTGGAGACGAGTGGGTCAGTGACAAACAGAAACACAAAACTGTATAGGAAACACAGCGGTTACTTGTTGGACTACTACAACACTCTGCTCAACCTAACACACACAGAGCCTGCCCACCCCCCCACTCCACCAACCACCGGCTCGCTTGCTGATTGACACACATGCAGTCCAGACTCGAAAACTCTTCTGCGAGGACGCTACAGTGTTAATTTAAAATATGATCATAAAATACATTTTACTCACCAACATTTATTCTCCTTTCTCAATAACGTCATTATACAGATTATCCGTTTCAGCGTCACCGTTTTAAATCAACACAAACATACGTTTACTGGTGCTGGTCGATACAGATGCCGCTAACTAGCTCCATCTGGTACCTCTCTGACCTTCCAATCAAAGGTTGTGAAAACGGCGATTGTGCGCCTGCAAGATGGCTTCCGGTGTCGCCAACTCAAAATCTGATTGGTTAAAGAAACAGTTCCATCGTTTATTTTAGGCTACAGGCGCCTGCAGCAGTAATTCTGAAGGCCTTAAGGCAGATTTCTTTGCTCGTGGCAACATGTGATGGCTGAAATATGATTGGATAAAAACTGTAACGTAAATATACACTACTGGGGAAGTAGCGCAAATGAGAGCTATGAAAGTAAGAGAACTGTATTTCGTTGTTCAAGTACTTGTTACTGTGTTCAATGACAATAAAGCTGAATCTAATCGAATCGAATCTAAACTGACTATTTGGGGTTATTTAATGACGAGTAATGGATTAGTCAGTGACTCTGGTAGTGTTTGTGTTTGGCTACTGCCTGATTATATACAGTAGGTAATAGTAAATTGTGTTATAAGTTATAAGAAGGTATACATAAAATATGTATAATATCAGTATTAAAAAAACATTAGCTTTTTTGATGGTGAACACTTGGTTTTAGGAATTGAATCCGGTTTGGCTAAATAACTTGGCAATGCATCATATTCATTAGGATTATGTAGTATTATTATAAAGAATGTAGACTTCCTGTCGCACTTTGTTATGAATGTGTCAACCATGGTTTCAGCCTTTGTATGTTTTTTCAAAGAAACAGTCATGAGGAAATTAAGTGCAGTGAACCGTTCTAACCTGTAGGTGTCGCAAATGTACCTCAGCCTGACTGGAGTGGCACTTATTTTTCTCTTGTTGTCATTGTTTATTTTTTAGTAAAGTTTTTATTTATTTACGTATTTTCGTTTTTGCGACAGTGACGCGTATCAGACGGTAGTAGTCGCAGATCTGGGCGCGAGACAAACATAAACAGAGAGGGAGAGAGATAAAAGTCGAGGGAAAACAGACAAACTCGCAGGAGGAAAACAGAGGAATGGAGGCGGGGTCATCAGCGCCGCCCCGACTACACTCAGTGAACTTTACCACACATTACTACACACTACACTGACTGACACACACATGTCTGCTGGAGCAGCGGCAACATGTACCTGTGGTTCACCGTGTTGGCCGGACTGGCCCTTCTCTCCCTCAGAGCTCTGCCTCCATACCTGCTCCAGGACGTGGTCTACATCCTGCGCAGCATCAGACTCGGCGCCAGGCTCGTCAGGTACAAGAAAAGCAAACCTTTCTACAGCATCTTGGACTGTTTCCTGGATGCGGCCAGGACGCAGCCCGGTAAGACCCTCCTGCACTTTGAGGGTCGGGAGTACTCATATGGAGAGGTGGACAAGCAGAGCACCAGGGTGGCCCGGGCCCTGCAGGCTTCTGACGCCAGGCTGAAGGACGGAGACACCGTGGCCATGTTTCTGCCCAACGAGCCCGGCTTCGTGTGGACCTGGCTCGGTTTGTCCAAACTGGGCTGCGCCGCCGCTTTACTCAACTTCAACATCCGATCCAAGTCTCTGCTGCACTGTTTCTCCTGCTGCGGAGCCAAAGTCATCATCACCTGTGCAGGTAAGCAACAGGGCATAATCTGCCCATCAGCCAACTGACCAATCAGATGCAACCAACCAGAGGCCAGAGAAAACAAACAACAAAAACTGTTTTACATCAGTGGAAACTCAAAGCCAAACAGCCTCCAACAAATGGAGTTTTTCAACACCAAATAAATAAATAAACCATAACTACTATCACCTCATTTCAATTTTAATTTAACAGAGATGTTTTGACTAGTTCCCTGACTGGAGTCTTTACACAGCACGAGTTGTCACATCACATGGAAGCAGTAGTTGTGGGTTTATGTCTCTCACCAGCCTTCATTAACAGCAGCTGCTCGCAGCCTGTTAATGATTACTTTGCTCTGGTCAGCGTTAGAGCTCAGTCACTGGGCCTGGTGTGAATGGAATAAGAGCTGAAATAAAGCTTATTGCAGCAATGGAGTGATTGATTTTTTGTGTGTGTGTGTGTTTTGGGATTTTGTCATAACATTGAGTCACACAAGTCACAAGTCACTATGTTGTCGTCTTTATTTCTCATTGACTTTTTCTCCTGGAAACGGTGAACCTCTGTGTCTTAACGTAATGATTTATTCCAACTTGTTGGACTTTGTCGTACTGGAGCACATAGACCTTCACCTCTGTTCTTCTTATTCCAATCAAATGCTGTTTTTAAAACCTAAACAGGGGGGTTTTAAAGTAGGAATCTGTAAAAGAGATTTCGTTTGTTTGGTTTGTGGATTTGGTCGCTGTGCTCCACGTTCAGTCCTGAAGACTGAGGTTATTTGAGGTAACATTGCACTCAGGAATCTGGTTTCTGTGTACTCCCTTTTTGGAGCATGGAGTCTCTCTATATGCATTTGAGTCTACACCATGTGGTCATATATCCCAAGGGCCAATGAGGTAACGCGATGCAGGCCTACATGTGCAGCATTGTGCAACACAGCACTCTGACGGTGGGCGCATGGATCTGAATGCTCCCCTGTATTTGCAGAGCTGCTGGACGCTGTGGAGGAGGTTTTGCCAATGCTCAGAGAACAGGGCATCAGAGTGTATCTCCTGTCAGGCAGTAGCAGCATCGAGGGCATCTACTCCTTGTCTGACAAGATATCCCAGGCCTCGGATCAACCTCTGTCCCGGGACCTCAGAGCCAACGTCACCATCCGGAACACTGCTCTGTATATCTACACATCAGGGACAACAGGTAAAGCAGGAAAGTCCACTCACACTGACTGAACTGTGAACTGTGAACTGTGTAAATGTGCAGCAAATTGTATTGTTTGGCATTTCTACTGTAAGTTAACTGAAGTACTATGAAACTGCAGGATATGTGTAACTCAAGCTGTGTAAATTAAGCTGCAGTAGGTCTGCAGGTTAATCCTGATACTGTGATAATTCAGTGGTTCATGTTAAAGTGACATTTGCTTAAAAAGATGAACTACTCATCTGGTGCAGACCAGCTACATTCATCAACCAGTTGCTAACTCTGACTGTTTGGTGCAGAGCCAGTAGGACTCAGTGAGTTTACAGTTTTGCTGTTTCTGGAGTGAGTTAATGCAGTAAAGCTGTGGTTCTGTAAAAACAAAGCTATAAGCTTAGAGTTTAGAGACATTTGAATCCGTTGTGGAACAAAGAAATATCATTTTAGCTTTAGTCAGTGGTTTAACAGCAGGGAAGTGATGGATCATAGTGCATGAGTGGGTTGTTAAGTATCTGTTGTTGTTGTTTTTTGTCGATCCAAGAACGGAAGATGTTTTATTATGTCTTTGACCTTGGCAGGTTTGCCTAAGGCAGCCATGATCACCCATGAGAGGGTGTGGGCGGCCTCTTTCATCCAGGCAGGATGTGGAGTCACAGCAGACGACATCTTCTACATCAATCTTCCTCTGTATCATGGCGCAGGCTTCCTCGTCGGTTTGACCGGAGCCATAGAGAGAGGTAACGCTCCTCTTAATTCTCATGAGTATAAGTAATGACGATATTGACAGCTGGTTTGGACACAGCAGAGGGTGATAATGTGTGCAGGAGGATGACGGTTGTTGTGTAATGTTATGACTACTGCAGGCATGACCATTGTCCTGAGGAAGAAGTTCTCTGCCTCTCAGTTCTGGGACGACTGCAGGAAATATAACGTGACTGTGATGCAGTACATTGGTGAAACAATGCGCTACCTCTGCAACACACCAAAGGTAAAAGAAAAACCAGATCAGCTTAAACTGTTGGAATAGTGGAAATGTTTGCATTTGACCAGAACTGTAATCACTGTTTGCAGAAAGACAACGAGAAGGACCACAAAGTGAGGATCGCCATCGGAAACGGTGTCCGCGCAGACGTTTGGACGGCGTTTCTGAATCGCTTCGGTGACATCCAAGTCAGAGAGTTGTACGCTGCCACAGAGGGAAACATCGGCTTCATAAATTACACGTCCAAGATCGGTGCAGTGGGACGCGTCAATTTTGTCCATAGGGTGAGTAGAGGAACATGTTAGTGGTGACGCTCCGGACACGGTCAGTATATTTCAACAAACATTGGAAATACTGGGGAGATTAACACAAGATCCCAAGAGGATCAACCCCAAGTCTGACCTTTTCTTTTAGTGCATTAACAAAACTGTCTTAAGAAAATAAAATATAATTTTTTTCACAATTAACACATTTCTTAACACATATTTTTAAAATTAACACACAGTTTCTTCATTGCTTCTAGTTTTTCTTCCCATACACTTTGATCAAATTTGACATTGAGAAGGAGGAGCCTGTCAGGAACTCTGAGGGTCTGTGCATTGAAGCAGCTGTAGGTGAGTCTGATGCCTGTGTTGCCTTTTTCTTTCTTTGATGATGAACAGAAGAACTTAATCGACGATATTGATTAGTGTTTTATCTGTTTTATTGGGTAAATTTTAAATGATTGTTGTAGGACAACAATCCAAAGTCCGATTTAAAAAAAAAAAAAAAAAGCAATCTGGATCTATGAGAAGCTGGAGTAGACATTTGTTTATCATGCATCTTTTTTTCTGTTTAATCAGGTGAGACGGGACTCCTGGTTGGAAAGGTAACTCCGAGGTCTCCTTTTGTTGGATATGCCGGTAATAAGCAGCAGACAGAGAAGAAGAAGCTTCGAGATGTTCTGAAAAAGGGCGACCTGTACTTCAACACAGGCGACTTGCTTTGGTTTGACCATGACAACTTTGTTTACTTCCAGGATCGAGTCGGTGACACATTCAGGCAAGTTGCGACTCCTCTATTGTGCTGATCCGTTTCTGATCTTAGCACCAGTTTCCTTGTTTACAACAGCACATACGACAACTGGCATCTGCAGCGAAACATACCGACACTTATACGGAAACACACATTTCATTTGATTCTTTTTTTTCGCATTAAGTAAAAGCAAATCTGCCTCCGTGCCTCTGTGTATAGGTGGAAAGGAGAAAACGTTGCCACCTCTGAGGTTGCAGACATTCTGACAATGGCTCATTGCATTTTGGAGGCAAATGTCTACGGTGTTAAAGTTGAAGGTAAAAACGCCCCCAAATTGTCCTGTGGGAATGTGTCACTGAAGATGTAGAAAGTAAAAATCGAACCGACGCTGAACAAGCTTCGTATTTGAATGTTTCCTGTATGGGAAGGATATGAGGGGCGCATCGGCATGGCGGCTGTCACGTTGAGAGCGGGAGAAGACTTTGACTGTTCAGACACTTATAAGCAGGTGGTCAGTTACCTGCCGGCCTACGCCAGACCTCGATTCGTCAGAGTTCAGGTAAAGAACACATTTTTTTTAATGCACTGATGTTGTATCTCAACCTGGTTTGCATTAGTGTCAGGTGTAACAACCAACTGTCATATGTTCTATTATTATTTATTGTCTTTAGTTGTTCTGACTAAGCTGTGACATTCTTAATTTCCACATTGTGAGACAGGATTATCTTATCTTATCTCACGGTGGAGTTGCAGTGAGCGACATGTCTGCAGATGACAGTGAATGTAGTGAAAACATTGTGTGATAAAGACGAGATGTGAAACGGTGACGTCAGCGTACATGATGCATCCCGGCTCTGTTGCTGCTGAAAAATATCTTATCTTTATAAACTGTGCTTTGCAGCCCTGCCTGGAGATGACGGGGACGTTCAAGATGAAGAAAGTGAAGTTGGTGGAGGAGGGATTCAACCCTGCTCACATCAAAGACCCTTTATACTTCCTGGACCCTGCGAAAAATACTTACGTTCCCCTGACTGAGGCGATCTATAAAGCAATAGCATCGGGAGAAATCAAATTGTAACATGGGATCGACCCTTTTGTTTACAAAGATTTAACAGTTCACTCAATGGACCTTTTTTTAACACAATCAACTACTCTCAGGGGGCAGATTGACTTTAAACATCTCATCATATACAAAGAGACTTTTTTTAATGAACACAACCATTATTCACCTCTACAGTTTTGTAAACATATTGCCTAATCCCGACAGTATGTCTGCGAACAGGAATGTCTAATTTTAACTAAACTAATTATAAATAAAAATATAAACAAAAATATAAAAATATAAACTAATTTTAATTGTAACTTTTAGTAATTAAACTGCAATGATCTTTCTCTTCACTCTCTCAACATGTGATGGACTGTGAAATTTTAAATGTAATCTTAAACGTAACATAGAGACTGAAGATACAGTGAGAATTTCAGTAAAGAATTTAGGTCAGCTATTATACAAATACAGATTAAACCCTTTAAGCCTCTTTATGTCACACTGCACCGATGTCATGCACAGCCTGACTTTGCATTATCACAGTTTGTCTTAGTGTTACTGCGCCTTTATCATGTTACTTAAGAAATACGTATCTGTCTTTAGTTTAATCTTCACTGTTAACTTACAAGATGTGAATGTGCAGAACAGAGCAGCAAGGTGCTTCACGGGTGCATTGACCTACAAAACCACTGAGATAAAACAGTATTCAAATTTTGTCACACAGGAAACATGACAAAAACGTCAAACGTGTCCTGCTAGTTTTAGAAAACAGTAAATAAGTAACAGCATTCTTAATGTGTGAGACTAAAATTTAATTTGTTTTTCTTATGGACAAAAATATAACGCATTATTTCGCACATTGTCTTTTCTTGGGTGTTTGAGATTTACTGAAAAGGTTTCTCTGTGTTTAATCTGACATTTAAAAATGACTTTGAAAGACTTTGGAATGTCACAACTTGTTTGGGAGCCAATATGCAACTTAAACACACAGGTTTGCTGAGCACATACAGAGAGGTGTTGCAGTGTTCGCCACTGTTTACCAAGAAACTGTAAAGGGTTAAATCTTCACACAGATCTCTCAAACCACACAGGAATCCGTTTGGCAGAGAAACAGTCCGGGTGTGTCAGTATGTAAAAAACATCTGGAGTCACATTCACACATCAGACAGTCCCTAGCCAGTCTGAACAATACTGGCAAAGCATCACTGCCTCGGAGGGATTAAAAGTCAGCAACTCCAACAACAACATTTGACCCCAACTAGCAGTTACTTTAAAAATGAATTTATTTATTAATACAGTAGTATACTTAGAAATGTGTCGCAAAGGAAAAAGAAAAAAAAGTTGACCTGAAAAATAATCCAAATAAATAATAAGAATGTCAGCCACACAGGAAAATAAACTAGCGCTAGGTTCAAGCAGTGTTATATCAAAAGAAAATCGTACTGATGTGCCATAATAAATTGTCTATTAGTACAAAAATACATTTCAGGGCACACAATACAGCATCCAGTATCACAAATAAACAAAGGGACCACTCTTCACAGCAGACCCCCTCAAGTATATCTTTTAAAATCATTTAAACCAAGCACTTCTCTATTTGTAAATAAGAATAAAAAGTTTTCTGACTGTTAAAAATGCCTTAAGTAGTATGTGTATATGTTGGTAAAAAAGTCGGATTTATTACTGCTTTTGTCAGTTCCAAGGCTCAGGGGTTTAACCAGAATACAAACATAACCAAGGTAACTGCTTCGTCTTTTTTAAACAAACTTTTTCTCTTTTATACAAAATAACAAAGATGTACAAAAGTTCATTTACAGAGAACCAAGGCCATATGCTAGCAATATGTACAGCCACAATTTAAACATCTTCTAGCTTTTTGTATTTCCTCAGACTTCATATGCATAGCAGTAAAAGAAAGCATACCTTTTCATCAGCCTCAATTATTCTCGTGTGCTAAATCCAAGTTCACTGGTTATGAGAAAATGCAGAGACAACTTCTTCTGTTGTGATCGCTTTAACTGAAGGATCCGATGTTTTAATGTTTCACTGAAAAGTTAATATGCAGATAAGGCATCACTGCTTGCAGTGTACGATGGAATTTTCATGTGTTGAACTTAGTAGTAACAGGCTTCTGGACCTGAGTCATAGCACATGCATAGATCTCTAGACAGCAGGAGTTTGTAAAATCAAGTCAGTATATTTATCTACGGTAAAACATTGCTACAAAACGACAGTTTTTTTTAAACGGAGAACGCCGTCACAACAAACGGGTCTCCATCACTAATACTTAACCTTCACTGTTAATTTTTTTTCTTTCATGTTCATGATGCCTACGTCTTCCTTCATGAGCCGGGTTTAGCATTTCTCAAGTCCTTAGAGAGCCTTCGTTAGCGAAACGCATGACCGCAGAACTCACAAACAAAAGTTTTGCATATACCAACTTTGCTGTTTGTGAGTGTGTTTTTTTTCATACAGTACACAAAAATCCTATTGCAATATTAAACAATTTTCAAAAATTCTACTTTTCTTGCACTGCGCTGACCCGTTAAAAAAAAATTGTCAAAAGTGTCAAAATGAGAATATTCAGTCTGTGCACTGGTCATGCATTCCAACTTCAGTTCCTTTGTTTAAATAACTTCTTTTAATCTTTATTTTTTGCAAGCCTTGAAAGCACCAAAAAAAAAAACATAAAAAACATGAGTACAGCCTTGGATATGCTGGACTCCTTAGATTCTCCTTGTATGTGTGTAATGTTTGCTTCTCTACTTACTTTTGTTTTGGGCACAGTAAACAACATGAGTACCAAGTTCATACTTAGAGCCTTGTGCACCCCGACATATAGCAGGGAGCACAGCAGGGCCAGCTGAGGTCCCCAGTTCATCACATTCAGTAACAGGCCAGCTGTTGCCCTCTTCAGAAGTGGTCAATAAGAACAGATACACAGTTTGCACCCACCAGGTAGTTTGGGTCTCCAGGGAGAGATTTGTTCTGCCAGGTTTTGGGATCACCTGCCAGAGAAAGAAACATGATGTCAGCTGCTGGAGGAACTCCATTTAAGTGCAAAAAGCAGAAGTTCAAGACAAGACAAGTCTCAATAAGGACATGTAACACAAATGATGGATGCAGGATATGTCATGAATCATGAGATTATTACATGCTCAGTAGATAGTCAATTTAATGAACGTTAAATCACTGATATTTCATACATTAACTCACTACTCACTTCAGTTAAGTGAGATTTCACTGTTGTGCTGACTGTAAAATGTATGGATCTTTATGAGTGCCCTGTTTTTTTGGATTGTTATTGTTACCTAGCCCAGTACGTAAATAACATAAATGTCCAAACAGCACATGCATGAAAAAGAAGTGAGGGGGGAAAATGGAAAAAAGATGATGAGTCAAATGACTCAGACACAAAGATTCTCTCTCCTCTAATCAACACAGCCCACAGACCCCAAAAGGACAGAGAGAGGACAGCGTACCCGACGAAGAGTCGGAGGATTTTAGAGCAAAAGACCAACCATCAGGAGTCATGGACGCACAGTGAGGTAAGCGCAGCTCCACCGGTTTCAGGAACTTAAGTCCATGAGGGCCACACATCACCAGCGGACTTAGCAGCGTTTCTCCTGCAAGGACACACAGGATTAAATTCTCACAAATGAAACATGCAGGAATCAAAACATTGGCTTAGCTGTTGCGAGTTTAGATCATGTGAGAAACTGCTAATTGGCATGTCAAGTTATGTATAATATGCTAACAAGGATTATTCTTAGAGAGCAACTGTTTTAAATGAGAAACCAACTGTTCATTTACCAGGGTTTATTCCAATACAGCTAATTATTAGATATCTATCTATCTATCTATCTATCTATCTATCTATCTATCTATCTATCTATCTATCTATCTATCTATCTATCTATCTATCTATCTTTCTTTCTTTCTTTCTTTCTTTCACATTCTTCTTATTCTTCTTCATTTTACGGTCATTTAAACTGACTGGAATTGCTGTCACTGTGTAAACTGTGGCAGTACTGACCTTTGTCCTTGTCGAGGGGGGGCAAGATGCTGTTGTCCCGGCAAACCTTGAAGTAAATCTCCTGCTCCACGTTCTCGGGGATGGCACCCTGGGGGATGATGATGCTTACGCCCGTCTCGATTGAGCTCAGAACGCCTCCATTACAGTTGAAGATACCGCGGGCGGTGGCCACCACTGTGTGCCCTTCATCGTCATCATCATCATCCAGTGCACTGGGGCTGAGAAACAGAAATTAACATCAGTCAAAACAGTAGAGGGTGACAATGATGAACAGCAAAGAGAAATTTCATTTATTCAGAATTTTCCCTTTAGAGAACCCACCTTACAGGGACGGCTTTGGGGATGGCGTTGATGTTATTGTGCTGGTATTTAAGCCTGTTGTCCATAGTGCGTGTGAAGGTGTCCAGGCCGCTGTCATGATCAAGGGGCTGTGGTGACAGCTGAGGCTTCCCGCTACTGCTACTCACCACACTGGGCTTGTTGAGGTGGTCTGTCTTCACCTGTGTGTCATTGGGCAGCAGGTTGTGGTTGAACTTGGGGCTCTCGAACTTGCGTTCGAAGGGCCTGGCTGAGCTGGTGTAAGGCTTGGGGACATAGCGGTTGTAGCTAGTTGGAGCAGGAGCAGCAAGCGTCTTTGTGGGTGCTGTATCAGTACCGTTGACCGGGGATTTGTCGGGGAGCGCCCTTGGTGCCAAGTAGCCACCTGGTGCAGGTTCATCCCTCCCAGCAGGCCTGAGAGCTGCCATCTCAGGTTTAGGATTGGGTGAACTCAACGGTTCAGGTATGGAGTTAGCTGGAAATTTTCAGAAGGATACAACTATTTAAAGGAAAAACTATATTGCAGCAGAGGCACAAAATTATAACTAGAAATTAACTCACACTACATGAGTACATGATAATAGTCAAGAGGCAGTTGGGGTTGAGGTGAGAGTTTGAGAGCTTACCGTCATTGGGGCTGAGTTTGGGCAGTGTGTTGGGTGGGATGGCAGGGGCAGGCAGCCCATACTGAGAGGAGGGGCTGATTTGGGGCAAGGGCTCATACCTTTTCTCCACTGGGCTCACCTTCTCTGCAGACTCAACCCTGCAGAATGAAGACACAAACAAAGTAGTTAATAAACACAACTACTGTACGAGCCTGCAGCTACTGCCAGTAAAGAGCAAAGGAAAAAAACTGGCAAACACCCCCTGGCACTCAGTGTGTTGTGATACCTGTTATATGGGTAGGATAGCTGAGCTGGTTTGGGCAGATCATGGAAGCGGTTGATGCCAGGAGCAGGCTGGCCCATGGCTTTACTATCAAAGCTTCTGCGATCAAAGTAGGACAACTGCTTCCTGTAGTACTCCTCATCCTCATCTGGGTCATAGTGATTGGAGCGCATTACATCATCCAGAGGTTTAGTATGAGGCTTCTGTGGTTCAGGAGCCCTGCATAGGAAACCAAAAAAAGAAGTAAAAAGGCTGCAGAGATCCTAACAGCAGGATAAGCCCACTGAACACTGAACTTAATCAGACATCCCAGAGAGAACAGCAACAGGAATGGTGCTGACCCGCTCATCAGTGGGACGATTGAAGTTTGGCAGATTTCACCCTAACAGCAAAAGCAGCCTGGGTCAAGTACCAATCCTTTAGCATGCATTTGTCGTTTGTCATGACTCTGCACAGCTCATCTGTTTGGCTTTTTGCACAATAACTTTGTGCCACAAGATGGCGCTAAAAGAATCAATATTTCCAAGTGTCCTTAGCAAGTATCTGAAGAATTGTCCTTCACCCACTTACTCTGTAGCATACAGTGTTGTAATTAGAACTACATACCTATAGGTGGACTTCTCCTGCTCCAGGTTGCTGAGGGAATTGGCTTTAAGGACTGGGCCAGGTGCAGTCACAGGTTTAGGAACATCTGCAGGCTGAAAAACAAAGAGTCTCTACATCAGATCTAAGTTTTTATTACTACTCTTATTATTTTTTATTAGTTTACTTTTGCTCTCCCTTTCGATATACTGTTCATTAATGAACCGGCGATCTACACAGGCGATCGACCTACTGGTGCTTTAAAATTAGAATGTGTTGAGATTGCTTTGTCTACCACGTAATTTACAGTCACACCTTGTGTCTGACCTGCGGTGAGGGGACAACTTACCCTAAGTGGTGCCGACTCTCCTCCCTCTTTAGCCCTGTCCATAGAGACAGAACGTTTATTCTCAAACATCTTGACTCTGTTAAGCACCGACTGAGGTTTCATGGCCGGGTCCTCATCCAAGTCTTCCCTGGGCAGAGGCGGGAGGGGTTTGGAGCCCGGAATGATCGCTGGCTCGCATGGGGAGGGGAGGGCCTCTGGTTTAGGCGGGGGAATAGTGGGTTCAGAGTTTATCACGGGCTCATGTATCCCTGTTTTATAGATTCGGTTTGGTGGCCCAGGAATATAGGCGGGCCTCAGACCAGAGTCACCATAATATGGTTTAGGAGGCTCTGGTGATCGAGGTGAATTAATTGGGAAGCCATGAGTTTCTGTGTCATATGGAGAGCGAGCATCATAAGCTGCAGGGGGCGGCGGCGGGGGTGGGGGTTCATCATAACGCATGGGCCCAGGTTTACTGTGGCGTGCTCTGCCATCATAGCCCACTGGTGAGGCCTCATCATAACGTGGCTGAGGGGGGCTGTAGTCCCTCCCTGGTCCATCCTCGTTGGGAGACTTGGGGTTGTAGCCCATGGGTTGCTGGTGGCCCGTCTGGTAACCTGCGGGCTGTGAGGATGAGGTCTGCTGGTCATAGGGGGGCCACTGTTCATTGTAATGAGGCACACGGTTGTCGTAGTGCAGGTGAGAGTCAGTGTTGTGAGGCTTTGGTTCTGTGTAGCCGCCTCCATCGTATCCGTAAGGCGGGTGGTCATATTCACGGTATGGCTGTTTGTCCTGGTACGGCAGCTGGTGACTGTAGCTCATAGACTGCTTCAGACCGTGGTTGATTCGCACAGGGTCCTCCATATTGTACAGCTCTTTCTTGTACATCTGCAAAGAAACAATGCTAAATAAATACATCAATCAGAATCTCTTTAAATTTGCGATTTAAAGAAAAAAAAAAACACCATAATGAAGCACAGAAAGCTGTCAAAGAAAAATGCTTTACCAACACAAGATTAAATATAAAGTCAAGTTAACTTCGATGCGAAGGAAACAACCAAAAACTTGAGGAAATAAATATTATTAACAAGATTCCAATCAATTAAACAAACATCAAGTGCAATTACACAAGCAAACCTTTACCCATTATTTAAAAACCGACCTGAATGCACGTTTGACAAGACGCCTTTCAAGAATGGTTAGAATACATGTAAACACAACTGGATTTAAAACGATGACTCCTCCACTTTAACAACATTCCATCAATAATGAACTAACAAGCAATTTGCACATTTCTGAAAGGCCTCATTTCAAACATATGATGTGTAGCCTGTAGACAGCAGATTTAGTTAAAGTACTTCCTATAGGAAAAAGCTGATTGTTGGCATCTACTCAGGAAACAGCTGAACAGAAGACATAATGCAGTGAGCTGATGTAATTTTGTTTTTCCTTAGGGAGAATTGCTTGATGGAAATCGTTACCAGGAGTACTGTCTGCAGGTTAGCGTTCATCATGCAAACAACATTCAGTTTGCATCTAATGCAACGTCAAACTACTGGCACTACAACAGACGACACATCTACCACTACAGTGCTACTGTAAGTGCCACTATTGTTTATCTACAGAGAAGAGTCAAAGCTAAAGGGAATCCAAAAACATTAGGAGCCATGCAAAGGAGGTAAGAGGCAACAGTTAGGGCTGGTTGTGGATGTCTTCACCCTGGTCAAAGACTCAGATGTACCAGTCCTTCTGGTCTCCCAGCCCACTGTGGTGCATGTGGACTAGTCTGTCACACATTTTCTCTGGGAGCCAGAGGCACACAGTGGGATCAGTGAGTCACACAGTGTGGGCATTTCATGCAGAGAGCGAGTGGTAAGCATGTGCGAGAAGACAGGCAGTTAAAACAGCAGGCTGGGGCCCAGGCCCGGTCCGAGTGGCTGGTCAAACAGTGGGTACCTTTGGTTCTGGACCAGATGGTCCAGACGGGTGGGATTCATGTGGTGGTGGTAGGGGCTGAATAAGCTCAGGGGCAGGACTGGGGCTGCTAAGTGAGTCACCCTGAGGAGCTACAGCTGCAGCAGACGGCTCCTCTAGGTGCATACCCTCTAGCTGTACAGGCTGCTCAACAGCAGGGGGCGTTACCACCGTTGGAGGCAAAGAGGGCATGGGTAGAGCAGCCTCATCTTGCTGTGAAGTATTGTTAAGAGACATTTATAACACAGCCTGCCAAGGGTACATAAAGCAAAGCTCACCCCCAAACCATGATCTTCTTCCTGACACTGAAACAGCCATGTGATTAGCCAGACACTGAGAAAAACTGCAGTTTAAATTGATAACGTACCCGTAGCTTCTATTACATGTTTATTACTTAGCAAGGAACATTTAATCTAAACAAAGGTCAGCGTACGACGCCGAACACAAAGGAGCTGTTCCTCTGTTCTCGCATATTACTGACAGACAGGACTGCCTTCAAGAACAGATATGGACTTCACCTGCTGCGGTGTGGCCATCTTGAATCCAGCTGGGTCTATACGACTGGGTGGTTCGGGCTGTGCCGGGTGCTGGTATCCAGGGTAGACGGGGCTGTCCTGAATTACAGGTGGGTCTTCTCGCACCGGCTCTGAGGAACGTGTGATGGCAGGCTCCGTGGGCAGACCCACCTCGTCATTCAAAGTCTCATCCAGCTCCTGGTCTGTGTACGCTCCACCCTCCGTGTCTGTGTCCTCATAGTCAGAGGTGTGGCGGCTGTCAGTACTATACATGGAGTATTCACTACCTGGTGCTGACAGGTAGGACAGACGGTCATCGTGGATATCCAAGTCATCCTCTGTAGTGCCATCCGCCTGAGCAGAGCAGAGATATTGTCACCTAATATCAAAATAACCGGACTCATCGAATGCTCATTGGTTTAGTAGAACAGAGCAGCCGGTGGCCAGTTTTTCTCACCTTGCCCTCTGACACCCACACCAACTGGTTCTGCTGCTGCTGGACAGTTTCTTTCAGAGCTCCGTACCAGCCGTCATTCATGTTGTTTAAGTTGATGGTGGCTACAAGAGAGAATGTTTTGAGTTACAACCTCTCATAAAGAACCAAACATGGAAAAGAGATGATACACCTAGTCTCCATTGGGTTTTAGACATTCAGACACCCACTCACTGGTGAACAGGTGGTGATTGTTTTTCCTCAGTTTGATGGCTCGCTCATAGAGCTTCCTGGCGCTCTTCCTGGACTCAGGACACAGTCTGGTCCTCATATTCTTCACACCCTGCTTATTATCAGGATTTAAGAAGACCACAATCGGATACCACTGAGCATAATTCAGCCTATCCACAGCGTTTGGGGTGATGTCCAGTACGGCATGTTTGTCCTGCATGGGATGAGAAGTAGAAGGATGAAAAGTATAAATAAAATTATCTGTAAGGATTTAATACATTAAAGGAATTCATACACATGCTTCATTACTCACTCTGTCAATAATCTGTTTGATAGTGTGAAGACGAATGATTCCAGAACTACGCTGGTCTGTTCCTGCATCTCTCGGTTCACTCTCTGTAAAATATGGTTCAAGATTTTTACAAAGAAAGTACAGGCTTATTGTCGGTTATTGGTGTCTTCAATAATTACGCTATAAGATGCATAACAACATACTTGCAAGCTCAAAAAGATCTGGCTCTTCTCTGGAGAGTTTTTCTCGAGCGACATCAGCAATGGGCCCAAAAATTACAACTGGTCTCAGGAAGCCAGCTACAAAAAAAGAAAAAAAAGAAAAAAAAAATTAATAATAACACAATAAAAGTTGTCTGACACTGGCATGTTGAACAGAAACAATTAGATCCTCACCTTCTCTCAGCACAACTCTTTCATAAGCTGGGAACTTAGTTTGGACTGGCTGGGATGACAGGTCCTCTCTGCTTTTCCGAAGGTTCCTTTTGGAGCTGCGAAGACCACGAAACCTCCAGAAGTCGGCTCTGTCACCACCTGCTGTTTTGGGTAGAGTGTATTGCACACTGGAGAGCTGCTCTGCTCTGTAAAACAACAGCAGAGAGGCAAGTTCTTAATGTATCACCAGTGAATAACTGCATCCTAAATAGTGCCATAAATTTGGCACGGCAAACCTCAACACCACCAGTACCTGAGGACATTATAGAGTAATAATCATAACAAATGTAAAACAAAGAATGAAACAAGGAATTCTTTGAACTGCAATGCAATTCAAAGCAAAGCTGTCACCTGTTCTTGTTGGGGATAATGCCCCGCTCAACCTCTTGGTGGTTCTTGCCAATGCGAATAGCAAGCCAGGAGCCCAGCTTGCCATTGTAGAGAGTGTCCACTACACGGAACACTTCACCCTTGTTAAAGCTTAACCCATACGGAGATTCTTTTTCATACTCAAAGTGTGTCCGGATGTAGAAGGAGTCACCAACATCTGACTCCACAATTCGCCGATAAACTGAACAGGAAAGAGCAGTGAGTGAATGGTTAAAAATCCACCTTTCTGTTTCCTCTGCTGACTCACTTCACTTACCATCTTTCTTCTTCTGGGCCAGAATGGTGACCTCTTCACCCTTAGGAAGGTCCAGGAGAAACAGCACCGCCTCCTCTCGGATTATGTTTGCAAAATCGACATTATTTACCTGGAATTCAGGAAAACCTGGGTTAATATTTTATGCTTTTCACAGAATAACGTCACTGCAATTTTGGACTATTCTATCTCTTTTACTTATGTTATATTTTTCCCACACTGCATTAAAGAAAATTTACACCTTTATTTAGGTAAAGGTTTACATAACTCTTCCTGTCCTCAGCATTGCCTGGGTAACTGCGGTTTTACTGCACTGCAAGAACTCAAGCCATTCATCATTATGCTTGGAGAAAAGAGGAGGAGGTACAAACAGCGATATATATGACTGAGAGGAAATGGGACAAACACAAGAGGAGACAGTTTTTAGTGTGTGTTCTCTCAGGGCCATCGCTAAGAAACCAACTAGGAGGCACAGGAATTTTGGAGTAGTCAGTGCATAAAACACTGATTTAAAAAAACGTTGGGATTTTGGAAGTGTTCTCACCAGCTTTAAGTTGAAAAAACAAGGGCTGGATTTCAGCTGTCAGGTTATAAGTTTGCTGTGTTAAAAATAAAAGTAGATCACCCTGAGAATTTGGTCACCCTCCTCCAGGCCCTCCTTAGCAGCTGGGCTATCCTCCAGCACTCCGGCTACAAAGATGCCCACGTCATTCCCTCCAGCCAGACGCAGCCCCACGCTCTCCCCCTTCTTGAACTTCACCAGCTTCATGCTCGGCCTAGGGACAAAGAAAAGACACCCCGACCACAGAAGAGAGAAGGAAAAGAAGAAGGAGAAGAAAAGAAACGGGAATCGGTCAGGGAATTGTCGGCCTACAGAGCAGGACAGTTTTTGATGCAATTAATCTGTGCGATTCACAAACACCGGACCGGAATCTTAGGTTCTCTTCGTTGTCAAGCTTGCTGTATGCAACTGCATTTCAATACTAACTGTAGTTCATATAGTTTTTGATTTGTAGATTTCAAAAGCTGTTGTACATGCAGTGTATCAGGATAAGTTATACTTTCAATATTACCGTAGGATGCTATCGTCATGAGCAGCACTTGGCGCAGGGGCATCAGAGGGACTGACTGGCAGGTCTACATCTGGCTGTCCAGGCTGGGCATACACTGGCTTGGGCTCTAAAAAAAACATACAAAGACATTCAGTGAACAAAAATGAAACACAACAATATTAACAATGAAATACAACAATATTAAAACACAACTGCATCTACACATTCACACACACCATCAGGGAGTGTAGGGCAGGGAGGTCAAACAGAAAGACACCACAACACTGCGGGCAGGGAGAGAACGTCGGACTCAATCAACTCATATTGTTTATTTTCACTTGGCTCTAGGCAAAGTCAGCCAGGCTCAGGAGGCGCCTTTTTTGGCCACTGTGCTTTTTCCACTGTGTTAAAGATAATAATTCTACTGCACATGACTGCCAGAAACATACATACTGTTTGATTCGTGCACACATTTGAATGTAAAATATCAGAATCCTGAGTGGTTTACACATGACTCTTCCTACATGCACACACAACAATCTGGTTTCATTGCTATTGCCTGCATCTCTGACCTGGGAGTGGTGGAAGCTGTTTGTCCTCTCTAGCAGTTGCTGAGTCCTTCGGTTTGGGTATGGGAACATCATCAGCCAGTTTCGCAGGTGTAGATGCTGGTTTCGACATCCGTTCGTCATCACGGCTTCTGTGACTACACACAAAAATAGTGCAATGTATCTTAATAACTGGAAGACATAGCATAGCAAATAGGGAATTCTGGAGATGTAAACCTTGGAGGCAACAGGAAAGCTTTAAGGCTTCAACTTCTGGGGGGAACTGGTAAAAAAAACCCCTGCTCAAATGTGAAGTTGTGTCTTAGTCTTAAAAGGTCAACGCTTTGTCTTTCCACTCTTCTGTGGTCTATTTTTAGTTCACCTTATCAGAGGTGTAAGAGTGAAATTTACTGTGGCTCTGACTTTAAACCAGCAGAGCTTTGACTGATGCACACTGGCCCTGGCCACTTCTGAGTCAGAACATCGGAAATAATGACAAACTCTCAATTTTCTCAAGCATTTCAATATATGCTGACTTTCCCCAATGCTTCCTCAATTAAGAAATCCAAAAGGAAAATAAGGAAGCGAAGCGTGCTGGCCATTGGTGGCTGATGGCGAGGGTCCGTATATCTGAACTGCTGTAGCACAGCATTACTGACAAAATACAGCTTTATTCACAGGCGAGGGATAAACGTTTAAAGTGGCCACAAAGGACCAGGCTTTTTCTATCTGTCCTGGAGGAAGCCCGGATTTGCCAACTTAAATGAAACTGAAATTGAGATTATGATAGATTGTTACAGTTGCAACATCTACAACATTCAACTAATATCTATTTAAGAGTTACTACAACTATGCTACCAAGTGCTACCTATTCGATCAGGGTAATGAGCGATGACTTACGGTATTCTCCAGCTGTTGATGTGTAAAAAGGAAGAAAAGGGGCAGAGGCTGAGGAATCAAAAATTCTTTCATCATTAAGAAAGATGACACCACTTATACACAGTGGGTTTGGTTTGGGTTGAGTGCAGATCTTTTTTTTTTAAAAGACTAAACAGGGTGGCATTCTGGACTGGGGCTCGATCCCAACTTTGTCAAGATGTTAATAACTTGTAAACTTAAAACTCATAAAGATGTCTACTTTTGGCAATAAGCAGAGTGAAAGAGAAACAAGCCTCTAAATGAAGAATGAATGAGGAGCATTGTGATGGCTGGCATTTACTAAACAAAAAATCGAAAATCCTATACAATCGGAAAAGGGCAGAACAAATACCTTGAGATACATTTGCATTTATTATGTGGCCCCTGCTTTGGTCTTTACCTGCCATTGCTGATTTGTGGAGGTGAGTGTCTGGAGTGGTCTGATGGTTCAGATCTTCGGTCTGGAGAGCGGGACCGGCTGCTACGTCGTCTGTCGTGTGATCGATTGGAATGATCGGATGTCACAGAATGGATGTCTGAAATGTCTGATCAAACAAGAGACACTGTTCAGCAGCTGCAGCCGACTCCTAAATTTGGGCCGTGTCACGTTTCAACAGAAAACAACTCTACAGAAAACACAACTCTCACCATCTCTGTCAGAGGCGTTGGCTGAAGGAATGCTGTCATCGAGGTCCGGTATATTCAGCAAGGTCGCCCTCTCGTCCCTCTGAACAACCATTTTTAGCTTGCCCTTTGACCTTTCTATCAGCTTCTTGGCGTCTATCAAGGAGAGGTTCTCTGTCACTGTGCCATTGATCTGGGAGTATTAGAAAAAATGACTGTCAGGCATGACACAACAAACAACAACACATTCCACGCAGACACAGAACTTGAAAAAGGGTGGTAATTAAACAATGGTGTCTTTGTTTCACATTTTAACACATTTTTTAATTAATTAAATAAATAAGTAATTAAATAATTGTCATATGATGAGTTGCGTTTAGGCTACAAATGCACTGTATTAAGGGCACAAGATCAAATGCAAATGAAATCCGACACTAATTGTTTGTCAGGGCCAAATCATTTTGGAAAGCTGTGGGGCACCACACAGAGGAAAAAATTAGATGCAGTCAAGGCTCAGAATTGGAAGCAGTCACTTGTATTCCATCATTATTTTTTGATTAAATTTCATTTATTTTACATGCATTCAAAGAAAGAAACACAATTTGATTCAGAAATGTTTCAGTTATCAATTCCTTTGTTATTTTTTCCCCAAAAAATATATTTTTCTTTGCTCATACTTACTATGAATGCAGTCCTAAAAGTAAAATAACTGAAATGAGACATTTGATAGTCCAGGGCCAGCAACATCAGGACATATAATCACTACTTTTCTTTTTAAAACAAAATAGAAAAAGAGAAAATAATGCAACATGTTCAAGTTACATCCACCATAAATATTTTATAATGTTTATCTATTGAATGTTCACCAGGCTTCTTGTCTCATGCACTCCTTTTCCCACACTCACCTTCAGTACAACATCCCCTTCGTGGATGTTGCCGTCCCTGGCTGCCAGACTCTCAGGGGAAATGTCCTTGACAAAGATATGGCTGGCCAGGCGCAGGCCATATTCTGCTTACAAAGTGAATGACAGCAACAAAGATGATGTTAGCACAGATTTCACACAACCACACTGTTCACACTTTGCTGAGAGCTGCTCTCCCCACTGGGATTAACAGTACTGATTAAAGAAGATAAATTGTTCTTCTACTGAGATTTGCGTTAATTTAGATTTTGCTGTGGCTGGCAAATTTTATTTACTCTGGCAGTTAACCAATGCTGATTTGAAAGTCTTATTCTCCTCTGTAAATCTGGCTGTCTGGTAATAGTTGGATAAATGAAGTGATGGGTGCCTAAATACCAACAAGTGTAAGTGGTTAAAAATACACAGAAACTGTCCTGTCATCACTGTGCGATCACCCAGTTTGTGGGCCTCACCTTCATTTTTGCGGGATTTGACAAGTGTAACCTTCGCAGGACGTGGAGGCAGGTTGTGTGAGCGACGGTCTGACCGTGGGGAGAGACTCCTCTCCCGAGAGACGCTGCGCTCACGTTCCCTGTCCCTTCGCCCAGTGCTCCGGCCACTGCGCCTGCCAATGGCAGCGCCCATACCACTATAAGCCCCGCTGCGTCCGCTCCGTGTCTCATATATCTCTTCATCGTAGCTGTCCTCCTCTTCATCGTGCTCCGACATAGTTTCCCTCTCCCCAAGGCGACCCATTGGGACATGTACCTTCCTCTTTCGTCTGATTGTCTGGCCATGTTAAGAAAAAAAAAGGTTTGAGATCAGTGTGACAACCAGGAATTTATACTAACTTAAAAATCAATGCCACCAATGATCATGTACATTTCTCCCACAAGTCATACATTTTAATTTGTATGTAAAACTACATTGTATTTGCTGATTTTTATTTTCAGTGCCCACAAAAAGACTCCTTCCTAGGGAAAATCATAATATAACATAGATACTCACAATTTTGGCAATTTTTCCACTTTTACGAAGCTGCTGGACTGCATACGCGTGCTCCACATTGTCCATGGAGACAGCGTTGACCATAACAACTCTATCATTTTCTCTAGAGAGAGAGAGAGGATATCGAGATCAGACAAACTGGAGTCTCTCTGCTACCGGAAGGGTAATTTAATACCAATAACTGGCAATCTGAGCAGCACTGTCAATAAAAGAAGAAAGTCTTACTGCAGTAGGCCTTCTGCTGGGCCTCCTTTCAGCACATCTGAGATAACAATGGAGGTTTCACCACTCTGAAAATGAGGGTTATCCCGACCTCCTGATATGGCTATCCCAAAGCCAAACCCTGGTGCCTGCACACACAGAGACAAACACATTAAGGCCCAAATATGCTATATGTTGACATTTCGTCACATGAGATGTATGTTTACAAATTATGTAACTTCAAATGTACCTACATTTAATTGAGTCCACCCCAACAGATTTGTCAGAAAACCCTTTATTTGCTTCCAGAATCAACATGTTCTATGCAATACTATACAACAAAATGCTCCTGCCTTTGTTTTGAGTGAATCTGCACACAGTGTAAGTGGTTAGGTGAGTAATTTTCCCCAACCTAACCCTAATGAAAGTCTTACAAGAAAAGCTCAATAACAAGAACTCAACCACAGGTGAATCTGATCATTAATTAGACACAGCAGACAGCTGGAGATTGAACTTGTCTTGTTTTTGGCTTTCACAGGGGGTCTACTCATATATGTTGAGCACTGTTTATTTACTGCCTACTCTACAGAATCTGCTTAGATGTTACATCTGGAGAGATTGCAAAAAAACAAAACAAAACCATTACATGTTCAGCCCTCCTGACTCAGACCCTGACTATCTCCACTTTCCACATTAAATTTTTTTGAACACTTTATGTTCAATCAAGAATTAATTCCAACCAGCACGGTGTAGAGCAGATTCAGCTGTAATATGAAATATGGTGGAAGGTCTGCAATAATCATCAGTACCGGTACATGCATGTCTCTCTACACCATAAATATGACTTAACAAAATAAATCTGTAGATAGTAACTGTAACCATAAAAATAAAGCATCATGCCGGCTAGTATTCTGCTGAGCTAGGTTTAACAGCAGCTGCCCATAGGAGATGTTTTAGGAAGTAAAGCTAATGTGCTGTTTGCTGTTAAATAAAGCAAAGATAATTTCATTGGTCAACGTCATAACAGCATTTGACTGGGCGCAGACATTTTGTGGATAAAGACAAGCAACATGAGCACCTCGAACTGAGATACACATTTCTGAATAATACACACATGTGAGCAGGAGCTTTCTGAGAGGGCAGGGTTTTGAGGGAAAGAATTAGACAATGCTGACATGTGCTTTGAAAATGAGTGACGGTGCTCTGGAGTAAAAGATACATCAAAACATCTTCACTGATGTGATCTCAAGCAGATAAGAAGCAGGAAAACAGACACCTACCCTGTGTAGTGTAACTGTGTGCTGTTCCCAAATGACAGTCTCCTCCATTGCTGCGCTCTAAAAGAAAAAGACAGAATGAAATTATGATGAGCAGCCTAACTGACTAAATGATGGACTGACGGTCCTATGACTGATGTGACAGATTCAGTCCAAAGAGTCATGTGTCCTGCCATGTTTCCTTCAGCAAAATACAAAATGCCACAGCTGGCAAATAGATATATATATATATGTGTGTGTGTGTGTGTGTGCGTGTGTGTATGTGTGTATTTAACAGTAATCCCATGGCTCAAAAACTGCTCCAAGAACATTTGTTTTTAAAATATATGCATAAATGACCTTTTGAAAAGGTGAAATATACCTTTATTTAAATCCATTGTTTGGTTCTTAAGAATAAGTAGGCAGTTAAAATCCACTCCGCTCTTCGGCCTGAGCTGAATATAGGAATACTTTTATTCCTTGATATTTTTTAAACAAAAATATGAGGAGGTTTGATTTTATTTGATTGTTTGTGTGACACAGTTTCAAATAAGAAACAACACTGTCAACCAGTGTAAATTAAACCCCACACTGCAGTTCCGGTGTTTCTGGGCTACACTCACAGGTGAAATTTGATAAGGATGTAATTGGTCACAACAACAACAACCCTAGAGCTCCACTGTACAGATTATTAAGTTTGTTTCATGTTTGACACTATTGTTCATTTACGGCGAACTCTCTCACACTGTCGAACAAATAACATGAACAGGTTGGTGTCAGACTCTTTAATACCAGGTCCACAGTATGACGATGGTGCACTGAAAAAAAGTACAATGCTAAACTCTGTGACGGATACAATGTGGGCGCACTGACAGCACGCCAAAAATTAAAGCACACACACGTCACATTAACAACCAGAGTGGATAAGATGAAGGTCGACTCATTCAGCCGGTAAGGCAGCGGTGTTCTCGGAGCCCCACTGCTTCATTCTTATCTTCGCCATTCTATATCATTTCACCTCCAACACAATCTCACAACACATTACACAGTCAATGACTGTGTATAAAGTTCTACCAGGCCCACCTTCTTGAGAGCAATTTACAACCCACATTAGCATCAAATGCTATAGCTCCCATTTATCATGTAAATTGTTCGAAGGTCTGTGACCTTAATAGTAGAAACTATCACATATTTAGCATCTACTTTGCTGGTAATTTCTTTGTCATATCCAACACTTAAAATATAGTCACATAGGCAGAAGGGCCAAGGGATGGAATGACTTCATGTTGCAGTACATTCAAGTACAATGGAGGATGAGAATATCAATATAATATTCAATAAAATATAACATTTAAAGTAGTCTTATTTCCACCCTCAGCACGTTCAAGGCTTGGCGAATGAGGTAAACGCACATCAACACAACAAGCGCATGCTGGTTTTGTGAAAAACTATAATGTGAGCAAACATGTATTTAATTTCAAAGGAAAGAAGTACTATTTTAATGCCGTCTTTTGTTTCACCACCAAGAGATACTATTGGCCAAGTGCCAAACATTAGCAAGCATCTGGGAATACAGACAGCTGAATAAATGGCCACAAATAGCCACAGTCGTACTCAGCATGGCAGCAAAAGTCCTAAACTCTTCAGGCAGGACCTAAACATGTGCATGGGGGATGAACAAAAGTTTGAACAAGGGAACTCCTCCTGGCCTCCCACAGTGAAATAAACCATCTGAATATTAACAAGACTGGCTAGAAACAGAGTGCTGAATCCTCACTGGAACGTTTGCTTTTCAGGGAAGAGGATTTATGTTTGAGTCTCGCTGATTAACACTCTGGAAGCCCAAATGCAAAGAAATGATTTCGTCTTTATTTAGAAAAGGGTTCCCCATTAAGCTGGAACGTATTAAAAGGTAATTGTTATCCTGTCTCTTGTCGGTCTGTCTGTCTTTCTCTCTCTCATACACACACAGACACACACACAGACACACACACCTTTTGCTTTGAAGGGATTTAGTATTGTTTGCTCCTCCTGCAGAGCTTGTTGCTCTGGTAACAGGAGGGAACCGTGTGGTGTTGTTCAAGTGGCCTGACATTTTCAGGCTGTATGTGAAGGTTCCTCTCAGCTGTGAAAGGTTTAAAAAAGACACAGCTGAATTAATTTAAAATCAAATAAATGTATATATTTTGGGATGGGCACCATTTATTTGTAGCTACATGTATACACTTAAATGCAGTGCTCCAGTGACCTGATAATTTAGAACATCTGAAAAGTGTGCACTGTTTGGCTTTAGCCAAAGCAACATTTTAGTGCCTGATTCAAAGCCAACAACAATAATCTCACCAGACGGGTAAACATTTGAGAAACAAATAGCTTCCCATTGTTTAAGCTGTGAAGACTTGTGCCAGTATCCAGTGACTGATGAGTGTGTGCAGCATTGTCATGCACACACTTTACGGCCACACATAATTTGTGCAAACAGAGGCTTCGTGCCACATGGCAGAGCCAGGGCTGGCAGCCGCTCCACATCGGAGACACGCCGGGTTAGATGGGTCATGCCTCGGGGATTACGACTGGGCAATTTGGGAGGCAGTACAACACAGATGGACCACAGAGCCGAGAGAGGACACAGTACAGGAGATCTATGGTCAAAATAGACTCAGGTCAATACACAACTGGTAAGCAACACAACTGCTAGAGAACCCTACTGTGGTTTATTCCGCTTCAGCAGATCAAACTACAGAAGCTCAACCAAAAGCATTTTAAGCTTTTCATTTCAAATCAATTTAGGTCTGAACTAATAACCAGTTCCACTATTGTAAATCAGAAACAACTGGTCAATTAATCAATTAGTTGATCAAAGGCTTTTTGAAAATCTCTGTTCATTGGATTAACTAAATCTAGATTTCTTCTGAGGAGGCAATATGTCATAGTGTGACAATCTCAAAGAAATGATTTTGTGCTGTATTGTGGTTTAGGTGTGAGACCGAACCTTTCTCAATTCTGCACACTCTGGCAAGAGGCTATAAATAGTCCTCATTAAGTCAGCTGTTGTGATGCTGCAACAGAGTGATTTAAGGTAAAACTTGCAGCATGAACACTGGAAAACCTCGAATAACCTTTTGTTTAAATGCCACGGATCGACTAAAAACAAATGATACAATACAGAGAAGAAAATATATTTAATTCTCTTCTCTTCAATTTGTTGGATATGTCTGTAGGGTCTGAAAAAAAAACAGACAAGGACGACAGGACATTTTCATAAATCATATTGAGTGCAGGCAGAGAATATGTAGCGATTAAAAAAAGTATTAAAATAGCAGAAGCTTAATGTTGAGGACAGAATGGTACAATCTTTAGGAGTTACACATAGGCACCAGAACCTGCTTGGATTTCTCCTAGACTTCTCACCTCTCATTTAAGAGGATTCTTCAGTGACAGAAGACACTCAAGTCCACTAGCCTACTTCTATGTACAAATCCTGAAGATACTCTGACCTGGATGACTGAGAACCCTCACAGACATACTCGTACTACTTTACACCTCAACTAAATTTAGCTGATAATTTTTTAACAGATTTATAAAACCTGAAAAATATGAAACATAACTTGGTATTGTGTATTTTCTATTACAGGCAACAGAAATAACTCAGCACAACTCTTTCTCCATAAAAAATAAATTTATATCAGCTTAAGATAATTTTTTTCTGGAATCTAAATGAGTTTCAACGACTGAACTATAAATGAGGCTCCACTGGATAATCAATCAAAAGTTCTAAGTCATTTGAATAAGCATTAAATCAAAGCAGACCGGTATGGCAACAAACAACAACTTGCTAAATCCAGAACACTGTTGAAATTGCACCATAGCCAGACAGAAAACAACAAAAGGATCACATGCCACTGTGACTTATGGCAGTGAAGCAGCAAACATAAAATAAGAAGACTGATGACTTGAGAAGTTGCAAATGATGTGCTGGGGAGTGCTGACAATTGCTAAAACCCCCGAACATATTCATATGCTAAGAAAGGCCCTTTGTCTTAACACCAGAACGTCCTGTGAGAGATGAAGTGACACTCTGCACATACAACATGATTAGACACTCTGCCGACCTTTAATGGAGGGAAGACAGTAGCAGAGACGCAGCCTTGGATGTGTGAGTAGAAGTATTAAATCCAGCAGGAGATTCTTGCAGATGCACATCAACTGCCTCAGTGGATGACCACACCAATCAGGATGAAGAGGCACATGCCAACACCTTCTTTCTCTTTTCTTAGCTTTAAAACAACTGAAATTATGACCAGAGGTGAGGGGTTAAGAAACACACCCTGCAGCTACACTACAACGCATCCTCTGCCCATCATGAGTCCATGTCCTCGTTTGTCATTTTTCCCTTAGACTCTATCCTTCCCACTACTCTCTCCTTACACGCTCGTGGATCGAAGCAAATCCCATCCGGCTTGGCAGCGATCTGTGAGGGATCTGCAGTCCCGCTACAGCATGGGACTCCTCTGTACTAGCGAACATCTATCTGCAGTGTAAACTGCTGTATTGGACTTAACCCTTGAGCTGCCACAATGAACCAGAAGGGAATCTATCAGTTCTCACTGCATATATATGCCGCTCCTCCCCAGGTGTGCTGCATTGCATACATAAATTATGCTCACAGCACCAGTGAAATCACCAGTGAGATCCTGGTAAGATTGCAGTTTGATGGTGAGTACTTATAAACATGTAAACATCTGGATGTAAGATGTTTATACTCCAGCTGAAGACAATAATTTTATAGAAATAAAAAAAATAATTCAACAGCCTCTGCTTAATAGCCTCATCTGGAAAGGAAATGTATTTTTATTACATAATTAAGTAATTTACTAATCACTAACATGGAAGGAATTGTGAAATGAACATACTACATGCGATTTCCAGCATAAAATACAAACAAGACCAATAAAACATATCTGTAGATTATGACTAATCAATACACTTCAGAGAATACTGTAATATAACTAATCAAAACTCTGTTTTACTAGATGTGCCATTTCGTCCATCATTGTTACGGCTTCTTTGTTTTCTACAGTGGAGCATATTGTATGATTGCACAAATATAAATTCTTCCTCAGCCAACCTCCAGCAACAGCACTATGTGCCAACAACATACACCGAGGTGTTTCTTGTTTCAGCAGTACAGCAAGTTTTTCTCCCTCACCAACAACAGGAAATACATTACAGGCAGAGCTGTATTAAAAGCTGGGGCAAAGTCATGTTGAGAACACAGGAGACAGAAAGCTCTGTGCTTCTATACCACAGTTAGTAAATACTGATGTAAGGACGTCCGGATAGACAGAATGTACTTATATCCCAATACACATTACACGCTTTTCATACATCCAAAGCTGCAAAATGTAATTTCAGGGAGGTGTCCTGAAGACAAACCTTTCCTGTCTGGCGTGCGCGCTCCTGCTTGCTCCTTCTAGATTCCGGGAAATTTGCGGGGATCAGGGAGCCGCTGTCAATATACGCGAGACTACCGGAACTTTTCAGAAGACTTGCTTATTCATTATTAGATTTCTAACATTTATGAGACAGTTATTACAGATCCAGCTTTATGTATGGAGATCATTTGCATACATTGTCTTTGTCCGGCTCTCTGTAGGTAGGATCATCAGCACTGACCACTGACGTGATGCACAGGACAGCCACAAAATGCAAATGCGTGACTCATCTGGGAGTGGATCTACAGTATTTAGTGCTATTTTGTAGTTGTAGAATGAAATACAACAAATACACAAAATTCAATGGCAGATTGGGAGAATAAAAACAGCTAAAACTCCATCGAGACAAAAACAAATCAGCCATGTTTTCCAACCCATGATACTGTGAAATCACAATCAGATAAAGGAGAATCATTGAAGGTTGAACTGTAAACAAAAAAAAAAAGAGTTCCACTTTTTACACACATTAAGATGAGTGTAATAACACACTGGCTAAACAGCAAAGCAATACCATGTTGGACTCATGACTTCCCACTTTTCAGTCAGAATAATGATGGAGTTGGACAGGCCTGACATGAGTCACTGTGGAAAAGGAGATGAGTTAAATTTACATCCCTCAGAGTAAAGCCAGAAAGTGATGACAGATTCCGCACAAAGTTTTCTCCATCTGCTCCCTTCTGCCTGCTACTGTACCCTTGAATTACTTCCACATAAACCAAAATATAGTTCAACATTTATCCTTAACTGACAATAAGAATTTTGATAAAACTGATATTACTGATAAACAGTGAAAAAAAAATCCTGGGACATGGTTATCAACTGAGGGTATTCCCTGCCAGTGGTCTCCCAGCAAACAGACTGTCACCAGACTAACCCCACAGCATGTGGACATGTGGCTCTTTCTCAATAAAAACAAGCAGACAAGTTGTCCACTATGCTGAGGATTGAAATAGGCCATGCTTTTATGAGGGTTGATTATTGTGAATTCCTACTGAACATGTACTGTTTACTCTCATGCACACTAGAGTTACTGTATGTGTGAAAAGCTGTGGCAAGCATTGCTTTCCTCTTGAAGACAGCGAAAACTTTATGGATGTTTTAAAAACCCTGAGGCTGACAAGGAATGGGGGATTTCTCTTAGTGTAATTCCTCTAAATGTCAATCCTCATTTTCTTCGCCAATGCTCAAACTTTTTCAGACCATCATAGGAATCATGATTCAGACAAATTAACTCATTCTAATATTGTCATCATTGTAATGTTTATCATGTATGCGGAAACACCCAATTGAGAAACAGTGGAGCAAAAACAAAGTTTGCCAAATAAATCAGTCTGATTCCGAAAGTTTATACAAATAACAAAAGCTCATATGTTGTCTTATAGAGAATAGGAAACACACTGAAATCATATCTAAGTGGTCAGGGTGAGTGACATTATTCTTTCATTTGTCATTTGATGAATACTATAAAAAGCAACACAGGAGCAAAACAATACTTTCTTAAGATAATGCAAACGTTACAATTAAATGTCGGAAAATATCATGGTTGACATTTTTGTCTCAGTATTGGATGTCTATTTCACATAATAACAATTATAAAAACAACACTCGAGATGATGGCCCAGTATGAACAGTCTATTTTAAGGCTACACAGCTGGAGTCAGTGATATAAACCAGAGCCCCGGGTGCCCTGAACCCATAAACCAAGAAATCAGCTCCTGACCTCTTTCAACAGGGTGGAAGTTATCAGTGCCCCACACAAACCATACAGGAAGGCAGGAATGTGCTGATAAGCTGAGCTGCTAAGCTGCACCCCACCTCCTCACAGTAACAGAGTGAAATGAGAACAACAGAGCCTGTGGTGAAACAGTATGATAAGGACTGTTTAAAAAGGAGGATTTGTGCTAAGAAGTGATTAATGAGTGAATGAGTGATTTGGTAAGGCTCTTCATCTTGGTAATAATGTCACACCCCTTCTTCTTCTGTAGTTAAGCATACTTGACTGGAGCAGTATCAATAATGTAAACAAACCATTTGTAAACACAGAGAGACTTGTTGTACTGTAGAACATAGACTTTAATGTCATAGTTTAAAACATGTTTGCTAAGTTACAGCTTTAGTCATGTATCAGAGTAATGAGGCTTCACTGTCCAAAGCACCAGCAACCATTTTCTTTAATTATACAATATTCTGTCCAAACCAGCATTACAATAACTGTGCATCACATGCTAAGATGTGCAAATATTATGTTAGTACTTAAAAAATAAAAGTTGAGGGTCATTAAACATGATGCAGACTAATTGTGAAAACATAAAGGGTGGGGGAAAAGCTTTATCTATGCTGCATTATGGAAGAGAATCTCCTCCTGATATGAAAAACATGGTGCTCAGATGTGGGTGCTCAGGAAATACATTTTGTTAAACTTTGTATTTCCACTAGTTTATAGCCCTTACTTTCTTACTATCAATAATCTGCTGCCCTTTCATCATTGCATTGTTCTGATTCATGACTATGTAATTGCTGCTCCTCCCACACCCGTTGTGCGACTACTAAAGGATCGTTTCATCTCATTATCTTACATGCAAAGCTACTGTTTAAATATATACAGGTCAGAGGCCTGCAAACATGCAGTCAAATTTAACTTAAGTAAGCAAAAACAAAAAAAATCAGATGCTCGTCCTTCTAAAACCAAGATGACTCAGATGACTGCTGTTCCCATGACAGCTTAGGGCAGCATGATTTACAGGCTAACAATGTATGGTTGCCCTTGAGCAGCTTGATATTCCCTTTTCCTCAGGCAACATGTATGCTAGACTCATCTGAATCGCAACACTGACATTTTAATTATTCAAACGTTTTTTGAAACAGTCAATTGATCAAACACAACAGTATGATGTCTACGCTACTGCATTCAACAAATCTGCCCTACTAAACGACCATTTCATGACATTATAATCATGGGGCAAGGAATGTCACACTAGATCATTCGACTCCAGCTCAGGGACTCTATCAGTGATATTTACTTCACTTGCGATCAGGTACATATGGTATATTTGAGGTAATAACACCACACACATTACCTATTATGCGAGTTAGCTTTAAATAAAAAAAAAAATCAAACACAAATGATTTTGATTTTCACAAATCAAAACCAAAATCAGAGACAACTCAAGGCTAAGACAGGCCCACATGATTGACCTTACACGTTTGCCATTCCATTTAATACTTTATATTCCGACCATCATTTGTGATGCTTTCATTTAATATGCAATCTGAACCAAGATTAGGTGATTTTTGATATATTACTTTTCTATTAATGTTTATTATTTACTATTTGATGAGCTGAATACATCTATGATGACGTACAATATTCTTTTTATTTTTGATGATTTCCATACATTTGTAAATGAAAACAAACGAAAAAATCGATAGAGTACAGGGTTATCAATATGCAACAGGTGATAACTGGTGCTTTTAGTTCATGTTAGCAGCAGTCCATCCGTTTAAAGGTAAAATTATACTAGTGAGACAGTTAGTTCAGATGAACAAGGCTGAACACCCAACAGCACAGACCCCACATACACCTGGTACGATAGTACATTACAATGACAGCTGGTTCAACTGAACAGACCCCGGGACATGCGAGCAGGTTTCTCTCACTAACTCAGCTAAGAAGCTAACGTTAGCCAACTGCTACCTAGCTTCTCCATAGACCCACTTCGCTTTTACAATCGGACCACCATCATAACAATGTGAGACCCTAAATGACCTTCCCTTTAATTATGAAATCGGATGTCACATTTCTATCGGTTATCATCGCGTTACTGCAACCTCATTGACTCTTGCAGTGTGACACTTAATGCATCTTGTACCACCGTTATATCCTCTTGGTCGAATCAATCTACTGCTGGCCGACATTTTGTTCCAGCGGCTAGGCTAACTCATCCCGGCTAACGTTACCTGGACGCTCCGCGCACTTATCGTCGGACCAACCCGTCCGCCCGATGACAGCTCCGCCGCACGGCTTTTTCTGACCTAATATATCCGCTTATAAACGCTCCACAGAACACGACGGCGACAGGACGCCGTCATTCACGGTTACAATTAGAAAACAACATAAGCGTTTGGGGAAGACTAGCCAACCATTTAGCATAGCGCGTAGATGCAATTTGCTAGCACTGAAGTAGCCAAGTTACCTCGGCTTGCACCGTTATCGGTCGCTTGTACCCGCTGGGGTACACACATCCAGTCAGCCCCTGCTGCTACGGCAAGAAAACACTCTCCCAAACAGTGTACTCACGGACTGATCAAGAAACCAATTCACCTTCTCAGAAACAACGGTCCTCACGGCGTGCTTAAGGAAATCCTGGAGGGATCCCGATGTGGTGCCAGAGCAGCAGCAGCCGCCGCACTGCAATGGCAGGCAGTGGATGAAGCTTCCCGTCTCCCCCCTCCGCTCTCACGCTCCGGCTGCCGCGGTGACAGTGACAGGTTCGCCTGGAAGAAACCATTCCGGTTTGTGCGCGGGGGGCGGGGGGAGAGCAGGGATGCGGAGGGACCGTCCACAGCAGCAGCAGCAAACATGTAGCAGCATCAAGCGCCATTCCAGCGTGAGAACAAGTGTTTATCGACGACGGCGAAAACGCACGGATTTAGCTCCATGGTCTCTGGTGAACATAGCGGTGTCCACTATACAAGGAGTGATGGATGTGACTGTTATCAACCTGCTATACATTTTATATTCTTATGTCCATATAAACGCCCGGTCAGAAAAGTCCCAGTTAAGTCATTATAGTGGACAGTAATGGTGTCTGACGAAATAATACGACTACGTTTAATATTAGTAATGTCAAATAAATACTATTACAATAGAATCGACAGTTATTCGTCTGTTTTGGATGTTTCATTCTGACATGACTCCTACTTTTGAAATTAACGAAAGGCTTTCTGCGAATAAAAACAATAGCCGTCTGTGTGTCTGTGTGTCGTGCACACGAAGCGGCACGAGCTCCACCTGTGCTGCATGTGATGTTATCGCTTACATCATTTACAAGAGCTTTTAACAAGCGTCCTGATCAAACAGAGAGCAAATAGAGCACTGTGTGTGTGTGTGTGTGTGTGTGTGTGCGTGTGTGTGCGTGTGTGTGTGTGTATTACAGAACTTCTGAGAGCTGTGTTTACAGTGAGAGCGCAGCAATGTTGCACTTCACCTCACAGACAGGTAAGGAGGGTGACGTCACTTCATCGCCTCAGACAGATTAGGAGGGTGACGTCACTTCATCTCCTCACAGAGTCCACTAGAAGCTCCTGAAATCATAATAGACTGGCCCTGCTATACAGGGAAACCTGAGGTAGGCCACTTTGTTAGTAGAGACATGCTGCATACAAAGTCATTAAAAAAGCAGAGGGTGGGGCTAAAATCCACCGTACAGTCACGATGCTCAATACTTCTTCCCGTGGGATGAACGAATTTAATCAATATACAGTAGAATGTAAATTGTGCACTGCACCAAACCCCATTAATAAGACTGAATCACAGTCAATTTATCGTTTGTTTTTTCCCCCCCAGTAGAAGTTAATCCTCTGCAGCACCTTCTGTTGTGCATTTTCTCACTTTGAGGTTGTGTGACCGTTCCTGTCACCTCTGCCTCTGCCACTAATGAGCACAGGAGAAGATAGGGGCTGAATGTAATAGTGAAGGAGCACAGAGGTCCTGCAATGCTGCTGACGCAAGGAGACTGGCCACAGATTCCATTGGAGGATCGGAAAGAGAAGGGAGGCGGGGACATCTTGAATGGAAGAATGTGAGTTGGCCAAGGTCATAAGAATTAGATAAACAAGGGCAGTCATACGTGTCCTGTGGGAAAGTAAAATATGATGAACAGCAGGATGTGTCGTCAACAAAAGGTTTTTTTTTTTCTGAAACCTACACCTCAGCAGTTTTGTTGAATCATAACAGACAAACCTTTGGGGAGATGGTCTGATGATGCTGGATGTCATAATTAATTATGTTTACAATATTTAAATTTGCTAACACCCACAGCAGAGTACAATAAAGCTATTTAAACCTCTGGAAATACAGACCCTTTCCCCATCCACATGCATGTGTGTCTGAGATACATTACGCTCCTTAATGTATCTCTGCTGAAGCCCTTGAATTACCCTTTGCATCACTGGCTCAGAGGGAGTTTCACATGCGGTGCAAGAGAATTACGCAGCCCCTTGCTCCCATGAACACATTTAGACACAAAGATGGCATCCAAATCAGAGTATGACTGCAGGAACAAATCACACGAATGGAAAAGCAAATTAGAAATTCACAGCAGGTTGGCTTTTAGAGGCCACTGCCGCTGATGGTGAGTGAGTCACCTCGACTGTGCAGGTCAAGAAAACAGCCTACTAAGCAAAGGTTGGCGTGACCATCTGAGCTTTAATGACTGCAGCTATCGAATGACGTGACAGATGTTAAACATAGCACTGCAGCAGTGGAAAGTAAATGCATTTGTCCGAAAGCAGTGCGAGAGTAAAGATGGCATTGTATGACACCACGCCGCACAAGCTGCAAGACGATACTCATAACTTTGCACTTCTTATCACATTATCAAGTCTTTGGTTCTACAAATTGAAGAACATCAATGTAATAGCTTAATGGAGTGAGCTGGCCACTGTACAGAGGCTTGTATTTCTAGGATTTCTGTGTTGCCCTCTGTCAGTATCACTGACCTCTACCATGAGAAAGCAGCACACGGTCTTGACAGCCAACCATTTAGTTCAGGAGAGAAATTCCTACATGATTACATGGCACTTCACATTCAGAGCTGAAGATCGAGACAGGGATCTCTGATCTAGCAGACATGAGATATTCTGTATAGTCAGCAGTAAAAAAAATGTTTTAAGGAAGCATGATGTATGACCTCTGTAAAGCAGAGCTGAGGATGTGCAGCAGTAAAATACAGCTGAAACATGCAGGAGAGAGCATCTGGCTGCAGCCTCCAGCTCTCAGTCCAGCATATTAGCAGCTGATTTTACAGTTTGTGACTGTACCACCTGTCTCGCAATAGCTGAAATATCTCATAATTTATCAGCAGCATAACATCCAGACTCTCAAAGTACACATATAAATTTTGGTGATAATGATGCTGATGGCTTTACCCTCTTTGGGCTTTTGTGTGTAACACGGTTAACCGATGATTAATTTCCCTCTGTGTGGTTTCATAACTCCATAACCACAATGCATGTACAATACAATTAAAAACTGTGCTTTCATTCACGTGCGGTATTGTATTGTGCCAAAAACTACTTAGGTACTCTGTTACACAAGTGTGTATTTTAACACAATCATTGTTTTTAAAACAGGTATTTGATAAAATGGCAACAAATCAAATAAATAAATATCGGTTGCCAGCTATTGGCTGTCGAAACAAAAGGAGAAAATCCACATCTGACACTGTGAACCTAAAGAGTGATACTGACAATGCAAAAATCTGCTTTTACTGATTCTTCAATACAAAACCAGAACCCACGTACAAGAAGACAAAAAAAAATTGTTCAAGATTTCCCAAATGAAACAATAACCTTCATCTTATTTTTCCCATCAGCAGCTGAGAGCTAAGCCATATCAGGTGACATAAAATGACCTCACATCCCCAGCGTGTGGATCATGTGACAACAGGCAACCAACATCCAAATCCTCTGTAGATCAAAATACAGCATCATGCATACTAGCAAAGAAGCAATCACCTAAGTAGTTTATCCCAGGAGGGGAGCACAAATGCTAATAATGATGAACTGTTCCAATCAGTTAATGTTGATGCATGTGTGGCAGAGAGGTTTTTAGCAGCAAAACAAGGAGCTGAATTATTTTGACTTTACAAACATGCCCAGATTGGGGCTACCCATGATTTCCTGAGGGGTGAATAAATCCAGAGGGACCCTGATCGATCCAATGATGACCTCACAGCTATGATTACTAGTCTTTGTTTATGTTAATTAACCAGTGTGTATAAAATCTACAAATCAAAAACACTTGCGCTAAGCTGTTAATACAGCCAGCGTGGACTATCCTTACACACGGTATTATCTGCGATACTACTGTCTATACTGCCAGTTAAATTATTGATTAAGTGGCTGTGATATTTTACCTTCCATCAAACAGACCTTTAAATTAGTTTGGGTTCATAAGTGGTTGTCCATTCATGGCTCTGTCCCAGGAGAGCAACCTCACTCAGGATGAGAGTAAAGCAATCAGCAGCCTTGGTGGTCTGGGATGTGGTGCTCCCATTAGACCAGATCTAGGGGCATTGTGGAGGACAGGTGATGGGGTTAAGAGAGACAGGAAGAAAAAGGGAGAAAAATAACCTCAGGGTAATTTACCGCACTGCGGAAAGAAGCTGCACAATACTTCTCAATTCAACTGCAATTGAATTTTGTCACAGCTACACTTTAAATTTATTGGGAAAGGAAGGGAAAAAAATTGCTAAATTTATTTTTATCATTTAGCAGATCAAGGCCTCCCCAATGCAATACATCAAATGAATGTGGGGGTTAAACCGTATGTTTACCTGCTTGGCAAACGCCAACAATATGAGCATCAACACACACCTCTTCTCTATATAGTGGCTGTGATAACCACTGATTTTCATATGAATATGTATAATGACAAATGCAACAACGCTTCATCACATATGAAAACAAAATATTCATCCAAACCAAATATCCAATCCAATTACTACACATGCAGCACCTCCTCTCTCTATCTCTTTGTCCATCAGCTGCGCAAACATGGATGTTGCACTATGGTCCTGTATTTTTAGGCAGTAAAACTCTGCCCTCTGCAGGACTACAGCTGAACACTCTTCATCTGTTCAAGCTTGGCTGTGTGGAGCCGTGCAAGAGGAAACCTGCATCAGGAATTATTTATGGTGGCATGAAAACAAGCATGAGGAGGATGGACCTGCGTGATTTCCACCCCTGCTGGCTGATGGTGTATGCACGAACTGATGGAGGGGGAGACACAAGAAATAGCTGTAGTTCACCTCGGGGCCCACCGTGCTGGGACGCTCCTGAGTCTAAACGGCATATGGTCCCTCCCTGGGCATCAACACACATCCTACATGTCGAGCAACATGGCAGGCTGCATGATACACTCACACACCACACACACACCAGACGCACACCAATAATTACAGTGAACTGGCACTTCCTCTTTTCAGCCATAAAAAGAAATGAGTTCTTTTTAATGAAGTGAAAGGTTTTATTATGTTAAATCTTACTAATTTTAATTCTGCATGATTTGACACTAATAGTAGTGCATGTTGCCTAATCAAATTAATATGGATACTCTTAGTGGCTCCAAAATATGGAATTAATGGCTGTGAATATTTCCAGCTCTTCGCTGCTTTACATAATTGTGAACTAACTATCAGATATCTACTGTTAAAACTGGTAAAATTACAGATGCTGTTTTGGGCTGTAGAATTAGAATTTGCATTTTTATAAATGTATTTTCTGACATTTTATGAAGGGTAAATTACATAATAAAGAAATTAATCATTTGATTAAAGGATAATGGATATTATTACTGCAGCACCAGTGAGTAATTAATAGCACAGCTCTTACAGCAACATGATTCCACAGTGTATAAACTGTAAAAAAAAAAGTCCTCCAGGGAAACTGTTCATCTGATGGTGATTAATCAACAGACAGTGTAATGTATAGAGGATCCACCAATGCGAGCATCAAATCCTTCGATTGATTAACTTGTCAAAGTGCGCTCATTTCAGAGTTTCATTTTTCATGCCTGACTGCACCTACATGGCCACCATCTTGATTCCTACAAACATTACATCATCCTGCTGGTTGTCCTTCAGTTGACCCTTTGTGTACAATAACACGAACCTCAAGCCCTCCTTGAAAATCCCTCAAAATTATATTAGGATGCTGTTATCATAGCAATAATTGACCCAGAATTTGGTTTTGGAATGAAAACCATTGTATGTGGCCTCGTTGGTTTAGTGGTTCATTTTCACTGATCTAATTTCACTAATGTAATAAATCATGCTGGAAAGTCAATTCAGTTGTTTGGATTTATGTGGGTTGGAGTCTTCTCTCTTGAAGTGATTTGTTGTAGATGAGGGACAAGAGGCCGACCATAAAAAAAAAATCTGATGCACAAACCAGGATCTTCCACTGACAGCTGGGAAGTCGGCTGTTTACAACGTATCCTAACCCTACAATCATTACACTGCGTTGTTTGAGAGATCAGCTACAAGGTTTTTTGATTACCGTATGCTATTAAGAAGTCCAATAAATCTATTTTAGGGACCTTAGCAAACAACTAAAGGAAACTGACCATCGAGAGTAAAAAAAACAATCATTAAAATTATGATTTAAATGATGTGAAAAATATTTAAATTTCAGAAACATTAGGGAAAAAATATCACTAAGCAGTAATGCAGATGTAGCACTATGACATGGATATGGCAGTATATACACAGAGGGCAGAGTGCTTACAGTGACCTGCCATATGCCCCGTCACAGAACATATAGGTGTTGATCCTGACTCACAGCCTCCAGAAACATACTCAACATCTGCCATCCCCTTAACGCAACCCATGAGACCACGCACCTCACCTTGACGTGCATCATGCATGGCCAGCTCCACCTCGCTGTCACATAAACACGTCCTCTGTCACCCCTAACCATCCCCCCAGTGCTCATCGTCTATAGGGCACAAAAAAAAAACACATCCATTTTGACTCTGTCTTTACATAACAGACCTATCTCACCTAGAGAAAACCATCAGCTGCTCCAATCACAGTGCCTCCCTCCACCACCCCCTCCCTTCCTTCCAATAAGGCCTCCTACTGAGTTAGGGGGTGATAAATTTCCATGCACCCACCCTGTGTGCTCTGCTCTTCCCTCCCCGGCTCCCTGTCCCACAGCCTCTGTGGGTTGTCTCACTCAGGTTCATCTCTTCACTCGCACCCTGGAGCACCTCTATGCCTTCATCGCACGGGAACAATCTCCCTTTAACAGGCCTGAATACGCAGATTGGTTAATTCAGCTGCAGTTGCTCTCTCTCCGTAAATGCATCTGCAGCACTTTCCAAAGACTGAACAGCGAATAAATGCTTACGCCGGGGCTTTTTTTAGGGTGGTGGTTAGGGGGGAGCGCGTCTGTCCACGGCAGACTGCAGCCAAGGATGGGAATTTAAAATGGGATGGGGCAAGCAGCACTAATAAAAGAGTTTGACCAAGGCACAGCTTAAGGCCCATTTGCATTTTTCATCTTGGCTTAGTTGAATCTTCTGAGGCTAATTCAAACCTGGTTTCTTTGCCACTCACCTGGTAATGGCTCCTGCAGTAAACATTCCCTTAACATTTCCCAAAACAGCTGAGAGGGCAGGAAAAATACTGCACAAATACAAAAAAACAGCAACCTCAGTTTAGCATCCAAACTGCATCAGAGCTCTAAAGTAGGCTTTCTGTGTTCAAAACTGTTGTAGTGATGACGTATAATGCACATAACAGATGAGCCACATATTAAGAAACGCTGAACCATATAACAGCACAAAAATATCTGTTTTCATATCAATTATCCTTGATGATTTTTTTTTCAGATCATCAAAGAAAAGTCAGACAGAGTACTATGATGCCACAGATTAGTGTCAACAATATGGAGAAAAGCATTTTATTTATGGATTAATGCATCTTCCCAAAAATTACTATCAATGAATTGACAAGCGGTGTTGCTGATGAACACTGAAAAAAAATTCAGCCACGTACACAAAGGCATTGGCTGCATTAAAGACTGTAATTCCCCCCTCTCCATCTCTGTTGTGCTTTCTGCAGCCTTAGCACTAAAATCTGATTCAAGCTTTCTGTGAACAAGTGCGTCGCTTGCCAACACAAATGACAGCGGGTGTGGGCCAGAGGCCAAAGTCCTCCCCGACTATCAAGAGAGAAAAGCAATCAAAACAAGCAATCGATACAAACAAAGTCTTAACTACTATTGATTATTTAGCCCTACAGCGATGGCCAATGATAGTTATGGGCCCGAATTAATACGCTCATTTGATTAATATCGTCACCATTCTATTATAACGGCCAATCAGGTGGTATTTTTTTTGTTGTTGTCTGAAATCAACTCGAGTTCATCCAGTCGCACAGGGGCAGCCTTGTATCTATTGTGAGATTATAGTAGGATGGAAACTGCTCCTGAGCTCGGCATCCTGCAGTCTCATCACTCACTGTAAGGCGGACCGTTACCTCCATCAGCTGCATTTGAGTTTGGGCAAGTCAGCAAGTTTTCCTCTGGTGCACACACAGCCTGTACAAAAGAAATATACTGTAGGAAGGCCAGGAGCTCTTAGCTCAGGCTCTCAGTCTCTATCTCTGGTGAGATAGGGGCCATTTAAAGCTCTCTCAGAGCAGAGGCCATAAAGACAAATGCACATGACGTGTGAAGTCACTCTCTGTGACCTACAGAGCAGGAAGGGATACGAGAATACGGTGACATTGCACAACATTTTCCACTCAGATGACGCTGAGATGGTCTGTGTGTGTGGCTCAAAATCAAGGCCACCACTACTCTGCCAACTACAGCCTAAAAGCATTCACCACCAATATATCAATATCAGGTTTAATAGATGGGAGCAGAGTACTGATTGTGTGACTATGTTTAAAGTGTAGGTCTTATGGTCACTCACTCATAATTAAGCGTACTCAATTAATCTTTTTTACCTGACTGAGATGATGTAGTGTCATTTTTTTTTTTTACTGCTTCTAAATGTTGATCTGTTGGTCAGTCGGTTCAGATCTGGTTGCAATGACATTGTCTACAGAGGATGATTCTAACAGCGCTGAGTTTTGTAACCCTCCTATTTCTTATCTGTGACCACCAGCAGCTTGGCATTTTTGCCTCTTTGTGCAATACTGTACTGTATCTCAAAAACTAGAACACAGAGGCCCATTAACTTTGACACATAGACCCAGGCTGCCCAGCTGACAAATGCTGATGACTTTGATGATTCCACAACTTTTCTTTTCACACCAGCAGCAGCAAGTTTTCACTTATGTGGTGAAACATCCAAACATCGCCTGTAGAGATTGGAACAAATCGTGGCACATATAATGAATGAAAGATAAAAGATGCATCCTTATTGTTGTTCCCTTGATTTTTCACCTTGTGCCACCAATAAAATGATGACATATATGGCTGCGAAGGCGAAAGTGTCTCATCTCCCTGTCATCATCATGATAAATCAATCATCACTGAGACAATCGTTCAACTTTTCATCAGGCAGAATTATATTGGATGGATGGATGGATGGATGGATGGATGGATGGATGGATGGATGGATAGATAGATAGATAGATAATTAACAAGACCAAAAGCAAACCAAATTATAAAAGTTGCAAGTCTTTTACCTGCTAATCTAAATTTTCAATATACACTGATTGGTATTTTAAAAAATGTTTTACTTTCGTGAAACAAAAAATGTACCTGATCTTGAGCAGCTGCATATCAGTGTATGTCTATGTTACTATTGCTGAACAGTCCTAATCAATTTAACCAGCCCAGTCCCAGTGGTTCTGCGGTATCCTTTGATGAGATGGAGCGTTTGATATGAATTCACAGTCAGGTCATAGCTGTCAACACAGTCTAATTCCCCTGAGGCTCCAGCAGTCTGCCTCTCTGTCTGAAACAACAAGATACGTGTGTATCTTCTAACTGTGGACGCTTTGATTTATGTAAATCAAAACTCTGCATCTGAAAACAACGCTTAGGGAAATATTATATTTTACACATGAAAAAAAATAAAACATTTGGCAGAAATTTCTTGATAATTTCGAGTGATTACAAAAACATGTTAGAGCTTCTCATGTGTTTCAAGGAGCACATTGAACCACCTGGGACACCTTTTTACTGAATCTGATATGTCAGTTGTGGATATACAGCATGTGAGGTTTTGTTGATGAATATGGAAAAATGTATGTGAAAAGATGACAGCAGCTATTTACTGTATGTGGGCTGATGGAAGCAAACCCTCATCCGTTTCTTTGTCACTCCAGGACAAACTAAATAAATTCTTCAAATTAAAATAGATTAAATATCAAACTTTCGTGCAGTGTATATCTCATGACTTTTATGTTTTAGAGAAATAGATCCTAAAGTGCTTTGTGCAAGCTATGCTGTGGAATTACCTTAATGAGGCTGTTAAATTGGAGGCTGTTACATTTTGAAGTGTCACTATTGCTTTTGGTGTGGAGCTGGAATAATGTTTTGGATGAAGTCCCCAATCAAATCAAGAGATGCAGCCTGTGAGCATACTTCACTCGCAATCAAATCTTTCTCACGTTAGTTCAGGACATTTTGGTCAGGCTTTATTGTGTCTGTAATGTAGTGATTCAGCTCAGTAACGCACTGTGTTGTCGTATGGCCTGTTTACTTACATTGGAGTCAAGGAGATCAATGCTGTCCAGGCTCTTGCTCCTGTGAATGCGGCCCTTAATGCGGCGGAGTGATGGTTTGCCCTGATTGGTGCTCGCTGAGGAGGCTGCGGTGGTGGAGCCAGCGGTTGGGCTGGGGTGTATCCTGAGGTCAGCACGGAGGCAGAAGCAGGAGGAGGAAGACAGAGAAAAACAACAGCACTACATCAGGGCAAGTATGTACACACCCAGCAAGACTGTATCACAGCAGGTCATAGAGCCACAGGCAAGACGCAGGAAGGGGAGGAAAAACACTGTGCTCACGTTTCTGCTTTTCAAAATGTCACCCCCTCCCCAGCAGTTGGATAAAATGACATTTAAAAAAATCTATAATTGGATTTAATGTCACACAGGCCCTCTGGGGGAGCTGGTTGATGCTCAGGAAGCACTGCAGCTTCCGCCACATATGGCCTGTGCTGCTCTCCAGGCTTCTCATCAGTCAGACTGTCGCTGGTTCCTGGTGAGGTTGAGTGAAAGAGGTGCACTCTATCATCAATACGCTCAGGAAACGTTTTACCCATCACAAATGACATACTTAATAAGTAATGCTGATGGAGCCCTGCTGACCACATTAACACCCTAAGCTCCTGATTCCCTTTGTGTTGGATGTGTAGCTTAATTACACTGTAATGTGCCCTGTTTGTCTCCAATTAATGAACAGAGTGGGGATGATTACATCTTAACTGAATTAATTATTTAGATTATTAATCAAGGTCATATTAATGATTCATAAATGACTTACTATTTTTTGCAAATCTGTTGTGCACCGTTCCTAAGAGCAATATTTTGATTACTAGTGTGGAAAAACATTCCGGAATCTTCTAATAATGCAGCTAGAAATGCTGGGAATCTTTTTTATAGGATGCTTTAAAAATACACGAGAAAGTCAAACGTTAACTCTAAAGTTTTTTGCTGATCAATGAATTGTCCATCAACTATTTTCTAGCTACGGTGCAAAATTAAAGCCACCTTTTCTTAAGGTTTGCTGTTTTTCTTGTTTTATATGATTGTCGAGTGTTGGCTCCACAAAACAGATGGGTTTAGCTGAATCCAAATTGGGCAAGCAATCTATTCACAAATCATTTTGAGATTAATTGACGATAACTGAATAATGCACAACCAGTAATGGAAGGCAAGAAACATTAATGTCACAGAATTAATTGAATTAAACTGTTTTCCATTATTGCGGTCTGTTTTTACAGCGTGGTGTAGCTGAGATTTATACTATTGTTACTGCCGCTCGTGTTCTCTTCTGCTGCTCCTCTATATCATCCCAGTCCCTTCTCTCAGTCTCATAGAGGACAGTCCGTCCAAATGAGGATTTACCTCACACAGTATTCAGTGAGAAAAAATCCTGTCTACACTGCGATGCTCAGAGACAGTAGATGTCCATTAGTGTGCTCAGCAGCATGCCCTGAGGAGCTCCTGAGGTTTGGAGACTCAGCAGGGAAAATTGCGAGCAAATGAAATGAACAAAGACAGGAGAAAAGAGAACATCACCTACCACTTTCTATCTGCATTAATTCTATCATTGCCTGAAGCAGAGTAAGTTGCTTACTGGCTGGAAATGCAAGGTAGATGCATTCTGCGATATGTGCAGTCAATTACAGACAACCTCCGGTTGTTCTCATAAACAATACAGTAAACATGACGAATGAGAAAAGCTGTTTGGACTGTAGCGCAGGCCCAGTGCAGTCTTTCACATTCAGAAGTTCATTCTTGGATGTTGATTCTGAAATGGATCACAGCCAAAACACTTGAGGCCACGAAGGCAGAATGTAACATGGTGCCAGCAACAGTGCCGACTCAGATGAAATGTGCAGTGAATGATTTCACGTTGCTTTTGCGATGGGTTCCTCTCCGCTGTAAACTATGCAGGTACAACGTGTTTCAGTTGAGGTAGGAAGAAATACACAAAACTGTGACATTGAACTAACGTCTCCTTTTCACTTTCATGGTTGCGTACATTTTGTACCGTAATAAAACAAAGACCTGGAAATGAAATAAGGGCACATTTTAAAGGAATAGTTTGACATTTTGAGACATAGGATTACCGGATTTCGTGCAAAGAATTAGCCCTGATAGACATGATAAGACTGACACCAAATCAATGTCTATTTGCTACTTATGATGCTGCAGTCACCTTCTAGTTAGCTTAGCTTACCACCAGCATTACACATTACCCCACATAAAACTGCAGCATGTCATTTTTACGATATTGGTAAAACAAAAGAGACATTAAGTGTTAATGAGTAAGGAGATTGCTGGTAAGGTGGTTGTGTTGGGTTTGGACAGAGCCAAGTTATTTGCCTCTGCATGGTTTCAGTCTCTATGCAAAGATAAGCTTGCTGCCAGGCTGCTCCAGGCTACGGCTTCATTACCTTACAGACAGGCGGGTTAGTTCCATCTTCTCATTTGACTTTAAGCAAGAAAGTGAAACGTGTGTTTCCCAAAATGTCAAACGCTATAAAAAATTATATCATTGATAAGGCAGTGCACAATGTTTTGTTTTCTTCAGATGGCAAACACATTCTCTTTATCTGTAAAAGGCTAAATAGAAGCCTCAACATATCAATTATTTATTATTATTATTATTACCATTTTATTTTGTGTGTTTTATGTCAGCAAGCAGGTCAGATGCTTGCTCTTCAGGCAGGGCATGATGTAAATGTGTCTGCTTGACCCTGATATGACGACTACATCGGAGTCACGGACTCGTAAGTCTCTGTGAACACAGTACTCTCTATTACAGAGTGTAATGATGTAGCTCACTGATAAGGTCAAACAGATGCCTGATCCTATAACAAAGGCAGAACACACACGCACGTATTAATCAGCTGCTGGACTTTCTTCTGTACCTCCTTTCCCTCTCTCTCGGGCTGCCTGGAGGAGCCATCAAGTGCGATTAGTTTGAGCAATAATGGCTACTGCTTCATCAGCAGGTCAATAAGCAATGTTACACTTCATTCCTCCCATCCCGGGCCAGTGCTAATATAACACAACAAAGAGAGCAATCCTGACTAGTGTCGAACGTACACGCACAATAAAATATATAAGCTATACGTTATAGATACGAGAAGCACAGTCACACTCCTGTTACATCAGCAGTTCAAGCCAAAGTGAGCTATCTCGATGTTGCAGTCACTTTTGTCTTAGAGAAAAGGTGCAAGTTAAAAATAATAGGAAACATGGCATTAAAAGAATAGACTTGCTGTATTATCCCTGCAGGCTTGCAACAGAGTGTAAAGTTCATTAATTCAGGGTAATGCCAATCTCTGGCTCTGTGCAGTGGGGGAATGGGTTTTTAAGACTGCAGGCAAGAAGAACATCTGTTTACAAAGACTAATCCCAATTGAGAGAGCTGCTGCTGCTATTCAGTCTTTATGAAAGGCAAGCGGAGCTGTCTCTCCTCCAATTTTGGGAGAATGTGATGCACGTGTCTCATGCAGTCTCTGTGTTCAGGCAGAGCAGTGTGTAATCTCACTGCCACACGCTGTGAGATCAGCAGAACAGGATGAAGCTCTGATCATTTGACCAGAAATGGGACAGAATTAATACTGCAATTACGTAAAAAGCCACCTTAAAAAAAGGTTAAATTATTATACACTGAGCTGTTTCTTCATATAAATGCAGTGGGGCCATTTTTGCTATTTACACTGTTGTGTCTTTCAGCGATGTCACTTGGCAAAAATTGCGATGGCAAAAATTGAATCAATATTCTAAAAATCTATTAAAGCATATAGCTATAGCTCATATTTCCTTAGTTGGTAATGAATTTTTCATTTTCATTATACCTTAATTCATTGGCACAATTTGCAGTCAGGTAATAATATAAGAAGAAAACTAGCAAATCTTTGATGAGATTGAATAATCAGAATCAGAATGAATAAAGTACCTCTGATTCAGATGAGTGTTATATAACACTGATCCTAATCAAATATCATAACTGCTGTGAACTAATTGAATGCAGCTTTACATATCACTGAGTCCAACATTAGTCCCAGCTCTTGTGGTGTGAATCTGGGGCATTTCATTGACACACAGTGTTAATTAGTATATCGCAGTATTGATCTGAAAGGTCATTTAATCAAGTTATCAATACCACTGGTGAAACAAGGCTGGACGATAGAGTGTTTCTAAAATCCTGACATACTGTGGTTGTGCTAGTGAGGGCAATTTGAGCCCCAGGGAAGGTGATGTTTTTATTTACCGTTTATTACGGCAACTGTTACTATTACTGGTGATAGATTAGGTTGACACTGACATTAGGAATGTGTATTTACAATGAACAGTAATTTCAGTTACAGTATTAGATGTGTTTTTTTTATCACCAAGTAGTGTGTGTCATATTTACCAGTTTATAGGATATTTAGAAAGTGGCACTGTTAATGTCTCTTTGTAACTGACAGGAGCTTCAAACCTTTAGTTCATTGGTTCTTTGGCCATATTATTAAAAGATTTTCCTATGCTGCCAATTCATACCTCTGCCAAGGAGAGATGTTTTCAACCGCGCTGGTTTACGCAAAAACACTGCTCCACCAATTTTTGTTAAACACTGAGGAGCCAAGGGGCCTGAGAAGAAACCCTTGATTTTTTTTTTTTAGGCACAAACGCACTGATCCTAAATTAAACACTGACATGTGTAGTGGGCTGATATTGATGAGTCTCTACAGTTATTTCCACTATAATATTTACAAAAAACATAGGCAGCTTTGTTTTGCGTTCACAGAGGTATGTGCACGCTGAATTTTTTTTTTAAGTGGTGTAGCTTTGAACAAATTAATTGTGGAGATGATGTGCAGGCATTAATTACACAACTAATTTCAAGGGTAATTATGACAAAAGTGATGAAAAAATATGAAGGAAAACAACTCCTGAAAAAAAAACATTAAAATATGTAACCTTCTGCTGATTTGTACCGAAGAGTTGAGGAATGGTTAATGGTAACAGACAAATGAGTGTGTCATGATACAATGTGTTATATTATCATAAACTGATCAGTATAACAGTCTAATTAAGGTCACATCAGCTACAAGAGTGCATCTTATATTCTCTTCCTCTCAGCCATTTGTATCACTGTATTGCTGATGAGACAGTCAACTGAAATGCACAGATGAAATTGTAAAAAAAAACAAGCAATAACAGGAAGATATAAGAGTTATGAAATGAGTCCTCTGTGTCATTGAAGCCCTGTATATTTTCCTAGGAGGGAAATCAGGCTAATAAAACGATGACAAAGGAAAATATTGGCCAAAGAGAAAATGCTGCGTGTAATAAGCGACTGACCCCAGTGAGGTCAGAGCAGCACATTCACTTTGGCAATATCACCTTTATAAAGCATGTTTTTGAAAACGTTTGAATATAGGACACATTCGGGAATATAGATAACCACACACTGTATAAATAACACAGGCTACTACACAACACGCACTACTGTGTATTTTCCTGAGGTGGGGTGTGTTTCAGCTTGGATTGTAATTTAACGTGATGTAAGATACAGGCTGTGTGAGTGTTTCCAAACCTCCTCCTCACTGTGATCACAGTGATCTTTCCTCAGGAGAATATGATGCTCAGAGATTTTCAGCATCAGTGTTCTGTCTTTGTTAATACTGTCGAGACAGAAAGGGTTTAGGAAGTGATTCAGCTTGGCTTTAGCCATGATGATAACAGTTAAGCCTCACTCGTGCCTCATGCCAGCGTAGCTGCATTATGTGGGTAAATGATCCACACCACACACTGTCCTTTGAGTTTCTGTGCAGCACTTGCTATCTGAGCGCCATTGAGCCTATTCACTACTAATTAACTGTCTTTGTTTTCAAACAAGATGGCTATGTGGGTGTAATTAGGGGGAAAGGATGGCGCACACATTGCAGCCCCGGCATCAGTCTGCTCAGAGCCAGGAACAATGAATGAGAGGAGGGCTGTCTTAAAGTAAAAGTTAAAAACAAACGAACAAGGCCACAAGACCAGAGCCGGGGAAAAGAGGGTGCCCCCCCAAAAAACACTGTACAACAGACACACACAGAGTCAGAGTCAGAGTCAGGAGGCGGACAGACAAGACACAAACACACATGCTGAGAGCTGCGGATGGGTAAAACATTTTAATGGAAAGACTATGAGAGGTGTTCAGATGAGTCAATAACAACAGGAGAGGAACATGGTTCATGCATGATGTTTTATTCAGTGGCTTCAACACAACAGTGTGTGTATAAACGTGGTGCTGAGGATGGGGGGGGGGGAGGGGGGTAGTGGTGATGATTTACCACATGGTTTGCTTGATGATGACATTTCCACTGACAGCAGCAGTGCAGTGCACATGGCGCTCTGAAGCACATGGCGTTTGAAGCGGAGAAACAATGATGAGGCTGCGGCTGCATCTATTCCAACTTTACAAAGTGATGAAGACTCGGGCCACATGCTTCTTCTACGCGCGCGCGCACGCAGGCACGCGCGCGGGGTATAGTGGCCTTCCCCACTGTGTATCGACCACAGCGTGTTTGTGATGCTCGCGACATGGTGCAGACTGGCTGCACCAACTCAGAGGAATATTATGTCATTTCGGAGAGTGATGTTGGAGGCGACAGCTCATCTCCCCCCTTTATCTCCCAACCTGCACCACATCACCATCATCATCATCATCATCATCATCATCATCATCATCATCATCCGCACCACGGCTCATACTCACCACATACGCTTCCTGGGTGGAAGACAATGTTCTTTGTTGGAGGCGGTCACCCCCAGAGCCAGCTGCATAACAGTAATGTATTTCTGGTAATTCACCATGGTACAGTCCACCGCTACTATAATTCCGACCCAAAGAAAAGCACAGCTGATCATATAATTCTTTATTCCCTGGCATCCGCCTCCGCTGCGTCTCCCGTGCTCGGCATCACAACGCCATTTCCAGCGCTGAAGGACTGACAGTGGAAACACTCCCCGAGGAGCCGAGAGGACGGTGCCGAACCCATGGCTGCAATGACACTCTGACCGTGCTGCACATCCATCCGATCCGAGCCGTGTGTCAGTGCGATGTGGACATCGTCGCTTTCCTCCTGTCTCCTGCCTCCTGTCTCCTTCCTCCTGTCCCCTTCCTCCTGTCTCCTTCCTCCCTATCGAGGGCTGGAAACACTCTTTAGAAGAAGGAAAAAAAAAACGCTGCAGCGTCCAGGCGTCCGTGTGTGTGAGGTAGGGGAGAGAGTGTGTGTACAGTGTAGTCAGAGGGGAGCAACCAGGAGGGGGAGGGGGGAGGAGGGAGGAGGACGGGGTGGGGGGGGGTGCTCAGAGCATCTGTGTGGGAAGTCTTTAAGTTTGTCTTTAATGACTCGTTAAAGGGTCGAGTCGTGCGTCTTTGGGTTTTACACTGTGGTGGCGGAATAGACGCGAGAACTCGAATTTCTGAGCCTCCCTGAAAGCCTCAAAGCAAACGACCCACTGTCATAACACTGTAGGCAAAAGCACGGATGTAAATGATAAATGAATGATGGCTAAATTCCAGTCAGTTTCAGGCTCCTGGTATTGGCCATGCTGGCTGCGTTCCCATCCGTTTCTCATTAAGTAAAACTCCGTGAACGCACCGCACACATGCTGCAAAGTTAAATAGAAAACTATGAAGCCGGATTGATCAGACACTACAAATGATAGTTTACACTGACTGGTGATGTGGAAACTATGACTGAAATAAAAACAGATTTAGTGGTATAATCATGAAATACACGAATCATGTGACCTAAAGGTCATTATAAACACACCACCAACTGTTTTTTAACATGACATGTAGATAAATGTATAACTTCTATTAAAAAAAAGCTGTGAATAACTTTAGTGAGGGTAATTTTGACTTCACCAGTCAATTACCAGTAAGCAGAGCAAGTGTTGTTTTAAAGCTAAATGAAAATGAATCCTCAGACTCAACAAAGACCACGTCGTCCTCAGTTTAAAGTAAGGTGAAAGTACTATGGGTGTTATTAGATTGTGATTACTTTTAACCTTAGATGCCTGACTTCATTAGTTTTATTTGAAAAGAGCTTGGTGGATTTTTGTTGCTCCACATGTTAACAGCATAAGACCTACACTCAGAGAAGAAATCCATCCATCCATCCATCCATCCATCCATCCATCCATCCATGGATGTGGTTGGAAACTGAACAGCTTTTTTAATACCCAAAAACGTGACAAACTTATTTTTATTCAGTCTATATACATATTCTATATTTAGAAAGACTATATTTAGCCTTCCGCCCGCATATTAGGACCCCGCCATCTCCCAACAGATTCACAAATCCCCAAAATTGTTTGAGAGCTTAAGCGGCTTTTGGAACCAACGATGTTGTTGGATTAAAATATTAAGTAGGTGTTGTAAAACTGAACATTTTTGTGCGCACTTTATTTATGACTTAACTCAGTTAGCAGTCTGATATTAAAGTGATTTTTTGATGCTTGATGCTTTTTTTTTTTTTTTTTCCAGTCCGCCTGCAGATTATACCATGGCTTAGTGTTTGCTAAAGTCATGGAGGTGCAGTACACAGCAGCAGTGCCCTGTGCCCACACCACCTGTCAGTAGCAGACAGAGGCTGCCGTGGTTGTTTTTCAGTCAATACAGTGACACACTGGTGCCGCACTAAGCTTCAGAGTAAGTCGATTAGTCTAGACTTTGACATCTTAGAGGAGAGAGCCACCTTCTCACCTGCGTAGAGAAGTGCACCTCTTACTCTCACTACACCCAACAGACGTAAACAGTGATATCTAACCACACTGGACTGTGTACCAGAAGGCTTCCACTATACGGATAAAGAGCCAGAGTCATGTCACTGACACTGCCAGTGGCAGGGAAACAAATCCCTCTGTGGCCAGTGGTGCTAAAAATGACAGCGCAGGGCTGTGTCAATGAAAGTATCCCACATGTGGTATATGTGACGTTAGCCTGCTGGTGCTGGCAGTGTAAGCCTAATGTGATAAACACACACAACTGCATTAAATACATTGTGAAGTACAGTTGTGTAAAATGAATCATCTGATTCATTACCTGAGGTAATGCAATGTCAAAAGTCCCTATTTGTTATATAAACTTCTTATTTTAGCCTTCACGGCCTTTAATAACCTCTTCTATGAAAAAGGGAAGGAAAGCAAACGTATGAATTGTTTAGGACTGGGCTGGTTGGTTTTCAACACACAACCCCAGAATAATAAAATCCTGGCTTTGGTCCTGGCAATATGAGATGACAACAATAAGTTACATTTTAAGCCAAAATCAATGTCCGATTTTGAGCTTAAATTTATTTTCGAAAGGATTTCAGCTGAATTCTATATGAAAAATATCTGGCACATCACATATTGCACAGTTTTAGTAGCGTGACGGCAACTCATTGTAGGTATAGAAGCTCCAGTGTTCACATACAGAAACAATCTGCACTCAGTGCTGGTTGCATACTGGCAGTGATGTCACTGCTTCCTGTGAGTAACCTCTTGAATCCAGTCAACACTCAACTAATAGACCACTAACGGAGCCATTAGAGAGAAAAGCTGAGCTCCACCAAACCCGCCAGCGATGCAGGCTGTCACCTCCCATTGACTGAGACGCCATTCACACAATTCTCCTGATTTATCACTACAGATCATCATCATCATCTATTAGTCAGGCATGTGAGACTCAGCAGTCATTAGTGGATGACAAAAGCGCGACTGACACACATACGTATCATCCAGGACTACCTCACTCTCTTACAGTACATTCATACACACGCATATTGTGGGAAGGTTGTGTGGGAACCGGTAGTAGTGTGTCAGTGGGGGAGCTTGGAGACAGCAGTGGGTCAGTGGTTGTGCTGCAGTCTGAAGCCCACTGCATATCCATGTACACTCCACTGCAGCACTTTGATTTCACGTTGGCACCCCCACCCCACCCCCGCATCTCAATGGTAACGGCTCAGAGCAGCCTGCCCCATCATTACCCTTCTCACATGAGAACCCACTGCTGACATCTCTTATTGTACAGCAGCACTCTCACCCAGACGCACACAGGCACACACGTGCACTAATAACACACTCGAGTACTTTTTTTTTTTTCCCGGGGAGTAAATAGGACAGACAGACCTGCCCTTCTTTCTCGTGTCCTTAGTATCTTTTGTCCACTTTATTCAGTATAGCAAAAAAATCAAAGCTGGTTTGTAGGACTCAGACGCTGCTCCCAGAGGGCGAAAACCTGGACCCGAGCCCCGAGAACCACTACCTCTGTAACGCCGTGATTTATTACTTTTGCGCCAAACAAAGGGGAGAAGTTCACAGAGAAAGTCCTCTTCACATGGATGCACTGCACCAAGAAGAACAAGAGTAATGAAACACACACACACACACACACACACATGCACGCACACACAGTCACACCTCGGTGCTGTCGCAGTGCTTGCTCGCTATGTGCTGTGAGGTGAGTCATCAGCACGGAGAAGCATAACCTCACAGCTCCAGCTAATCTCTCCTCTTCTCCTCCTCCACCTCCTCCTCCAACCTGGCAGCATCTAATTTTCTCCGCTTATGGATGAAGGCAGGTCGACTTACAGTATCACTGCAGCTTCCCGTATACATTTAAGGCCTCAGATCCCAACACAGGACGACTCATCCTGGTGAATCACACACCCACGCACACACACACACACACGCACACACGCACATCCTGAATTAGAGGGAAGTGGTATATTCTGCAGTTAGATGAAGGCAGTTATCCAAGTAAATATTTATTTGTAATCACTCGTTTAATCGGCTTAACGCAGCTCTTGAATTTCGCAAACTCGCACTGAGATTACTGCTCGAGAGGGTTTAAATTTAGGTTTTAAAATAAAAAAATCACGCCAGTGCCAGTGTGACCGTCAGCGGCCCTTCATCTGGATGCTGTCAGCTTTACATCATTCCCCGCTCCACGCTCCCGCTGATACACGGGTCCTTTGTGCCTTTTAAGACTGAAGCCCAGAGATGTGATTAAATGCTGCATGTTCACTCCCAGTCAGCAGGATACTGACCAGAGGCGGGACACAAAAAGCCAAACTAATAAACACAGTGTCTCTTCGAACCCACACAGCTGACAATCAATCTCCTCTTCTGCTATGGATCAGAGACAGTGTGCAGAGCAGGAGGCTGAAATAGCGCCTGCGTCTTGGTGCTGCGATACGCTGAGGCAGAGGATGATATTCCCAGGTTGATTCACCCATTTCTAATGAGCACGGCCGCAGACATGCTTCACTCTGTCACACAGAGACACACGCTGGCACACAATTTCTAGCCAAGCCAAGCATCCATGGCTTGAGGCGTTTTCTGTCCTACTTCCTTTCAGAGTAGATAAACAAAAGATTATCTCATTTTTTATGTAGATACACACGCGGCCATCGTTGTTCAAAACCTGACTTTTCTGAATCGACGCGCAGTAACACTTAATGTTAAGGCCTGTAGGAAATCGAGGATGCATCGAAATCACAACGAGGGCTCAAAGACGTCAACGCAACACAACGAGCATCATGGCATTCAGCTGTACTCAAGAGTATTATCTGACTTACGTTGTGTTGTTGGTGCACAGCATCTCCTGCTGACGCTCTGTGACCATTTGGATGTGTGTGCTGCTTTGGTGTGATGTTGTGTGTGCTGGTCTGTCTCTGTCAGCCTGTGTGGGTATGTGTGTGTGTTTGTGTCAGTGCCCAGAGTCAGACCACTGGGACAGCTGTCTGTGTGCTGACTTAGCAGTCATACACTGAGGAGGCCTCCTCAGTGGTCTGTGAAGCATATCAGCCAGTCTGTCCTGTCACTGCAGCCATCACATCCAAGCAAGCCCCCACATACTCTAACACACACACACACACACACACACACACACCACCTATTTTATGTTAGCTGGGCCAAAAGTGCTGTTCGGGGGGAAGTTCAGCATATATGACATGTTTTACTCCTATGGTCTCTAGTCTAAGTGTTACGGTGTTAAAAATGAAAACAGTTCACCACTACTTTTACTTGACTATAATGATTTAGTGCAAAGATGTTGAATTACACACAGGCGACAAAATAAAGCATGTCGTACTACTGAGATGCTCACACACTTCTTCACAGCCCCTTTAGACAGGTGAATAATGTGATAATGTGATCAACTCGGACCTAGTTGATCACATTATTTGGATCACCTGAGCGTAGTGATGCACCTAGTTACCAGGCTGAGAACGTTTGACTGCAAATTGCCACTGCACGTGATCAACTTAGTTCTTATGCTTTTCAAACCTCTCGTGCTGTGTTTGGACACATATCTGTCCAGCATGTCAACTTTGCAGACGCTAAAAATTATACAACCCACCACCACCACATTTAACTTCACCTCATGCGTTTCACAAACAAAATTTATAACACACAGATGATCTCCTTAAATATTATGTCATCCAGCGGCAGTGAAAACACTTGAGATAAGACTTCACATGACACCAATAAGATGTAAAGTGTCTCTCACCTCGAGTCAAACACAGGGTCAGTGTAGATGGGGGGGGAGCACAGCGGTTGCTCTCCAGGACTGTTTGGGGGCACAGGGAGGCCTCCGTTCCTCCCCCCTCTCGAAGCACCATCTGGAGGAGCAGATTAATATGTGAGACACTTTTTGGATCGTTTAATTTACAACCCTCCCTGTGACTGTGTGAGTAAGAAGGGTTCACATGGTCAATTAGCCACAGACGCTTAATAAGCTATAGGTGTGAGACTTATTTATTGAGAGTAATCAGATATTAGAAATAAATATGAGTAAAGGGTATTGATTTGTAATGGTGCAGCACAGACTGCCCAGACTGTATCCATGTTTAGGCCATATGTTGTCAGAGGCTAGTTAGGAACATTCAGTAATCCCCTCAGCCGTCCAGATTTAAGACGCTATTTTTGTTGGCTCTTAGTCTGCGGCACTGTGTTACTGAAAAGTAATTTCCCTCTACGTATGTTTCTTTTTTATTCCCAATTTCTCACAGAAAAATTCAATATAAAACAATTTAAATTGGACTAAAGATTAATGTGTTTTTACTGTTCTTTCCTTAATAAAAAAACAAAAAAACAAACGTGTTTCAAAGGAGCAAATGTTAGTACAGGAACACAATGACCTCTATGACCTCTTTGCTGTGTGTTTATCAACGATGTAATTCAGCGGCTAATTTATGGCTTTACCTTCTCCATCCAACAGGAAGCAGGTTAGCAGGTGGGGACACACTTCCTCCAACACAGAGCAGAAAGAGGTGAATGCAACAGGCCCTTTTGAGGACAGATGGTCCAGGAATACTTCCGTCCTTTTCTTGTTGGATTCATGTCCCAGTATTTCCTTGTATTCCCCCAGTGAGAAAACCTTATCATACACCAAGTAGGGAAGCACAGTGTTGACGTCCAGCTCACTCAGGATCTTCTCTTTGTGCTGTTTGAGGATCTCAGCCGCCCATCTCTTCTTCTTCCTGGTGCATGGCCTCCTGCCAGACCTCTGTTGCTGCCTCTTCTGCTTCTTCACAAACCACTTCTTGGTGCCGCTGCCAAACATCTTCAGGCTGAGGAAACCCACCAGAACGTCTTCCAAGGCTCTGTCACCACGGTTCCCAAAGGAGAGTAGGTGCATATTTCATGCCAGGGAAGCGACCAGGCCACATATTTCTTAGAGCCTCACTTTGTTTTCGTCTGAGCCGTTTATCTAGGGCAGGAAGAGACAATCTGGACAGTAGCTGATTTCGAGCTGGGTACTTACAGACACTAAGAAGATTACCAGTCTCTTAAGCAGACCAATGCAAACCGCTCACAACAGCATGGACATCCTCAACATATTTTACACTGTTTTGCCCTCTTGGAGGCTCCAACCTCTGAGCTGCTTAAGTGGCCATTTAATCACCATATGCTTTGTTTAATTACAGAATTGTCTCACTGGTTTCTTTTTTCTTTTAGCGCCTTGAAATTAATTCATCACACAGTTCCACACTTATTTTTTGGAATGATAACCAGTCTAAAAATGATCAGGTGTTTGAGGTTCAAATCCTTTACACATTTTGGAAAATCAGAGACACATAAAACATATATTTTGTGTTTTCCCCAAACAAGGATCCTTGAGCTGCTTCATGAGCGAGACTCGCCTCTCTGTTATTTACTGTATTTCCCATCTGATTAAGATTAAAACACAAATTGGTATTGAGCCATAACACTGAGATGTCATGGCTCAGCTTGCATTATGAGAGAGCAAGGACAACAAGGAGCTCAATTCATCACACTGAAAATCTATGAAAAAGGTAACACAGCAAAAAAAAAAAAAAAAAGACCTTGAATTATCCAGCAGCTGCGTGGAAGGATGGAGGATCGGCCTCCTCCGTGCCAGGAGAGGGCGCTGTTTGATCACTGAGAGCATCTGATTTATTGCTGTGTTTTATGCAGCACAAAGAGTCTGTCTCTTCAAATATGAAACAAGCTTTTTCAGTTACATTTTTATACTCCACATACTGTATACAGAGCGTCTGATCGTCCTCATCTTATGAACAGCACACATGGAAGCAGGGTACACAATATATAATCCAGTGGTTCCCAAAGTTTCTCTGCTGGGCCCCCTTTTGGTTCAAAAGTAACCCCCCGCCCTTGCTATTTTTTTTTTTACTGTGTAACACTACTCAACATTGCTATCAATGCCATTTTTTAAAATTGCCTCTATGTGCAAAAATGGGTTTTAAAACATGACCCAACACAAATATGAACTACCTGCGAGGAAAAAAACAACTGAGACCTAAAGGTTTGTTGTGCAAAAATAAAACCGCGCCCCCCTGCAATGACACTACGCCCCCCCGCCCCCCACCCTAGGGGGCGGGCACCCCACTTTGGAAACCACTGATACAATCCATCCATTCGTTCATTTATTACCCTTTATCCTCCTGAGAACTGGGAGTGGCGGGGTGGGGGTAGTGCTGACGTCAGTCCAAAATGACTGTGTGTGACCACTCACATACAGAGACAAACAATAGTCATACTCAGATTCACATCTGTGGTCAATTTAGAAACTCTTTTCAAAAGTGTTGTTTGATGTGAATGGTGGATGACAAAAACAAATAAAGGCTAACCCATGATCAGTAATGCTTCCCAAAAATAATGAGCATGACTTCATGGTATGACTTAATTCTCGAGTATTGAGAGTGACACTCCTGTTTGTTGAGCTGAGTAAGCATATTGCTCCATTTCTGGTGAACTGTTAATCAGTTTAGGAGTTTTCCATATACTGGCACGTAGACATTTTAATGTTTCTTCCTGGTAAATTGAGGTCAGTCATACAGTCATACCAGGAACATACTGTTTTTATGTTTTCCTTATTGTAAGCCTGACCATTCTAAATGACAGTCTGACTACATCTTAATCAACGTGTTTATTGCTGTCCCAAAGGTGAAGTGAAAACCTGACAGTCTCTGATATACATTTATAACCAATAAAACTAGTGCTGGTCTGTAGCTGGTACAGAATGAGCCTTGTCGTCAGTGCTTTGCTTTAATGACAAAATGTGGTCATTATATACTATATATACCATGTCATTATATACTGTCCTGCCTGAGAAAGCCAAAGCATAAAAAGCAATCTTCATTGACAGGACTGTGGCCAGTGAAGTCTACAGCTTCACTGCTGCTGATGTTGCACTCTGCCCTCATGATGCTGGCAAACTGCAAAATACAGCACAGTTTGAATTGGATTTAAAACAATATATTTATTGTTTTAAATCTAAATTGACCACAGGTGTACCAATATATTAGATATTTACTTTCTAGCTGTAAACATTCTCAGGAAACAGTCTCCTGTTGTAGAATTAATACAAATGTGAGCACTGGAATTTGCCAAATGAAACATGTCCTTAGGTCCCAAGAATTTCCTCTTTTAATCATTTACAATCAGCGTGAACACACAATGACAGTCTGTTAAGAGATTTCTAAATAATGATTACCTTGGTGAAAAAACAAATAAAGGGCTTACCCATGCTCAGTAATAAATTCAAAAATAATCAGCACGAGTTCAAAGTATGGCTTAATTCTTGAGTATTGAGAGTGACGTTCCTATAAGTTCTAGTTTGTTGAGCTGAGTAAACATATTGCTCCATTTCTGGTTAACTGCTGTTATTTTATGAGTTTTCCATATACTGGCACGCTTACATTTAATGTTTCTTCCGTGTAAATTGAGGTCAGTCATACAGTAATGCCAGGAACATACTGTTTTTATGTTTGCCTTATTGTAAGCCTGATCATTCTAAATGACAATCTGACTATATCTTAATAATTCTGATCAAATGAGATCATATTTTTGACATATTTTTTGAAATGGGACATTGAGTCACTGCACTGTCAAGTGTGATGAGGAATGTGATAAAAATGTTGAAAGCCAAAGTTCACACAAAGTGTGTATCAACATAACAAAACAATCTAACATTTTTTTTTGGTTTAAGCTCAGCTAAAGGCTATGCCCATGCAAGGAGGTGAAATAGGAATTAATGTGCTCCCTCTTCTTTGTTCTGCAAGGGAAGCAGAAAGATGGAGAAAATTATTGAACCAAGTATCGGAACTTGGGGGACACCGCAAAAGGTGGGGGCTGAGGAAGAAGAAAAGTTGCTGATAGAGACATTGTTAGATATCAAGCCAAAGAACATAAATGATGCAGTAAAGAGGCTTTGGGGTCTGTGTGTCCTGTCTCATATTTAAGGTAAGTGTTATTTCAAAGAGACCAGTGTGACTCAAATTGTGTTATTGTAAAAGTTTATTATTTATTTATTCATTCACAAAATGTTTTCACATAAAAGGCAAAAAGAATCCTAACATAAAATAATCTCAAAAAATATATATATTTTCTAAAAACTTCTAAAAATCAGTTTCTGATAAGCAAAAGAACTCATATGATAAATGGTGATTACAACCATGAAATGAAATGAAATTATGAATGTCAACCATCATTTTTGTGATATTATCTGAAATACAATTGTGCATCACTGACTGATTAAAATGTAAGTAACAATAATAACGATCAGAGAATAATGGTGTAAAAATTAAGACACATTATATCTGTAGAATTGAATCAACACATTTTTCACTTCAATATTTAGTGTTAGACCAAAACGATCTTCCTACACTGGCTCTGTGATTGCATGTGGACGAGTATTTCTCATTCCAATAGTGGCTCATTGCGGTCCAGCGCTGAGGACAAATTAGAAGTTCTCATAGTGATGCACGAAATGAGCCTGATCCCTCTTGTTTATCTGCTGACATGCTTTCTCCACATTCTTAGTGAGTCCAGGTGGTCCACAGCTGAATACACCGATTTTACCCACCTAAAGAAAATAACACACAATGAAGAGTCAAAATAAACTGTCCAGGTTGGTTTACTGTGCAAAGTTTCAGTCAGTCACAAGGTAGATGAAGAGGAATAAATGGGGCTGACCTCAGGGTGGACTTCCTGCAGTGAGCTGAAGAAGGACAAAAAAGGTGGACGGCCAAAGTGGGTGACAGATCTCAGGCCAGTAAAGAGACTGCGGTTCCACACCTTCTGGAAGTGGCGCTCACACACATACTGTAAACACATTACGATGTCAGTAGTGGGGAATGAAATCATATTCTATTCATCAAACATTAACAACATTAATATCATTCTGTTCTGATTTACGTGGTACTTTTAAAAAAAACATGTAGAGATCTCACCAGCATGGTGGTTCGGAGGTCGAACTTCTCTGCAACCTGAGTGATGTAAATGTGAACTGAGACCAGCTCCTGTGTGTCCATCTCCTCCACCTCCCGGATGATGTCTGACACCCACTCGAACTGACGCTGTGTCCGTGTCACCCAGATGAAGTACACCTTCCAACGATCAACAATGTTTTATCAACACAGTGAGCTTTTTGTACAAAAGGCTTCAAGAAAAAAAATTAAATGTAAAGGGAAAACGCTGTTTGATTTTAAGATGCACCTTTTTACACTGAATCTTGGACTTGATGGAGGACTTGAACACCAGGTCTTTGAGAATGGAAGTGAATGGGGTGACTCCAATTCCTCCTCCCACAAGCACAGACACCTCAAAGTCAATCCACTCCTGATGGCCCTCACCAAACGGGCCATCCAGGTACAGCTTATGATTGAATGAAACACGAATAGAAATTCAAAGAATGGTAAAAGCAGATTAAAATGGATACAAAATAACACAATGACCTGCCTTTGGATAGGCTTCGAACTCAAGCAGGCTCTCCTCGGTGTAGAGCTCTCTGAGTTGGCTGGTCCAGGGACCCACAGCTCGGATGTGCAGGCTCAGCGTCTCCTCATGAGGGGCTGATGTCAGCGTGAATGGGTGGTACTCATCTGTGCCCAACATCAGGCATGCTATGCGAACCCACTGGCCGGAGCGGTACACAAAACCCTGTGGTCGCTTGAACTCCAGATGTGTCACACCTACAGGTGGGACAGCAGAATGCAATTAAATGTGTGCGTTAAAGGCTGAGAATGGGGAGATAGTATATTGATTGTGATTTTTCCAGAAGAAGCTGAGGTGTTACCTGAGGGCAGCAGCTCAGCTCTGACCACCGGGATCTCCACCTTTTTCCTGTTCAAACTGATCAGTTTGTCCAGCAGGAAAAGGAGCGCTGGAGGGATTAGATAGATGTGGAAACGGGGCTCTTGGAGCAGGGCAAAGCTGCCATGAATGACTGTCTGTTCGGGAAAGACAAAAGCTGGTGTCATTGGACGACTTTCCGTCACAAGAGGTGACGGCAGACTGCATTTGTACTGTGTTTTAATTAAAAAGTCTACTCACTAGAATGTACACGACAACATACAGGTAATGTGTGATCCAAAATCCACGGAAGCTGATGCGGCGGAAATAGTGTGAGGCAAAAACATACATGACTGAAAAAGCCAAGAGGAGCAAGACACCAGTTATTCCTGGAAAAAGACAAAGTACAGCAGGATTACAGAGAAGAATTACAATGAGCCCGTGTACTGTAAGAACTAAAGGTCAGTCTCCTGTAATACCTGGAACAGTCTGAAAGGCCCACCATGACCATTTGAGAGGAAGTTCAGACCTGAAATCAAAACCCACTGTTACTGAGCTGAATACCACAAAAACCACAGGACTGTGGCAAAGTAAAAAAAGAAATAAAGATTACCCATTGTTGGAAAAGACTTTGGGGAACAGACATGACAGGATACTGAGGTCACTGATGGCGAAGATGTAGACGTTGACCACGTGGCCCAAACTATGAACAACTATGGTGAAAGCAGACATAAGGTAGGACAGTTGAAGACATCGAAACTTAACTTTCCAACATTTCCTCGCCTTTCTGTCTCTTTGCCAACCTGAGAGAACGATGGCAGTCATGGCCATGCAGCGATGGAAGTCAATGGCGGCGTCAAAGGGGATGTATCTGTTGAGGAAAGTCTCCCTGCACAGCGTAATGAGGTTACGACACACGGTGAGGAGCATGTAAGGGAACAGGAAGGAGATGGCGGCTGCTGAGCCCCGGGAGACAATGACGCCCACCATCGAGGTCTCAGGGATGCCTGTAGTTTCGGCCTGCAAACCATAGTCTGAACACAATATTTTCTATTCAGGTCGGACAGATGCCAGTGGGTAACGAGGGTCAATAATGCAACAGCAAAACAAAGAGAGGAGTTATAACACTCACGGTAACATCGTTCAAGTGACACCCCGGCGGTGATGCCGTACACGACGATAGAGCAGATGATATGACGCCGATAATTCTCAATGAAACGTTTGAAGTGCTGGATCCTCTGCTGGACAGGGTTCCTTATGTACCGCTCACGCTTGGGCTTCACATACACGTTTGGAGTGTTGACACTTGACCTGGAAATGTGTACATCAGTTATTTATGATGTGTTCTGCCCATCGCGTACCGCTGTGAAATATATGAAACCACGAAGGCAGGCTGTATTTCCACAACTTTAAAAAGGAACTTTAAAAACTATGTGGGACTAATTATATGAAAGATATATTAATCATATAATTCTGCCATGCATGTCAAAAACTGAAAACGTCTCTAATAATAAGATAATAATCATCATTCATCACTTCACTCCGAAAACCATTTAACTAAATCAAGAGACATACTTTTGCCTTCGTCGTAGCTCTGGTCCATCTGTTTTGTTGTTGCTGCAGATGGAAAGTGAACAAATATCATGTTAATGGTTATGGAAACAATAATCGGTTGGAGTAAGACATTTTGTACCTTATAGCGATAAGCAGCAGTTGTTACATTAGTGTACTGGATGATAAATTGCGTGACCTGTTCTCTTACCTGTTTGCAGGACAGATGAAGGACACTCTCTGGTCTCGACTTAGTCGCTTCTTCCCCTGCTTCTCCATCCCTGCACACACAGCACATACACTAATCCATCAGACAAGGTCAGATACAGGAGGATACAAAACGAGATCTTCTTTTAAAAAAAAAAACTTTGTCCAGCCTTTGACATTGAGTTGAGCAAACTGCAGCTCTGTCTCGTGGTCCCGCAGGAGGAAATGGAAGTCCTCCCATGAGATTCTCTCCCTGTCATTAAAGCCTGCTGCCTCCATCATGGCCTTGATGCCATCCTCTGCCTGGTTCTTAGACAGGGCACCATTGGAGATTTCAATGAAAGATCTGCGGTATATTGAAAGAGTGAAAATAACCCATCTAAAAAACAACAACAAAAAATGGGACTTGGTTCAGGCATGTAAAAGAAAAGCAGTCAGACCTGAGCATCCTGGCAAAATCTTCTTTTGACAGGAAACCAGTTCCACTAATGTCGTTCATGGAAAACATCAGTTTGGATTTTTCCTCAGGAGACCCTGAAAAAATCCATATGTCACCATGAGCAAAAGTCTGCCACTACATAGCATCAAACAATTTACTACATTTCAGAACATCTGTAATGAAATGGAATTTTCTCCACTTGTTCCCATCATTCCTTGAGAATGATTAATTCATTATCATGTTAGCATTTTTAGATTTTCCTTTATGTTATGCGACAACACACCTGCACTTCTGAAGAGGTTGTCAAGTCGAGGTTTTACCTTTCATAAAAATGACCATCACATCAAGAAACTCTTGGAAGGAGAGGTAACCATTCCCATCTTTATCAGCAAGTGTAAACATGGAGTCCACAAACAGAGAGTCAGGCTTGAGGCCCAGTGCGTCAGCAAACTCTGACGCTGCGAGCTCACACTGGAGAACCTCTCGGGCTTTCTCGTGGGAAATGCCACTCATGTCGCCAGCGTCACACTTCTCTATTTCCAAGACCTGTGTACCAGAGGGACAGCATCATTACATGTCACTATCTTGTCATTAGTAATATCACTGATGTCAGCTGAGGTTATCGTCACAGGTGAGGTCACCATCGACACCAACAATTAGTTCTTTTGGCTTGAGGTCGGAGCCGATTTGACCTCAAACAAGCTTTGACGACATTTTGGGGTTGAGCAAAAAGCTGCTGCTGTAACATGGCTGATGATGTAAACATCCATGGGGCTGACGGTACCTTGGAGAAAGCATGTCGAATGAAGGTTTCCACAATCTGAGCCCTCTGATCTTTGGTTAAAGCCTCCTTCAGCAGCTCCTTCTCCCTCATCTCCTTCACCCTAATCTCCTGCCCCACGTCTGTCTCCGCTGCACAGAGATGTTTGACAAATGCTGCACGCTTGCTCTCGTCATCAAAAAACAGCACCTGGACGTGAACAAAGAGGGAGGACACCACGATGTTAACATCTGCAGAGTCATGATCACAAAGATGGATGGACGATGTGAAAAAAAGAAACGGGGGAGTTGCCACAACTGAAAACAACCTTACATATGTACACAGAACAATATTGCATCAGCACCACTCCTTGAAATGTTCTTAGGACTTGAATTCTACTACATTTTCATATCAAAGGTGAGCTCATCCCCTCCAACTTGTAGCAACTCACCAGGTCATACTCTATGGCCACTTTGAGCAGCAGAGCCTTGCAGTGACGGTCGTTGGAGAAATGAAGATCTAGGTAGTCCTGGTTTCTCAGTTTGAGGCAACGCAGTGCAACTCCACATCTGTCAAAGACCTGCAGCCTCCTCTCCTCGTCGACCTCTACGCTCACTGGACACAGAGGTTTCCTATGCCCCTGCCATTCATATGCTGGAACAAGCACGAAACAGGATTAAAAGAGGAGTAAAGTAACTGTAGGTTTGGTTTCCCTATCATCTCAGGTGATAATCAGCCTCATAGAAACTCTTATTTGAGTTGAATTATTATGTGCTTTATGGTTCATTAGCTTTTCATTAACACAGAACCCTGCAAATAAAGCACTGTTAGGATTTTATAATCAATCACGACTCATACCAGTGATTCCCACGGCCAGCTCCTCTGCTTTGGCACCATCTTTTCCTCTTCTCTGAAACTTCCTGTATCTGTACTTGCGGAAATGTGCCACCATGCAGGCCACTAGAAAACTCGCTAAGGAGATTAAACAATTAAATCTGATCAAACTGCTGATGAATGATGTCGGATTTATTGCAGCTATGATACTTACCGACAGGAAAGAGGAACAGAGCAAAGAGAAATATGCCAAAGCCAACTTTGCTCCCATCAAAATAATGAAGTCTGGTAGCGTTACTGCAGGGATGGAGCATTGATGCAGTCAGCTGCATGGGCTGAGGACAAGGATCACCTGAGGCAACAGAGAGATTGTATTTTAGTGAGTCATTACATTTAATAATTATTTGTAACTTGTATAATACACATGCTGTATGTCGTACCTTCCCTCCAGAAGAACACATTGTTTTGTATATCGGTGGCCTCCGCGCTGGTAACTGCAGTAAGGACATCATGAAACGTCATGTTGCGGATCATCTGAATTTCTTCATCTGTAAACAAACTGTAAAACATGCGAATGTAGTGAAACCCTGCTGCAGACTGACTGACTGACCCATGTGATATCAATGGATGGACTAATCATTAAGACTATGCTACTGATGTCTGTGCTGTATATTTGACGTTCTTCAGAAGGGAGCTTACCCATTCTGTTTGTTCTCAAACCAGAAGCGATCTCCATTCCTGATACGTTCAAACTGGTCTAAGGTAATGGCTGAGAAAACTGGACCTGGACCATCCTGAAACTCCAGCAGTCCTCCAGGGAAGAGCTCCAGTTTGGCGATGTCTCTGTCATACAGTTCTGCAATGTCTTGGAGCAGCTGTGCACAAGACAGTTTCATTCCCTACTGACCTCTGATCATACAACTCATGTTTCATAATGTTTTCAGTTCCACGGTTGAGGTTTTCACCTTTGGGTTGGTGCTATTCAGTCTTGGATTGATCTCCTCAAATGTCCCTACAGGAGGCAGATCCAGGGCTTTTCTGATCTCAGTGTAACTCCGCAGCCCAAAGTCTCTTCCCCTCTGGATGGTCATGGCCACCAGATCACTTCGGGTGAACCTTAGGGGTCCATACATGTAGTCTATCGAGGTATGAATTAGATAAGAGAGATGAATATTAATTTATAACATAATTAAAGATGTGTAGATTGACGTAGGCAGTGAAAACAACAGATCAAAAACCTCTCAGGTCCTCCACAACAATATTGTCTTCCCTCTCTGCAATCTGGGAAGCCATGCCCATGAGGAGGTCATCTACATCCTGGCTGGTCATCACATTGACTGTCTGCAGTCAAAAAGACAACATTATATAATCTCTTCCACCAAAATCTTTCAAAGGCTCTCTCTCCATGATTAAACACTTCTTATCTCATTGATAAAAACATATCCATAGTGTCAATGAATGAATGACTGCTATATGTGATGATGTTATATACCTGACGTTTCCAAAAGCTGTTACACAGACGCATCGCTGGTGATGAGCTGCCATCAAGGTTGACAACCTTCCGGAAGTGGCAGGTCCTGTTTCTGTGGGGAAAAGCAGATACATTTCCAGATTCCGTTTGTTTGACACCTTTGGCAACGGAACATTGAAAATTAATGAACTTTTTTCTTTTTACTGTGTTCAATGAGGGAAAAAAAAATCACAATCACTACCGCATGTAAACACCAGGTGGGGCCATAGTGATGCCAAATCGTATGGCAGCAGCCTGAAACTCCTGAGAGATCCCTGGATCAACAAACTTCTGGTATCCTGTATACACAAAAATCAGCACGTAGCACAAAACGGCAAAAGGTGGTTGATGAGAAAAGTGACTGATGAGTTATAACCCTTGTGCGTGCAAACTTCTTGCAATCACCAGAACGGTCAAAGTGAGATAACAAAAGCAGAGTAGATACTAAAATGAAGAGTGATTAAAGTGATGGGGTCATCTGACCATTGTCCCTTTAACTTTCTTCAGTTGCGGCTGCTTATTCAGCAGGAGACGGAGACTCAGGATAATGCTCTGCTGACGGAGCACATATTTGTCAGACACCACCAACGATAGCTCAGCTCACCGCAGCCTGTGGTCACCGGTGCATTACCCCTCCACTTACATGGCTGATTCTTACCTGGGTAAGGAGGAAGCTTTTTGTCTCCAAGATATGCAGGCAGCCATTCATACACAGCAATATTCTGTTTGGGAAAATAGCAGGGATAAATATTATTGCAGGTATTTGAATCCAAACAAGTTTACTTGTTCCATAGGGAATAAACTGAACATGATGGTTTGGTATTTGGTAATAACAGCTCATCTAATCTGTGTTTTAATTCCATTTTCTTTACTTTGGGGACAATTCCTTTATAAATAATTAGAGACTTTCTGACTGCAGCTTTCAATTTTGAGTTTGATGAGACTTCTCGTATTAGAAATGGAAAAAGTGTGTGTGCACCTTTGTGCAGGCCGGTTCTTGCAGAGTACTCGCTAATTGAACAAGTCGGAGATGATGCATTCGTCCTTTAACTAAAACCATCAATTTCATCTGTAAAACCCAGACCACCAGGCCTTGATGCAAACTCATTTTTTTCCAGAGACCTTTCCCTCTACCTGAAATGTGGCCACGACCGTCTTCCTGGCGTTTTGAAACAGCTTTTCGTCTGACCACTCTGGGTGTTCCTTAAGCAGTTTGGAGGCGACATAATTGTGGTAGCGAAACCAGATAATCCCCTCTGCTGCAGTGAACAGGTTTTCATTGGCCCAGGCATTGCCCAACTCTGCACCAAAAAAAAAATGGCATCAGTGATTCTAGGGAATTCTTCTATTCCATTATTTGAATTAACATCACTAACACATCAAACAGAGACAATGTATTAGTCATGTTTTTGCTGTATTAGTCATGTTTTATTTTTTTAATATTGTTAATATACAGTCACACTCACATGGTGTTGATTAATAAAGATCTCTGACCACTAATGGAACAATCATTTGGGCTGTTTGTTTTCAACAGAGCGTGACAACAGAGCGGTAACAACAGATCCTCCATCTCCGCCCCAGATAATAACTACACACCTTAAACAACACAAGCAACAAAACACTGGTTTCATGACACCCGGACGGCCTCTTCTTAGCTATAGAGACAGGGATTTACTGCGGTGACTGTGAAAAGCCATTTACACAATAATTAAAGAGTCATGACACACGTCAGACTGGACCTCATTTGACTCAGACTCACAGGCTGCCGCACTCAAAGCAAACCTCCATGAAATAATATTTGTTAGGGTGGGTATTTCGACATGTGGTGGAAAAATACAGAGCAGATATAAAATCATCATCAAACAAATGTTTACATATTTATAAAGTGCCTGTGATCTGGTTTATTCCACTGTCAGTTAAACACAGTTGCAAATTCATATTGGTGCAGGTCAGTAGATAAACTGTACATTGCCTCACCATAAAGGCCATAGGGTCCATGTTCTCCTGTAGAGGGGTCAGCAGCGCTCCACATGAGATTGCGTCCACCTCCCTGTTTTGGCATGTTGCTCTCAAAGCCTGAGGTCAAGAGGCCTCTTGAGAAGCTTCTCAGAGTGTCAGACCAGGACGTGGAGGGCCCGTAGATGGAGCTACCATCTATCCACGCTGTCACCAGGTTGACCTGTGTTTTGAAAATGAAATGTAGAGTGACCTGATGTAAAGTAACCTCCATAATCCTCTCAACTGTCACCGTTGTGAATTCACCGCTCGCTTTTCCAGATTGTTTCTGTAGGAGACAGTTACTTTAAACACAAATGCTACTGTATATTGATATGACTCAATAATCAGCACCTGCGTGCGAGGGTGACCGGGACTCTGTCCAGACTCCTTGTCCCATGGTCCTCGTTGGAAGGGCAGCAGGACTCTTCCAGTGGCGTTTGGGTCAAACACAGGGTCGCCTTTAGGGACAGGGATGTTCATGAACTCAGGTGGACACCCAGGGGGCCTCGAGTCAAAAATCTCAAACGTGACATGATAACCTAAAAGAAAAGGTTTAATGTCAGAACCAGATATATTAGTTCTTTGATAAACTGCCAGTGGTTGATGATGATTAAGCAGATGATCAGGTGGGAGTGTAACAGTGGAGTATATTTAATCACATTGTGATAAAAATCAAAGAGCTCATACTGATCTGACTTTGTAATTGACAAAGTCTAAATTCTAGTTGTCTTAACAACATTAAGGCTACTGTTAGACTTTTGTTGTTGTAATAAAAAAAAAATTCTCACTGGAACAGTGTCTTTGACCTGTGTCCATTTACACACTTAATCCAATCTGTTTCCAGCGCGCGTGCGCGCCAGCACCACAGCTATCAACATATTTACCAAAGAAGAGGGAGAGCAGGGTCCGGTTGCGCGCGGAGGGCCTCCCGGATGGCCCCTCGCTCAGCACGCTGCTCACGCTGCGGGCGTTTGGCACCAGCGGCTCCTGCACAGGCTGGTACACTCCATCCCGGTAACGCGCGGGCACGAGGCGCACAAGGCGAGAACCTGCGCGAGCACATACACACAGGTGTAACCATGGCGACTATTACTTCATCTTCCTGCACTACTACTGCTACTGCTACTGCTACTGCTGCGTCTCACCGACAGATCCATATTCGGGATTCCCCACATTGTTGCACCGGCCGTCAAAGCGCGGAACCTCCCAGGCTACTTCACCACGCGAACCTGTCCGACACGGGCCGAGTTTTATTAACAGCGTTTCCTCCTACGTCAACTCGAGGAGCCGAGTAAAGGGAGCTGAGAGTGCAGTCGCCGTCTACTCACGTTCACTGACGATGAGCGCCGAGCCAACCAGTGCGCACAAACTCCAGACCCGTTTACGCAAATCCATTGATGCGAGAGAGATGGTCCTCAGCTCAGCTCGGTCCTCACTGCCAAGAGGAGTGAAGGGTTTCTGCGAGCTGAGGACAAGCTGCAGGTGAGTAACACTTACTGCTGCGTCTCACTCACATTTCCATCTCATATAAGAAACTAGAGATAAACTATATATAAAGTTGGTCTGGCAAAAAACAAACAAACAGTAAGTCTACTTGGAGAGCTGACACCATTAATCTAGTTGTATCTATATCTATATCTATATCTATATCTATATATATCTATATATAGATATAGATGACTGGCATGAAGATCACATTTTAATGTCAGAGATAGATAAACTATATATATATATATATATATATATATATATATATATATAAAGTTGGTCTGGCAAAAAACAAACAAACAGTAAGTCTACCTGACACCATTAATCTGGTTATATCTATATATCTATATCTATATCTATATCTATATCTATATCTATATCTATATCATCATTTAGTCTGTAAACTGTAGACATTCAGAGACAAAAATCATGTTCCCTGTTCTGGTTCTATATTGTGAGGGAAGGTGAAACAGCCTTACCTCCTGTAGAGGTTGAACTGTAGTGCAGAAGTGGTGCAGGTGCAGGAGGAGAACGGTGTAGTACCTACCAAGACATGTAGCTTATCACAAGGTGCATGTGACCTGTGTGAGACAAGTGGGAATGGTCATCATGTCTGGCTCACACCTCTTTGCCACAGCATTCCACTCTATGCATCCTCCTCCTCAGTGACACAGAGGAGACCGCTGGTATAAAAGAAGTGTATGTTCCCTTAACATCCACACTCCACTGTGTCCTTCACGCCTCATCTTCCAACGTTAAGGTAAGACACTTTGTTTGGGTTTTACCTTTGATTGGTTTTATTACTCTCTTTACTGATTGAGGTTCAAATGAGTAGATACTATAAGCTGAAAACACACATTTACATCAAACTGAATGGTCAAATGAGAAACGGATGTATAGAATTACGTGCCTTTGTGCGCCATACTGATTCATTTGTTTATTTTGCAGTAACTGGTTCCAAGGAGTTGCATACATAAATTCATAAATTCTGTTGCATAAGTCACACATGCATTTAATTATGAGAAATGTCACAGCGGGGTAATAATGTGATAACGATGATCTCTTATCTACTGTAAGAAACAAGAGCTGCTATCTCTGCATCGGCAGGAAACTGAGAACGGCGCCACTAACACTGTCTTCTCTGTTACACCTTCCAGCCTCAGCTGTGTCTGCAAGATCCGCGGCTAAGATGACTTTCTACGATGACATTTACCCATTCTACCCTCAACAAAGGACTGCCTTCATCTTCAGTGGCCGCTTGCTCACCATTATCCTGGTCTTCCTTGTGCTAGCTGTCAGTCTTCTTCTCATTCTGCCAGGTATACGGGGGAAGTCGGTGAGTACAACGCATCAGATCAACTGTTAATCACTGCAGTTGTGTCACAAAACCTCAGAGTTGTAACCGCTGTGCTTGTTGGGCTGTATTTGTGCAGTAGTACAGTTAACATTGTTTTTCCATGCTTAAATTCAGCTTAATCCAGGTACCCAAAATAACCTTTATTCTGTCCAATCAGAGGGTGTTCTGGATGTTTAGAATAATTATCAGCTTGTTCATTGGTGCAGTCATAGTGGGTGAGTTTTGTCTTCTTATAATTGTTGTTGAATAAATCACAGATCCTAAGTTTCGTGGCATCATAATAAACTTTTATGTCCCTCCTCTGCAGCGCTCAACTTCACTAATGACTGGGCTGAAGCCAAAATGACCACAAACGCCACCTATAAGTCTTTCAGCAACGCAGTGGTCAACGCAGAGATCGGCCTGCATGTTGGTCTGTATGGCATCAACATTACACTGAGGGGTGAGTCACTGCCGCTGCTGCAGTAATGCGTTGATGTCATTTACAGTGAATTTGCACGCTGTCACACACTTTAATGTTCGACCAAGTTACATCTTTGATTGTTATTGTGCACGTGCATGGTTTTGCGTTCACTTTCTCTCAGGGAATCCTGTTGTACAGTTCCATGAAATCATTGACTACAACGAGATGTTCAGCTGGCAGGACACTACTGAAGAGTATGAGGAAGCTCTGGAGAAAGGTTTGCCCAATCCCATCCTATACATAGCTGAGAAATTCACCTTCGGCAGCCCATGTGGACTCAACTTTCAGTACAGATACTCTGGACGATATGCCTCTGCAACCCTCTGGTAACTACATAAAGGAAACAAAGCTGTTATCAACAGATAATTGTTTAAAAAAATAGAAGAAACTCAGAGAGCTGCACTTCTACACAGGACTGCGTTTTGCTGCTGGATGCTTGCCAACATCCTGTTCTTCATGCCAGTCATCCTGTATGCCGGGTACATGATGATGGCAACGGCCGCTTTCATTTTCTTCTCCATGGCCTCCTTCGCCACCATCATGAATGTGCCACAGTGTGTTTTCTCTTTAGGAAACGACTCGTTCCAAACAGAGTACAGCCACTCATTCTGGCTAGCTTTGGCTACAGGTGAGAATAAACAGCAGCACTTTGATTTCCCACGCCATTTCCCATGAACTGGCTTATACATCCTGATCTAAGGGAGAGATCTCTACTAACCGAGATGACTTGCAGGAGTCCTGTGCACCATCGTTGGGTTTCTGGTGGTGATGTTAAACTTTATGATGCCAGAGAGGATGAAAGAGGCTTTCAGCGTTGGTGTTGACAGTTATGAAGACGAGGATGTTTTTTATGGAGAGGGATATCTGAATTCAGCTTTTCTTGACGGAGTGACAGTTTCACCTCTGACGTCAAAAGTCCCAACGGTAAGTTTGTCGATATAAGAAACTTCATCCTGATGCAAAACAATCATGGTAGCAACTCCTAGCATCATCAAGTCATTTATTCAGAAGCCGCTACATAGTAATTTGTTGGAAAACTAGACTTACAAGAGTTTGTTACAAAATACATTCAATACATACAAAATACCCTCTGAAATATTTATTCTTGCTTTTGCTGCTGACCGCCTATGATACTTTTATTTCTGTGTTTCAGGCACATATATGAAGGTTTCCCTTAGAGAACTTTTCCAACCAGTATTTGAAGATATATTTGTTGAATGTGCTACAGAGGGAGTGTTTGTTTGAACTATTTACGTGAGCCTGCGTTATGTGTTAAATGATTTACGCTGTAAAATGCTGTCATGTTGTTAAGTTGTATGGGATCCATACAATATGTACATGCATAATAACAATAATTTGGATTTATAGGGGTCAACTCATTTGGTTCTGATTACTTTAAGTATGGATGTTGCTAATGGGCAATTTAATTTGTACACAGTTTCTGAGTAGTGTCACTGGATGGAGTGTTTATCTTTTTCTCACCCAAATAAATGTGAAAACACAAAAACAAATCACTGAACATCGCTAATATATTGTTTGTTATCTTATTCGTTTGTTTCTTTCTTGAATAAAATGAAGACAAGTGAGTTTTCAGCTGTGAGACTGTATTTATAGTGTGTTGTAACATTACATTCATCCAGTAATGTATATTTTTATACATTCTTGTACACTCTGATAAAGGTAATGATAACCCATTCAGCACGTCTTTAAAAAATAGGTGTGGGTCTTTGGCCTTCAGCATCACCATAATACATAGTACAGTGCCTTTGTACAGCTACTTTTAATATTTACTGCAATAGATTAACATGTCATATTGAGAATTGATCCCTGGTCAGTGATTCTTCATAATAACATGCATATGCTGTAGGATTAATATGGCCTTTCCAATCAAGTCCTTGAGAAAATCCAAAGTATTTACAGTAGAAGTACATTTTTACCATACACATTATAAAAAATGGCTAAATGAAAAATAAATGTTCTAATTTATCTCTTCATAAGAAAATAATCATGACCTTAAAGCTACTTCTCTTCATCACCAGAAACTCACATACAGTACTACAGACAGACAGACAGAGTATTCACATTGTAAGGCCATCATGAAAATGTAATTTGAGATAAAACCTGAAAATGAGAACTGGATGTTCTTGACAGCATTGCAACAAGAGGCCGGAAAAAAATAAACTGATAGAAAAATAAATTCTCCTCGTCCTGCTGAGCCACCTGTCCGTCATGTGTCTGTCGTCTTCACACTGCCAGACATGCAGAACTAGAGTGGGCCGATCCATGCATGGACTTTATATGTAAATAGGCGTCTCCTGTCCTGTCAGCAGTCTGAACATCACAGCAGGCATCGTCTTCATGTTGATCTGGCACAGAGGCAAAGATGAGAAGAGAGGAGATGTTTACACTGTCAACAGCTCCTCTGTATGTCAGAAGACGCCTTGGATCCATTATAACAAATAATGAGCGTTCATTGCAGAAAAATGATGGAAAAGTCTCAAACACACACACAAATGTTTGTTGATACTGTGATTTCTATTAATCATATGTGTGTACGCAGTGTTGTGCGTGAACGCGTTCAATGAACGATCGTTCATGAACTCGTTCATATTTTGGGTGAACGTGAACTGAACGTGCTGTATTTCTGCCGGATGAACGTTATTGTGAACGCGCTCATTCTGGCGTTTGTGAAAGTGATTTGTGCGGCTCAGTAATTATTGAAAACTGCCATCTTGTGGTATGAAGTGTTCTTACCTCACCCACTGAGACAGACAGGTTTTGAACAATCTTCTCGTGCGCCATAGCAACAACACTCTGACCATTTATTTCAATGATCCGGTGCCCAACACGAACACCACCTCGCTCTGCAATGCCACCTCGCATGAGGCTGCAGATCTGCGTGAGTGAAAAAGACACTGTCACTCACAAGTGTACAGCGCAATCCTCACTCTTTTAAAAACATCCTGTTTTGTGTCATGCTGCTTACTAACAAGGGCTTACTCACAATGCCGTTCTGAACGCTGAAGCCGAGCTGGAACTTGAGATCGGGCCTTTTGATGAGGACAGTGGTGACAGGAGGGCAGCTCACAATACTCAGCTTTACCTTCACCTGATTCTTCAGACCCTGGAACACAGCCAGCAACAAACACCATGATATATGCATCTTAAAGGATAAGCCAGTTCATATTTTCTTTTTCATAAATAATATTAAAAGACCAAAACTAACAATGGAATTATCTGCCAGTGTAATACCTTGATGATGCCCTGACATGTGGCCAGTGGCAGCCCCACCAGGCTGGTGTCATTAATGGACATTATCTGGTCCCCAACATTGAGTTTTCCAGAGCGAGCTGCTGGGCCACTGTTCAGCATACTGGCCAGAATTACCGTGGGAAGAATGGAACCCCAACCAGACTCCACAATCACCACACCAAGGATCTCCCCTTTCTGTTTTTCCACATACAGCTGAAAAACAGAAACTATTCTTTCATGATCATTTTCAAGTACATTTATATTTCACATGCAGATTAATCGTGAGTCGGTTTTTGGCAAAAACCATCATCCATCCCTCATCCACATTTCACCTGCAGCCAAATAAAAAAACAATGTGCACCTCTTTACAGTTGTCTGAGTTTGAAAAATGGACCAGGTCATCATGGTACATTTCCTGTGAGTTGATGATGTCACTGTATTGTTTCTGGCTCAGGTCGGTCGGGTTGATGCCGTTGGCTCGCAGGAACTCTCTATAGGCCACACTAAAGGCCTGACCAATGGACTGTGCAATGAGCTGTGCCTATGGGAAGGGGAGCGTTTGGGAAAAATGACTGAGGAGAAAGGTGGTTTAAAGCGCTTTATATGATCTCAGAACAAATCTCTAAACTCAAAACTAAAACATATAGTTAAAAATGAAACACTCACATCCTCTGACTCAAAGACATAGCAGACCATTTTGTATTGAGTCGTCCCATCCCCGGGAGAATCAGGAGAGTCTGGAAAATCCTCTGATGAAGCTTGAGACATACGCCTCCGAGCCATCAGAACCACAATGCTACCAATGTCAGCAATATAGGAGATGGTACGCAAGGCACTGTCCATCATTGTCTCCTGTGTGGAGAAAAAACAATAAGAAACACTGCAATTTCATCTAATTATAGATGAAAGAGCTACTAACCTGTGTGTCAGCATTCAGCACTTTGACAGCTTTGGTGGAGATAAACAGATCCACTTCTGTCATCATCTGAGAGTCTTCATCCTGGCTCTTTTAAGTAAATGACATATAGTTAAAATCTGGAATTTCATATTTTTGTACTGCAAACTAAACGCTGACAAAGGAGTAAGCAAAATAAGCAGACAACAGCCCCACACTGTGGTCATTATCTGCATAGCTGATCTTTTATAAGTAGTACCCATTGATTTCTTTAAACTCCCATTCATAAATTGACAGCTACATCAAAATACACTTTGGGATGTCAACCTCCGCAAGTGGTAAACAAGTATTGAACAAACACAATAAAACATTTCTAAATCTTGGAAACACAACATAAATTTCAGATCTATGAAAAACAGAGCTCAAAGGGCTTATAAACTGTATATAAATGCCAAAAACATATATTTCAAGTATGTTTTTTGGCCTATTCAAATATTCATAAAACACAGCAATGGACATGAATGCCTATCTTCCTGAAGGCATCTTACCTTGATACGAGTGACAGCTTCATGGGCCTGGGACATGCGAACAGACTTAGATGGATTTTTATCAGACAACACCTGAGTACAGCCAAGGTAGTTAGCGGCAAAGATGATCCCATCAATAAGATCTTCTGGCTCACAGGGACCTGGGACTACGCAACCACACAAAGGAAGATACTGTAACTGACAGCAAAGATTGATAAACAGTGTAAAATATAAGCATACACAAATATAGAGAGCTATTTACCATCCTCAAAGCTGGGGAAAGAAGTAGCCTCCTGTGTTTTCTTCAAAATAAGGGAATAGTTAGTTATACTTTATTTGTTTCTTATGTGCAAATGTTTTGATAATGATTTTGGCACGGTTGTGTGGTTTGTTGCCAGTGAATGGTTGAATTACATCTCTGACAAATCAAATATCAGCAGCTGGAACCAGCTGTAGTTTAATAGATCTTCACCTTGGGTGTGCTCTGGGTTTTCTCTGCAGGGTCAGGCTCTGGACACTGGGGCCTTCTAGGCGGCTCAGTCTCCTCCTCAGGCATCACAGCTGCACTTGGCGTCTCACCCTGTTGTACATAAACATCTGCTTTAACTTGAGCATATTTGGTTTCAGATGTTCCTGCTTGTCCTGTGTAGATGACAATCCCGCATGGAAAAAAAGGGCCCAAAAAAGTATTTGTGGCGCAGGGATGGTGGACTGGGCATGTGAATTACAAACACAATCTACAGGGGAGGAGATCTGACAAAGGGCTGCCTCATTTGTTGTGTTTACCTGCTGGGTTTTCTCTGGCCTTCTCTGCCTCTCCTCAGGAGTCTGCCTCTGTTCGTCTGGTGTGTGTTGAGGAGCCAGCAGAGGTTTAACAATCCTGGGTTCATTCTCCTGGCTGTTAGTAGTGGACGGGTTGGGTCGGGGTACTGGAGCAGTCTCTCTACGAGGCCTTGCCTTCTGGGTCTCGGCAGGTGACTGAGCATGGGAATGACGAGGTGGCGGAGGTGGATGTTGCTTGCTGGAGCCATATCTAGCTTTGGACCGCACAGCAGCCTTTTTGCAGTCCTTTGATGTGGTCTTTGGACGCTGTTCAGTGCTGCTGGTCGCACATTCTTTGATCCCAGAAACAATATGCTCAATGTCCTCTCCTGTTCCCCTCCTCACCCGTCCCTTACCCTGCTTTTCCCTCACTTTTGAACCCATGTTGGATGACTCAAACTTCTTACTGGCTCCTTGGATATTAGGGTTTCTTGTAGTTCTGGTGTCATCTTCTCTTTCGCTATCATCGCCTTCCTTTCTAATTTTTTCATTATTGTCACCCTGATAAAGGCTGGTCGGTCTTTGAACACTGCCCTCCATCTCCTCTAAATCCTCTATAAATCTGGCCCCATCCAGCACCTCCTCTATCTCATCTCCATCACAAAAAAAGAACCTGTGCTCGTGTCCCTTTTCTACTTCCCTCGCAGCTTCTTCCCTCATAACTGGGGCACAATGTGACCTAAAGGGGTGTCCGGTTTTGTGAGGCTTAGTGTCAGATTGTGATCCCTCGCATATTTCTGTGCTATGACAACCTCTGGGAGTGAGTTGGTCAACCCCGCTGCTGCTGTCATTAATATTATCACCTACTGTGTGCTTTATATAGCCACCATCCTCAGGGCAGTACTGCTTGTAGTACCTCATGTCCACCACACCCTCTCTATTCAAATGCAGAACCTCATCACAGTCCTGCTCGACATCAGAGCCCACGTTATCATACTCAGAGCAGGTGTCCTCCATGTCCTTGGGAAGAGTGTCAGAATGTATATAAAGTTGGTTTGCAGAAGAACGAGAAGTCAGGTCTTCATTTTTTTCTTCCTTCAAAGTGCACGGAGGTTGCTCAGATGTCTTGCTCACCAAAACTTGCTGCTCGTCTTTGCTCTGTTTTGTCTGTCCACGTTTGGGGCACAGTGGTGAGCTGGAAGCCAGTATTTTGGAAATAGATCCAGTCCTCTTAGCATGAGCCATTACTGGCCCCGTACGCCCAGTGTCATCAGCCCTGTGAACATTAATAGACATGATTATTATATTATTATTTTTGGGATCCGAATAGCACATCTTAGTTCATACTATTGACAATGTGAATAAAAGTCTGCTTAAACAAGCAATTTACAGCCATCTTTTATTTCTCCACCATCAGCACCCACACGTGCCAGTCCTGTTTCTGCGGTGTCTGCTATCATCTTTCTTTGTTATGTCTGCTCTTATTTTCTCTTGATGTTCAGCAGAACAGGAATCATGCTGTAAAACTGCTTTAAGAGAGCCAAATCAGCAGCATATGAAAAATCGTTGTTTTCTAAGTCTCCCTGAAAAGCCACACAGTGTGGTTAGATTGGGAGCCAGATTTACAATAATAAATAATATTCTCAGATGATACTGTCCAGATGATACTAATGATCATGTACACACACACACACATATTGCTATATGCCCAGAATGTCGTCATTCAAAACTCATCTAAATATGAAGCATCTCGTGTGAAAATGCGCTCTTTAGTCTTCAGCTTTATGGATATGATTCAACACAGTGTGGATCAGGTTGTGTTTCAGGTTATGTCAGTGGGGTTTCATGAGAACAAACCCCTACGGACAAGCACACCTGATCATGACCTCTCCATGGTGCTGAACTGGCTATTAAAAACAGTCGAGGCCGTTATAGGTATCCATCGTTGCCGGTAAGTGTTTCAGATTGCTCGCATGTTGCCCTGTCCTGTGTGTTTTTACATTGGCATTTAATAAAGCCACTACGTCGAACTTTTGCCGCAGCTGCAGGGGAGGCTGGTGTGGTGTGGACGCCGCAGACCCATCTGGCCAAACATCGATCAGATCATCGGAGATATGGTTTTCTGCGCATACAGCGTGTGTTAATGGAGCCGACTCCCTGCACACACACACACACACACACACGCTGCTGGCTTTACCATCTGGAAGCATCATGTCATATCACACTGCTACTGCTGCTGCTGCAAAGCACATCGACCTTGATTTGAGGCATCGAGACTGCACCATGCTGACATCCAGCTTAGGGGCTGATGTTGTGCCACAGCAGCACATCCAGCCTTGTCCTCAACCCTGCTGTCCGACAGGCCTATAGGGATTACTGATACATTCTTCCATCTACGCACGGATTATGTTAGCGTGGCACTTACCAGCATCAGTCCTGTCGGCGTCCCTCCATGGAAAATGCCCGTGTGCTCAGATCAGATTGCGCTCCGGAATGGTGATTTTTGAATAAAAGCTGCACAGCAGCCCCTTAACCTGTGTAAAAGAAAATACCCCCACCCCCCCGGCATGTGCTCACCGCTCTGCCCTGCTCCCCAACATAAACCCGTGTGACGACTGGATCGTCACACACACACCCAAACAACTCATTCATATCACTACATTAGTTTGTAGCACTTCTTTCTTATATGTACGCATCAGACAACTGTGTTACGGAGGATGTTACAATTATATATGCGATTTGTTTTGAATTACAATTAACTTTATTTAAAAAAATAATATACACATATATATGTATATATTGTTGTATATAGACCAGAATCATTATAACGTTTTTTTTTTTGCTTTGTGGATTTTGTTAGGTAAGAAAAGATCTATGTAGTTGGGATTGATTATTTACCCTATGAAATGCTCTGTGCTCTGCTAGTAGAGTCTGATACGCGGGACAGTTACCTAGTGCAGCACCGCTGCAGCCAAACACCACCGGTATGTTTACTAATGAGTTGATCTGTTGAAGTACAAATATGTTGTGTTTCTTTTACTTTTTTTTATAATACACGCGTGGAACTCCCAAAAGCTGCAAATATGCGGTTAACTAGGTGTTTATTGAGTATTTATTTCTGAGCCAAGTTAGCTTTGTGTTAGCTAAACAGTGCTCTGTCAGCCCTGTCTATAGTGATCGTTCACCTCAAAGCATGCAGCAAAGGAAAGCTTCTGAAGACGTTTTCATTCTTAAACACCACAACCACCTGCACCATGACCGAGAGACCCGACAGAGACAAACAGCAGCGACGTCTGTCGTTGTCCAAGAGCAAGAAGAAAGGTCATCAGAAAGCTGGGATCTCTGCCAGAGCTGCCACCACGACTCCAATCACCTCCTTCTTCAACAGTCAGCCTCCATCCAGGCTGCCGTGTCCCCTGTGTGGTCAGCTGGTACCAAGATTCAAGATCAATGAGCACATTGATTTGCAATGTCAGAACTTTGACAGGGGAGACAGCAGCACCGCCTCAGCAAGTAACAGTGTTGTGCCAAGCACCCAGCTGTCAACCAGGAGAAATTCTGCAAGGTCTCCTGAGCTGGATCGAAGCAAGGAGGAAGATGTCAAAGAAACCAAGACCAGCCCTTATTTTAAAACGACTTACTTTCAAAAGGCACCACGGGAGATGAACAGCAAAACTGTAAGGACAATTGATCTGGGAAATCTCTCCTGTAAGTTATCTAGAAAGTGTCATGATGTACCTGAGACGACAAAGACAGATGGTGACAATGCACTAAGATGCCTCCCAAAGGACAGCGACTCTCTCGAGACACTGAGCAGCTCGCAGAAAGAAAACGTCCAGATTCAGGGTCCAGAGGACAAAAAAGACTTTTTGACAGCCACTGACCAGGCAACAACCAGTGATGAGACTCAGGCAACAGTGTTAGATCTATTATATTCAGAAAAAGGACACATTCCAAAACCAAAAACACCTACACCTGAGACTTTACACAATCTCGTTACACCAAAGTTGCACTCTTTTTCCTCCAAACTAATCAAGCGGAAAAAGGATTTAGCTTCCAATGGCGAAGCACCTAATTTCAGAAAGAAAGCAAAATTTTACCAGAGCAGGGAGCCAGATGAGGTGTTGTCTCGTGATAATAAAAGAGAAACAGCTAATGCAGACCAGCATGAAACTGTAGTGCCTATTACCTCTTCTCCTGACCCACCTCTGAGTTCAGAGGAGACCTGTGAGATGAGTGCTGCTGTCTTCAGTAAGGATTCACTGACAGAGTTTACACAGCAAACCACCGATGACCAGGCTGTGCAGGGCCAGCGTCCGCCACGTTTTCCTTACTACCTCCATAACTTCCGGGCGGTGTTACAGGCTGTGCTGGAGAATGAGGACGATAGGGCATTGTTCAACGAAGAAGATATGTCGATGATACATGCATTTGACAAGCTGTCAGGTATGCCAGAATATCAGCTAGATTGTGATTTTGTGATTGTGATTTAAAAAATGGAATTGTGATTTAAAAAGTGGAATTCATATTAATGGTTCAGTTGTGTCTCTATCACAAGTCATGGGGCAGAAGCTGTATGTAAGACTCTTTCAGAGGAAGATGAAGTGGCTTCAAGTAAATAAACTCGATTATGAAGAGATATGCAGTGAGTTGGGACCTGTTGCAGAGGAGCTGGTTCAAAATGGTTTTCTACAGACAGGTAAATGAAGCCCAAAAGTTAAATTAGTTAAGAGAAAATCTCAGGCTGAGTCAGCTGAAGCTTCTAGTTGCTACTGCTATCAGTAAGCTATTAGGCTATATAGTCAGGTTTCTTTTTTACGCCAGCTTAGACAATAGATGATTGAAATGCCTCATGAACCAAAACATGTGCTTTAAATAATTTTCTCATTTGCTTTGATTTTTGCACCTTTTAAAGAGAATGATCTTGAGGATCTGGCAGAAGCTCTGGATCTCCTCCCTGCCCCTGAACTCAAAGCTTTGGCTAAGACCTTCCATCTGGGCAGTTCTGGGAAACAGCAGCTTATGGAAGGGCTTCTTCATCTGAGCAGGCAAAAGTCCATCTTCACTCTGAGCCCTGCTCATAACACAAAAGCTGTCATCCTCAAAAGGTGGAATGATCAGTTACTTTGTGTTAATGTAGTGGTTAATGTAAATTTTTTGCATTGATTATCTAATTTCCGTCTTCTATAATGTTAAAGGGCAAAGCAGCTTGCAGGTTCCTGTGTGCGTCTGTGTCGTAGTCCTCGTGCTGTCTTCTCTCGCATCCTTCTTCTCTTTTCTCTGACGGACACCATAGATGAGGAGGAGATAGCGGCTGGTGGGCAGAGCCAGCTGTTTACCATCCTTCTGGTCAACTCAGGACGTTTGGCTTTCCCTGACTATGCAGTGCAGCGTACAGCCAAAGTGTTCCAAGACAGAGAGGACCTGATCAGGTAAGGGTCTGCCAGCAGAGTTGAGTTTATTATATTTTGACCAAGAAGAAATAGCATAAATATATATATATACTCACTAGACCATGATTCATCCAGATATGAAGCGTCCATAAGATCCCTGCAAGAGGTAAATTCAGCTATGCAGGCAGGTCAGTGGGAAGAGGCCTTAGAGCGTTACACTGCTGCCAAAAGCACTTGGCAAGAGCTGAAGAAAAACCATGACCTCAGGTGAAAATCAATCAATCTGTGTATCGATATATCAATTTTTATATATGAAACATAGACATTGTGATTATTTGACATTTACATTATGATTGTGCACTATAGTTATCAGGAAGAGCTGCCTGTGTTCCTGCGCAGCTTTACCACGGGATGGTCTTACACTCGTATGTTATCCAGAGGGGTGGAGATCTTGCAGAGGCTACGCAAATATGAGGTTTGCTCTCACACAAAAGTCTTTTATGAAGTAAATTATAATGAAAAAGAAAATACTGAAAAAGTTATTTTGTGTTACAGGAAGCAGTAGAGGTGCTGCAGTCTTTATTGTTGCAGTCCTCCTACTGTCCTGACAGCCGAGGGCGATGGTGGGACAGACTAGCACTAAACCTTCAGCAGCATCTCAAAAAACCTGAACAAGTGAGCGTGCATATCTTTTGTTCCACTTACTTTTTCAGAGGTCTTCTCATTATTTGTTTTTTATGTGCTAATTAATGGATCCTGTGTTTTCATTTGTGTGACTGCTGATCTTTTCTTACTGCTTTTAGGCTATTTGTGCCATTAGAAATGGGCTTTCAGACCCTTTGGTACGAACAGGACATAAACTCTCCCTGCATCAGAGAGCTGTTAGGATGAAAGAATCTGCCAGCCTCAAGAAGTATCGCCTGCAACTCAAAGACTTACCTACAGTTCATGTCCAAGATGTCAAACATGTGAGTTTGTCACTATATGTCAGCATGGAGCTTCTTGGAAAAACAATATAGTAGTAACTGTTGGGTGTTTGAAAGTAAAATGTATTACTTTCACGTTTGTACCTTTGGCTGCAGGTGACGATCCGAGGACAGCTGTTTCCACATGAAGGAGGCATGGGGAAATCTATGTTTCTCTTACCAGCAAATGTACAGGGGAAAGACAGTGATGATGCCACTGTAATATGTTCAGTGGAGGAACTGTCCTTGGCACATTATCGGCAACAAGGTTTTGACCAGGGTAAACAACAACTAAACAATCAAAAAATAAAAACACTTATTATTCTCTGATCACGAGAATAATAAATACTGTCATCACCAGGGATCCATGGTGAAGGTTCAACTTTCTCTACATTGTTTGCTCTCTTTCTGTGGGATATCATTTTTATGGAAGGTATCCCAGATGTTTTCCGAAATCCCTACCAGGTAAATTCAGCTTCATTAGTTTTGTTGAATATCCATGTTCTGGAACAGTTTTAATTTGTGTTTATTTCTCTTCAAAGACCTGTCCACTGGATCTTTACACTGACTGTTTCTATGAGAACAGAAAGGAGGAAATTGATTCTCGTGTTCAGCTACTCAGTGACGCATCTGTGGAAACACTACATAGCATGTTGGAGGATGTTTGGACCTCACAGGAGGGCAAAGTGTGTTCACTGGTGAGCTGGGAGCGTTTTTCATCCCTTCAACAGGCACAGGTGAATATTATCAATTAATTATTGAGTCCCCATAAACTTTTGCACATATTCTGCAGTAGATGTAGTTTTTGCACACTGCATAATTACAAAGGGAAACATTAATTTCAACATTACTAAACATCAATTCAAATTTTGCAAATTAAAAAATATATATATATCAATGATACATTGTATAAATGTAACCCCCCCAACATAATTAAGGTTTTTGTACTCTGATATTCGCAGTCTCTTGTGTCTTGCCTCGGTGGAGCCTTCTTAGGAGGAGTAATGGCAAGAATGTCAAAGGACTACAGACACTGTCGTGGAGGTTTGCCTGATCTGGTGGTGTGGAACACCTCAAACAACACTTACAAGGTGGGATGGCATTGCATTAGATATTTTTCTGTTTGTATAAATTCAAACACTTTATAGTAACGCAATGGTTCCAAAGTGGGGGGCCATTGCAGGGGGGCGCGGAACATAATCACACTGTTAAGGTGGTTTGTTATTTTGTTATTTATTTCTTATTCCAGTAGTAGTTTATTGCAGCCTGTAGTTTATACGGTTTGTATTATAGTTTATGATATGACATAAAATATACTGCACATAGGTGTGTGACATGAGTTTTCTTGTTGTAGTTGGTGGAGGTGAAGGGGCCCAATGACCGTCTGTCTCAGAAGCAACAGATCTGGCTGGATGAGCTACAGAAACTGGGGGCTGATGTGGAAGTGTGTCATGTTGTTGCTTCCGGAGCCAGAGGAGCTCATCTAAAATAAGAACACACAGACACAGGAGTCACAATGGAAACATTGGTATACAGAGGCTGTTTCTCTGTTTCTACTTCTGTCATCGTCTGGACCAGATGTTGGAGTCTACCTCAAAAAAATAAATAAATAACTCACACAGAACATATGCAATGTGGTTTGCCAGGTGAATGTGGAATTGTCTTCAGAGAAATGACAGCTTTCAGCACTAAGACATGCAACATGAGATGATCGTCACTGAGAACTGCCAGGATCAGAAACAGCTTCCAGATAATCAGAGCTGATGTATGACAGGAAATGGATCCAATGACCATCCAACGACGTTCCTGTGTTGCCAAGCAACATAAACATTGAGTTGGAGGCTTTGGATTTGTGTGACTGAGTTACTTTATTACGTACGTAATTACTGTGATAATATGGCTATAAATATTCAGCAGTGCCTCTATTCCAACAGCAGGAAAGGTCCAGTTGGTTACCAAGAATGAGATAATAGGGCTGCAATCAATGATGCACTTGATTAAATTGCTGCTTGTTTTCTCCATTATCTGAATAATTGATTTGTCTGTTTAATGTCAGAAAACTGTTGATTGCATCCAATTTCCCTGTGCTTAAGTAAATAATATGTGCAGATAGTTCATAAAAGTTGTGCATTCATTAATATTTCCAGCAGAATAAAATATCTCTTGTACAAAACGTTAAACTATGGAGTCTCTGAGGTCTCAAAAGAAGATACATCTTTGATCTTTTGTGCAAAATTTAATTTATCTGCCCTAATATGAAAACTAATAATAGCTTTTGTACCAAGATACTTCATTATCATTCATACTGTATTAGTTCCCCCATTCAAGTAAATAAAGATAAAGTTAGTAGAGCGGCAATGTTTGTTCAATTCAATTTTATTAATACAATGTTAATGTTTATCAGTTACCACTACAATTGTACAACCTTTCTAGTATCCCTAGCGTCACGACCCCAAAGCAAAGTGTCACACGTTTAAGCATTATTAACCACATTACAGGTACATTGTCGTCTTTAAAGGAAATCTATCAACTTGGCCAATATGGCTCCTACATTTAAACACTTTTCAGCTCTGTTAAACTAAGACATTTGGTTCTATTGTACTTGTTTTGAATTTGCACGGGTGGAAAATGATGCATACTTTGCATATATTACATTACGCCCCGGCTCAGTCAGCCCTGTGACTGTTTACAGGCCTGGATCATGGGTGAGTCTGGGGGAAGGGATGGCTAGTTGCCGTGCGTCTGACGTCATGGCGCAGGAGGGAGAGAGCGAGGGGAGGCGATGAGAGGAAGCTGCAATAAACACACAGGGCGTCTGCGCCTGTCTAAGTAGGACAATACAGTGAAAACGGCCTCAATGCTCTAACAATGGATTTATCAGATATGCTTCTTCTTAAACTTTTCCTCCTCGCGTACTTACTAAACTGCACACATGGTGAGTGAGGCGTTTCTAAAGAAATTCCCCGCACTGTGCCGAATCTGTGAAGCGGCAGAAAAGCTGGTAGCCCGTTAGCTAACAGGAGGATCAGTGGGGCCTGCTTGTTGTGAAGAGAACTGCACCCTTTTTACCGTCTTACTTCAAGCTAACAAACGATACGTTGCGCAAAAGAAGACATTGATTCGCGAAGTTGGCTGAAATATAGCGACATTGCTGAATTGTTCCTATGTGTTGTCACGACTTCTATTGTCGTGTTCGGGTCGGTTTTGTTGTTACCGTGCGAATAGCGCCGACAGCCATTGTTATGAGAAGATGGAGATGCCGACTGGGTTGACGGACCGTTAGCTTTGCACTAGCTAACGCTTTAGCTGCTAACGCTTATCGGTTTTTGTCAAAATGCCAAGTTTATTGTGTGACATTACGCTACCGGAACCAGGCAGTTGTTAACAATTGACATGATTCAAATTTTCACGTTCGCTAGCGTAATTTAACTTTATGTTTTGCCACTGGTCTCTGTTGTTTGATACGTTATTCTTAGTATTACTATGTATCTAATGTTAGCAGTAAGAATGTGGGATAAAGAATTAAAAAATAATGGTGTGAAATGATTTTTTAAAATAACCCACTTCTTAATTATTGAACGTATGGCACCATACTATTGTTATATAGTTAAAAAATATTTAGGTGAAGAACAATTAGCTGTATTACTTTTTTATTGTACGGTCTCAATCTCTTTCAACATAGTCCACATTCACAATTCGCAATAGAAGATTGTTCCCCAAAATTTAAATTATTATTAAAACTTTCGTTTAGTTTTTATTAATTTATTTGACCAATGCGGTTGTGAATGTTTTTCTTATTCTTTTGTACAATGCTAAAAGTCCATGGAATCTAACATTGTTGTGTTTACTCTGTGTTTGTTGTATTATATGATGTAGCCCTTAAGTAAATAAGGTATTTCAGAACATGCATGGCCTTTTACTTCTCATAGTCACCTCAATAAATAATTTATTGTTAGCATCTAAATAATTCATTATGTACATGGCTGGAGAAGTAGCTGAGGCCTGGTCTACTTACCAATCTTTTTTTTACATAGTTAGACAGATTTCTGTAATTTATGGCTCAGCAGTCATAATTAACTTTCAGAGAGTACTAATTATGTACACTGTAATTTCTGTAAATACTATTTTTTGGGGTTATATTTAATGGGGATAGTAGACAAAGTAAACAGTATGCAGAATAACTTTCAGAAGTGATTAGATGACTTGAAGGATTTGTCAGAAAGCTAGAAAAGCAGGTGGTGAAATGGGTGGAGGTGCCTGAGAATGGTTTTTCTTCCAAGCCCACAACCCACTCTTCTGGTGGAGAAATAATTATAATTTGGTGCTGGGTGCAGTTCTATAACACAGCTCCCAAAACTGGCATCCATTCGATTTTTTTAAATAGATTTAGCTGCATTATGAAACGCAGACCATGCTGGTTTGCTGTCAGTTTTCATTATTTTACTTCCACCTGTCAAATATCAGCCGGGTCATCATTTTTCAGGCACTTCAATTATCTGAACATGTGCCATGCCTTGGTATTTACTCTAAAACATGTTTCACTTTGAAGATTCAAACTGAATTATCTATTGCATGAATTATGCTCATATTAACTGCAGCGATACAGAGAGCTGCAAAGATTAGCTGGTGTGATACCAAGGCTGTCTTGGTATCACACCACTGTCCAGGACTTGGACAGTGTTTTATGCCAAATTTCAGTCATGTACATTTTGTCTTTTAAAAGTGTATATGTGTGTGTGGGTGTGTGTGTGTGTGTGTATGCCACCTTTGTTTGTATAATATTGTTTATTTTTAAGTGAAGTCTGGGACACTTGTATATACACACATTATTTCTTATATGCACTTATGTGCAATACATGTGGATAATAGACAAAAAAGACACCTGTGATGACTGTTGTGTTTTTCTCTGTTTTATTCAAACAGGACATTACAGAAATCCTCTGAACAAGTACATTCGCCACTATGAAGGCTTGTCCTATGACACAGAGCTTGTGCATAACAAGAATCAGAGGGTCAGGAGGGCGCTTTCTCATGAAGACAAGTTCCTTCATTTAGAGTTTCATGCCCATGGAAGGTTTGTCAGTTTTTCCTGATATTAAGCTGAGGCGTATTTCTCTCTTCAGCGCTATCTATTTTCATGTCTCCCCCACCCATCTCCTTATTTACCTGTCTGTTTTGGATTACCCATCCTACATGCCCTACGTTGTTTAGAATTAAAGGTAGAGCTTAGCAGTTACTGATTTGCAGAATGATTCAAAGTTTAATTAAATCATATGCCCATTACTTTGACTCTGGTGAGGATAGATTTTAAATCTCAGCCTTGTTTTTTCTGTGTAGTTTCTGTAGTATTTTCTCATCCTTTTGTAGCTTAAACAGTCAGGTGGTCACACATCAGAAAAAGTGTGAAAAATAAATGGAGTCTATTTTGATTCACTCTGCAAGGTTTTTTTTGAAGAAAAAATACAAGACATTCTCCTGAGCCAGGTTTTTAGTGAGGATTTAACAATTTTCTTTGACTTAAGCGACCGTAAACTGATAACTTTTGAGCTTCATTTATATTTGCAGTCCTAGTTTGTATTTGCTCACATTTCTTGCCTCATTCCAAATATACTCATGCCAGGTGAAATGGATATTGGAGTAATAGGTTTGTATAATGGATTGGGTGTTTCCAGAATGTTTGCAGACATTTGATACATGGGTGGGAGCTCCCTGAAGGTACAGAGGATGGGTGGATGCTTACATTTAGTCCCTGCCATAGGTTCCCAATTCACCCTTTGGAGAGGTGGTTGTTTGACAGACAGTGCCCACACTCTCCATGATAAAGTCAAGACCATCTGGCTAGGAGCTTGGCAAAGGCAGTTTATCATCCTGCCTGTAGCAGGGCCTGCTGTTCCCACACTCTGATGGAGCTTAATAGGGAAGAAAATTATAAGAGCTGTGCAAACAGGAGGATGTTTGTACTTTTGGAAGCTATGAATCTATCTGCTTATTTTCTTTTGTCTTAAATTATTACATTAAATTTGTGGCAGTACCCTTTGCTTATCTTGGGCAAAATTTTAAAATATGTCCGAAATAACTGTTATTTCTCTAATTGTGTACCATACATATTTTCCCTTACACTAAGTTTTAAGAAAACAACTGCAATTTAATAGCATTGTTTACATACCGTGAATGTGTGTCTTAGAAGTTGTCAAGTTTTTTAGCTCTAAACTTTGTTCCCCTTTGTTTTTTCTCATTTCATTTAGCTTCTATGCACTGATCGGTAACTTAGACACAGCACAAGCATACAGTAACAACCCTGTGTAGGTGTTACATGAAACCCAGTGTTTTCAGTAACATCTTTGTTTCTCTGCCATATGTTTGCTCAACAAAAACAGCAACAACATGTTCTTATGTTCTGTTCCATTTTTCATGGAACATTCATGCCAAGTCATATCCTGGCTTTCATCCCCTTTCCCTTTTCATTTAGATTTTCCTGTTCTCCAGGTCTGGGTGACCAGTGCTTACTTCTAAAAGGGAAGCACAATTCAGATCCACAACCAAATCCATAGGCTCACACGCTGTTACATGATTAATCAGGAGACAGTTTGGGACATCAAGGAAACAACTTTTTGCATTGTTGCATTATACTTTTTGTTCATTTTGATTTTATACGTTTTCATACTTTCAGGCATTTTAATTTACGTATGAAGAGGGATACTACTGTATTTTCCCAAGATTTGAAGGTAGATGTTTCTGGAGAAGAGGTTCCATATGATACTGCTCATATCTACACTGGCGAAATCTATGGTGAGCATGTTTATTCAAATGTAAATCCACTTCTTTAAATGTATATCTTAATAAAGCAGAGTCCTGGCCTATTTTGTTTGTTTTTTTTTGTTCTATAATAATAATCTTTGTAAATCCTTTAACACCTGTACCTCTGTCATTTGGGTTATCAGGTGAGAAAGGTACCCTGACTCACGGCTCCATTGTGGATGGTAAGTTCGAGGGCTTCATTCAGAGCTACCACGGAACCTACTATGTGGAGCCTGCTGAGAGATACTTGGAGGACAAAGATGTCCCCTTCCACTCTGTCATCTACCATGAAGATGACATACGTAAGTCCCCACCAGGTTCAGTTATGCACATGTGCTGACAGCTTGTTTTCTTGTTAACATTGAATATTGTAATCGGATGCATGCATTTGTAAATAGGTGATCAGTAAAATGCAGGTTTAGGGGTGTTGAGGTGATTGAGACAGACAAAGAGGCAGATATAATCACCTACCGAGGAGCAGAGACACCAGGGGTGCTCATTAGATGAGTAATATGATCTTTCTCTTGAGTTACTGGCTCATTTAAGCAGTCTTTACAATATTGATACTGATAGGAAACACCAAGCACACTTCTATACGCTAGCACCCTGTAATTTCAAATCATCTGTGTACATTAATATATGGCTGAGGGGCAAATTATACAGAAATGTGAACAGAACTGCTAATGAGACCGGAAAGTAACTGCTCACGCAGCAAAGCTAGGCTCAAGTGGCATGTAAGTACATCCATTAGCTGATCATGAATAGTGCCAGAAATAGAGTGACTCAGGGGGTTAAGTCGCGAACATTGTCTCCCATAATCCTTCGTGTTGTGTCTACCTCTGTCCCTCAGACTACCCGCACAAGTATGGCCCAGAGGGAGGCTGTGCCGACAGCTCAGTGTTTGAAAGGATGAAAAAGTACCAAGCCTCTTCTTTAGAGGAACCACCCAAGGTGAACTTCACTACACAACAAAATAAACTCTCTGAGTGTTGAGTAAGATTTTATTTTAAGTTTGCCATGGTCAGGGCTACTCAGAGAGGTTTCTTTAAAGCATGTGAATAGCCTGTCTCAGCATAATTAATGGTTGACTACATGATAAATTAGTTTATCTGAAAAGCTGGTTGTTGAAGTTGTTCTTTGCTGACTTATTTATACCTCGTTCTAAAATTGGGTCATATGCACATACACTTGGCATCCTGTTTAAAGTTTTAAGCACAATAAAGCACTATATATCTAAATGTGTGTGTACATGTGTACATATACAGTGAAACCTCGACTTACGAACGCCTATACTTGAGATTCAAGATTTTTTTGCCTCCTCTTACGAACCAAATTCGACTTCCGAACCTGAGCAGGGAAAAATTAAAAACATTTCCCCAGCTGCCGCCATTACGTGTGACCCGTGCAAGTCTCTCAGAGCGTTTGAGGTGACTGAGGCTGTGTCCGAAATCGCTCCCTAACCCCTATATAGTCCACTACATTCATTTGCCAATGTAGGGAATAGGGATCGAAAAAAATCGCTTCGATTTACGAACGTTTCAACCTACGAACCCGATCACGGAACAAATTAAGTTCGTAAGTTGAGGTTTCACTGTATATATATCTTCACACAACAGGATGCTTTTATGAATTGTTAGTTTAATTTTATTGAAATAATTTTCTCCTTTCCAGAATAATTTTTTTCAGTTGAATGTTGAATTAGCAATTGTTTTTATATATAAATCCTTGTATGTGATGTGTCTAAGAAGTAACATTCCCCACCACAGTTGCAATCCATCAACATACATGAACTGAAAAACCACAAGCAGAAAATATTGTCATTATTTATTTAGCCACTGTTTGGATGAAAATGCTGTATATATGTTTTATTTAAATATTTCCTTCGTTTCCATCTCCTGTGCTGCTCACAGCAGGAGCTCCACTCTGAAGTGGTCTCTAATGAGCCTGTGCTGCTGAGGAAGAGGAGGATGGCTCAGGCTGAGAAAAACACCTGCCAGCTCTTCATTCAGACTGACCACCTCTTCTACAAGTACTACAAGACTAGAGAGGCTGTCATTGCTCAGGTAATGCAGTCAGTGTCATTCACATGACTCACCCTACTGTACCGCTTTTTGACAAGGCACTGACACTGCACTCTGTATTCTAAATATTATACATTTGATGGTGTGTTTTAATAGACTTTTACAAATCATAGAGCAACTAGTAGAGAAATATGAAATCATTTCACTAGCTCCACTAGGTCCTTACACTTGATTTTTTTTAAAAACTATTTCAGATCTCCAGTCACGTCAAAGCCATTGATGCTATTTATCAGGGCACAGACTTCATGGGCATTCGCAACATCAGCTTCATGGTGAAAAGGATCAGGGTACGTCTCATACTGACAATAAGTTACCTTTTACATTTTATGTTACCCGCCTCTGACGTTGTTATCATTGTCTTTCACAGATAAACACCACCAGTGATGAGAGAGACAAATCCAATCCATTTCGCTTTTCCAACATTGGTGTGGAGAAGTTCCTGGAGCTCAATTCAGAGCAGAACCACGACGATTACTGCCTTGCTTATGTTTTCACCGACAGAGACTTTGATGATGGTGTGTTGGGCTTGGCTTGGGTTGGAGCCCCATCAGGTACACAGAGACCGTGTATATTCAATAATGAGTAACTTGAAACAGTCAGCTGTATGATTAATCTAGATATGAATAAACGAACTAAAACGAAGTTAGGATTTCAACAGTTATCACGTTCTTTGTATTGAGATGGGGGCACATTATCGCCCTATCTTGATTACGACACTATTTTAGGAAAGCAAAGTTTATATTTGTCCTGGGAAAAAAATCAGATTCACCTTCTTGAATGAGCAAAACCCTTAATGTTTTCAGCTGTAGTTTTGAAGAACATTTGTTCCAACCTGTGGTTCTCTCTCTCAGGGAGCTCTGGGGGCATCTGTGAAAAAAGCAAGCTCTACTCTGATGGAAAGAAGAAGTCTCTCAACACTGGTATTATCACTGTACAGAACTATGCCTCCCATGTACCACCAAAGGTCTCCCATATCACTTTTGCACATGAAGTAGGACACAACTTTGGCTCCCCGGTGAGTTACTTAGATGTTCCATATTTTTGTACAGAGAGTTTTATTATGGGCTTGTACAGTGTGTCCCTTCTTCCTTCAGACAGTTTTTTTTTCCTTCTCACTCTCAGCATGATTCTGGATCTGAGTGCACCCCAGGAGAATCTAAGAGCCAAGACAAGAAGGAGAAGGGCAATTATATCATGTATGCAAGGGCTACATCAGGAGACAAGCTCAACAACAATAAGTTCTCTATCTGTAGCATTCGCAACATCAGCCAGGTGCTGGAAAAAAAGAGAAGCAACTGCTTTGTTGGTATGTCATGTAGATGTTTTTGTAAATTATTTTTTGTGTCACTTCATGTAAATTTCACCAGCAGCATAAGAACTGTTTGGCTGTTCACCTGTTTAACATAGGTTGGCTCATTGTTAATGCCTCCTTCCTTAAATAGAGTCTGGCCAACCCATCTGTGGAAATGGCCTGGTGGAGCCAGGAGAGGAGTGTGACTGTGGCTACAGTGATCAGTGCAGGGACCAGTGTTGTTATGATGCCAACCAGCCCGACAACAAGAAGTGCAAATTAAAGCCCAACAAAGTCTGCAGGTAGATGCGGATGCTTTTTTGTGTGAAATTTTTGTTGTTTCATAAGGAAGAGTTGCCAGCTCGTTTGTCATGACTCTTGACTTAGTACTTTGCTCTGCCCTACCAGTCCCAGCCAGGGTCCTTGTTGTACTGCCGAATGCTCTTACAAGGGTCGTAATGACAAGTGCAGGGAGGAGTCAGAGTGCGCTCACCAGGGCATGTGCAATGGAGTCAGTGCTCAGTGCCCCACATCTGAGCCAAAAGCCAACTTCACCGCCTGCCATGGCGAAACTCAAGTCTGTCTCAATGGGGTGAGTGGCAGAAAACTAGATGAACTGGTGGTTATAGCTTTGTCATATTTATACCAGTCAGTGCTTGATCTTTCCTGTCCTCATGGTCCTCCCCTACAGGGCTGCTCCGGTTCCATCTGTGAGAAGTACGGGCTTGAGGCGTGCACCTGTGCCAGCCAAGATGGCAAGGATGAGACTGAGCTTTGCCATGTATGCTGCATGGAGAAGAGTGAGTCATTAACCACAATCCCATCTAGATCGATACTTTTTCTGCTTGTGATTTGCTCTTTGTAATTCATATTGTTTTTATCTTTTCCTTAGTGAATCCTAACACATGCAGCAGCACCGGATCGGAGCGCCTGGCCCGTTTCTTCAATAAGAAAGTGACCACACTGCCAGCTGGCTCACCTTGTAACGACTTCAAGGGTTACTGCGATGTGTTTATGAAATGTCGCCTGGTGGATGCAGACGGACCACTTGCTAGGCTAAAGAAGGCCATCTTCAACCCAGAGCTCTATGAGAACATTGCTGAGTGGATTGTGGTATGTGTTGACTTCTGATTGGATAAATAGTCAACGCTATGTGGTGTTTTTTGTTTTTGTTGTTTTTGACTGGTTTATTTTCTTTTCTAGGCCCACTGGTGGGCAGTGTTGCTGATGGGCATTGCTCTTATTATGCTCATGGCTGGCTTTATCAAGATCTGCAGTGTGCATACACCAAGCAGTAACCCCAAACTCCCCCCTCCCAAACCACTTCCAGGTGAGTCCAGAGGTTTAAAGGTTTCATCATAAATGAGAGACAAAAGCCTCAATAAGCTCACTCAACTTAAAAATGACAGTACACTAAACCAGATGATGTTTTAATTTGTTTGTTTTTTCATATTAAAAATATTTTTATATTGTTTACCGTTTGTTTATGGCCAGCTCTTACTCACTCAGCTAATAGTAAGGCCATGCAGTCTTCAAGCTACCATTGTCAACAGTGTAATGATGTATTTCAGCTTTGTTCCTTTGTTTGGTTGTTTCATATACGTTTTTGCTGTCACAAATTCCTTCATTTCATTTTTTTGTGATTGCAGTATATTAACTGATCTTAAGTGGACAATAGGAGTTGATAAAGCTCTTTTCTCAAAAGTAGAATTCAACTTATTTTGTGTGGACGCTTCTGTTAATTATATAGTCTCTTTAAAAATAAAAAAAAACTCACGCAAGACCCTTCTCCTAACAGGCACTTTGAAGAGGCGGCGAGCACAGCAACATGCTAGCTCCCAGGTGCAGCAGCAGTCTCAACATTCCCACCAGCATGGTCACAGTGGCCATGGCGGTCACAGGGCTCATCGGGAGCCCCAGAGGCAGCCTCAGCGACAGGCCCAGCCCCAGAGGCACCACCGTCAGCCCAGAGAGAACTATCAGATGGGTCAGATGAGACGCTGAGACCCTGCACCCCGCCCCCACCGCCCCCAATGCCTTGGCTCCTCCTTGTGCCTACAGTGGGAAACAAAAGCGTCACTCCATCCAAAGAAAAGCCTGACATGGTTGTTAGTCACTATCATATTCTCCATCTAAAAACAAAACTGACAAGTGGAAAAGAGAAAACATTATCAACTCAATTGGCTCTTTGTGGAGTAGACTTGACCATCAGCCATTTCCAATGCAGTGCGATCTAGCATCTTTGTCCAACGTTTTTCTTTTTCTTCTTTTTTTGGAAGGAGTGCCAAGGAGTTAAGGAATAATGTGTAGCTTTAGTACATTCTGTGGTGTGTTTCTTTTTTGTTCTATTGCAGCATCTTCTTGAGTGACACACTTGTGGCTGCTGGTAAATAGTTCTGTGTTTTTGTTTTGCCATTCAGGCCAGAAATGAGAGACACTCAGAGGGGATCTGCAGGATTTACACGTGTCAAGCGGCAAAAGACACAGGCTATGGTCTCTCATGCAGACAGTCCTCTGCATGTGATTGTACATATTAAGTGTATCATAAGTGAAAACGAACTATTTCTTCTACTGTAAATGTGTAATTCTTCACTTTTTTCTTTTATTTTTTTGGTTAGTGCTCTCAGGACTCTTAACACATAAATGAAGAAATGGTGGTTGTGAGGAGTTCCTTGGATGTTGCTGTTGAGGATTTGAGGCCACCAAGTTCTCTTCGCAGCTGTCCAGTCAGGTGGACCTCTTTCACTTTTAGATCGCTAGGTTTGAAGTTTGAACAAGGTCACCATATCCCACATTTAGGCCTTGTTTGTTCAAGGTCCCCTTTTCATCTTTTTTTAATTGTCTTGCTAATGTCCTGTTTGCTCATGTTGCATAACAAGCTAGATGAGGAATGGTGTAATGGGAACAGAAGGGAAAGATCACCTGGTATGGTACACCTTTTAATGTCTTTACTGATTTGTTTTCTAGAGAGAAGACTGGATAGCCACTTAATGAAGCTTATGATGATTCTACCCGTTGAGCGTTGAAAATAAGAAAAAAAGTAGAGACTGCTGTGGCTTAGTTTAGAAATGAGAGTGTATCATGTTTCAGAGTTAGCTTACATGAGTCTGGACAAATTTGCTCGGGTGTGGATGTACAAAAAATGTAAGATGAAAACATTATATTATTCTTTAAGCTAGCAAATCTAAGAACTTTTCAGTGTGGGCATGCAGACACATTTATTAAATGTGACTATTAATTGACCATGGTCTGTAATGTTTATATGTCACTCAACACTATTTACTTTGACAAATGTCAGACTTGAAACAAGTGGAAGGAACAATGTAATGCAGCAGTATTGTCACACTATTCACTAACACCTTTTTCTGTGTCTTCACTAGTTTAGCAGTCAAGCAGCTATTTTTTTAATACCTCACCTGCAGTTTTCTTCTAGTTGGATCACGTAATGGATCGAATCCCCCTAAGAGCCAGTGAGTGCAGGCCCCAGTGAGAATTTACGTCTGTGCCATAAAACTTTAAAAAGCTGTTCTTTGGGCGCAGAGTTATAAAACGCAGGCAGCACAGGTGTTAAAGTTTCTGAAGCCACTTTACATGGAAGAAATGAAGGATGTAATTGTTTTTGTGGGATTCTTTCACCTCAGGTGTTTATTTTCCTTGGTGCAGCAAAGCATGACATCGTTTATGGAAGGTGATTACACCAGTTGAGAGGATGTGATAAATCTGGCCATGATATATTTAGCAAAATCCTGTGATTTATCATGCAAACATGTCACACACCAAAATAATTTGGCAAAAGAGTTGTACAAAGCACAGGATTTTGCGCTATATATTCAGCTAATGATTTTTAATGAATGCATGCAACACTAATCTCAAATATCTTAGAACATTGTCCTAATGGCTGTAATAATCACACTTGTGCTCTGATGGGGACATAAAAATAACGTGTCTTGCAGTTTAATTACGTCACATGATAAATGAATTAAAAAGGTCGGCTATTGCTACAATTTCTCATGACAGTACAAAATGGAGCTCTTTTTAAATGTCACTGTCCAGGCAGCATCACACCTCTAAGGCCTAGACAGTTAACATGTAAAGTTGTACAGTACTTCGAAAATTTCATTTGAAAATGAAAATTACATTTTGATACATCGGTTTCATTTTGTATTCTAATTCAAGAGTAAATTGTTCAAAGATGTTCATATGTGACAAACTTTCCTCTCTAAGTTATTTATGTTCTTATATGTGCTAGTTGAACTGGAGTTTGCTTATGATACTTTTCTCGACCATCATCAATGGTTAAAAAAACAATTCAGTGTGATGGAACTTAATGTTACATTCTCATTTTTATCTTCGTTTTCCTGTGGCATGGTTTGGGTAGAAGAGCAGAAGAATAATGCCTGTAAATTTACTTTCTTTTTAATTTCGTAGTCTTGGTAAAGTTTTTAGATAAATGTGCACTGAAAATGTCCAAATTGAGTTGAAATGTGGTAGGTGATGTAGGCCGAAAGAACACAAGATTAAGTAATACTACTGTCTGATTTTAATGTTCACTGTGTTTTATACAGTATCTGAAATTTTTGTTCACTTTGAACATTTTTACTAAAAAAAATTTCAAATTGTATTGTGCAAAGAGATGTAATTTTTGGAGTACTTGAAATGCATTAATTAAAAGACTCATTCAAAATAAAATAGACCCCTGTTTACTGTCTGTAAAGTGTGCAGTCTTTGGTTTTTGTTCAGTGTAACAACAATTTTGTCTGTTGTTTTGTCTCTTGCTCTCTTAGAAATCCCAAACCAAATCATAGCCTATATGAGCTGAGTATATGACAAAGTATATATAGCAAAAGTATCTGCACACTTGAGTCTTTAAACCTTCTAGGTCTCTGTAGTAACAAAAATAAATCCTTATTGCAAACATAAGATTGTGCAAATGGTTATTTAGATAGATACTGAAAATCACTGATTTTACAAAAACTTTACCCACCTCATGTTTGATTTGCATTGGTCTGAATATTTTTTAAATGCAGCATCATAAAAAAGGTTTTAGTTGCCAAGAAGGCTATTAAGATAAGACAATCCTTTATTAGTGTGGAAAGTACATTGTTACAGTATCTACAGGGATAGCAAGACGAAATTAGCATTTAGAAAAAAACAAAAGTAAAGAGTAGTAAGAGCAGAAATTACAAAAATGTAAATATAGAGAAACAATATATAAATAAAGTGAGGTAATTGCACGTCGCAGCAACCCTAATATAACAATAGTAATAACAACAACAACAACTGTAATAGTATAATAATAACAATAATAATAATAAGTATATAATGCAGATATACAATTGTATATAGAATAAACCCACATATTAAATATACACGTTCTATGTATATATACACTTACACACTATACATAGTAATAGTACACATACACAAGAATAATATATCCTATTGGTATATAATAGTATGCAATATATACACATACATATACACATGTATATATCTATATATACATATAAATATATACCTTATATACACATACTATATCCATACATATACTGTATGTACATACAACATGCAACGTGCAACGTCTACATGTACACACCTACATACATATGACCATACACTCATATGACCATACATACATACAGTATATACATTGTAATACCCTGATATTAAGATGAACGATGTTGTGATCAGATGAAAGATGACATTTTTTGTATTGTAGATATTTGATCTTGATATTTATCGTTTACTATGCTCATTTACTGCGCTGTAATCCTTAAAATTATATTCCTATCATGTTAACCCTCGGTGCTGTAGAGGTGCATTCACAGCAGAGGGAGCAGCTGCTGCAAGTGAAGGGTTGGGACCAGAGGTTTTAAAGCAGCTGGAGCTGCTGCAGAGTCCTACACAAGCAAACACAGCTAATCCATGTGTTACACTTGGTATTATTCACTGCCTATATTTATTGATTTCCCTCACGAGTGTATTAGATGATGTAACAACAATAGAAAAGTTTGCATGGGACTGTGTAAGCATGCATTTGCACATGCAATGGAACGAGGCCTGCTATTGATTTTCAGTGCAGATCTTTAGCTGCAGATCAGCTGCTGGTTGTGTCATGAATGAACACAATCAACCATAACAAGAGTTCAGGTTCAATATTTTCAGCTAAATGCAGTGGCGTTGTGAGTTTTCCTGCAGCTCCGTGCCTGAAATAATATCCTCACAAGAGGCTGATGTTGTCAATCCTTGTCAGTATTTTGCATTTAGAGCTGCAGCTCTGTGCAAAGGGCTCGTGTCACCTCTCTCTGTATCATCACAGTTGCAAAGCATGGTTAGAAAAGAGGCACTGGCCTGCTGAGTGTCAAACAGTGTGAACCAGTGGCAGCCAACACTCGTCCCCATTCGCAGCTGACCCTCAAAGAATGGAAATACAGTAGAGGCAAAGAAATTATTGCGTGATCATTGTCTAGTATCATAGTGGAAACATAGAAAAGGGCACTTGTCTTTGTAAGATGACATATGTTTTGTAGAACAACACATAGATTTGAAACAACATATTTGGAGACTGTTATTGTGTGAGAATTCTAAGCTCCTATATGTATTGTTATTAAGCCACCATTCAGTCCACGGAATTGATATTTTTAAAAACTTTAATGTAGACAAAACAACAATGAGTGAAATACACATAATAACATTGAAAGGAAACTGGTATGATTATTAATCTATTGAGCTGGTGTCAAAGTGAGAATAGGTAAATATATATATGATACAGTATTTACAGCATATATATGTGAAGCTATAACAATGTGAAGCAGGACTGAGATTTTCACATCCTTATAAAACATAAAAACATTAGCATTATATGGGGGACAGCTCGTTACGCTGCTCATAGTGTGCGACTAGCTGCAGTTTTTTCCACCCTAAAACCTCCCTTAATTTATTTTACTTTATTGCTTTCACTGGCAAAGGTTTTAATAGTGTCACCACTAGGTCTGCAGAGCATGAAGTCAATCAAATGTGTAGCTACAGTCTATCCTGCTATTAACAGGTGTGTCCCTGCAGGTGGAAGCTTTGTTGGGTGTTTGTCATGTGACAGTAAAACAGGTGAATCGTTACAGTCAGTTTAAGAGACTTTTTAGCTCATGGTGATCATCTCATATTTGTCCTTCAGACTGCTGTCCTCGTCCTCCTCGTCTTCCTCCTCATCCTCCTCCTCCTCATGGGGCTTCTCAGACTCGTTGCGTGGGTGGTGCAGCTCAATGAGCAGGTAGTAGACGACGGCTGCGACCACACCTCCCACCATGGGCCCTGCCACTGGGATCCACCACCAGTAATTTGCAGTGCTGCAAACACCAATGTGACAAAAAACAAACAAACCGAAAGATAAAGTTAACACATGTCAGTCCAGGAGCTGGCACAGATGTCACTGTAGGTCACTGAGTCCATCGCTGGATTGCTGACAATCAGCTGCATCTGTCAAATGCATGTGACATTACATAACTGTCTGACGTCAGCTGCTCAGGTCCACATGTGTAAAGTTCAGCTAGGATCTGGATCAGTACATTTATCAAAGGGAGACACTTTAAAAGAAGTGACAGGTAGACACATGTTGACACTTTCATAACGGAACCATATTACAACTCATCCAGTGTTCATCACGTACTCCATTCATTTGTTAACAAAGATAATTTTTTCTAAATCATCTTAGTTTTCTAAATATAAATATTACTTAATAAAGTTACACCTTCATCAAGTTCGACAAATAAAGCAGCAATACATAGTTATAAAAATTATACACATTTTCATATTTTTTCCATAATGTGCATTTCCATTGTTTGAATACATTGCCAAGGCTATAACGTCTTTTTAAATGATACCATGTTCGGCTGTGATCACTAATGCACTCATTTGTCTGTATTTTATTCTACCCAGGTACACAGGAGAAATTACACAATACGCTTAATATGAGGCACTTAAGTTATAAACACCTGATATATCAAAACATTCAGATGAATAACCTTCCTTTGCAGTGCAGTTACCTAAAAACCTCCATCCCCCATCCTGCAACAGCAGTAAAGAGTCGGGGGCCGAGGTCCCTGGCAGGGTTCACGGGGTAGCCACAGTTCAGTCCCATGGACACACCAATGGCCATGATGATCAGCCCAATGGCCAGTGGCTCCACGCCTTTAGGAGCTCCAATGTTTCCACCATCGATGATCGCAAGGATACACAAAACCAGCATACCTGTCCCCACAACCTGAAGGAAGGGAACACTGTTCAGCTGATATTAACACAATAATTATTCTAAACGGCATTAAAAACATTACTAGAAAAACTAATAATAAGCAGTGATTTATTTCTTCTTCCTTTATTTCTTCTTCTTTAATATTTATATATGTTGCCTTGAGTTTTTGTGGGAGGTTAAGCTTTTATACCTCTAACTGGTTAGACAAAAAGGGTTGTTTTTGGATTGCCACGCCAGCCAAGCACACCGAAAACAGCTTTAAGTATAGATTTGGCCAGGAAGCCAGGAAATGGGTCAAAACTAAACAAAAATGTGGGTGTTCTCAGACTAAAGGGGGCAATCAATTTTGCATTAGCCACATTTGCCAGATTTTGCAGTGTTTCGTGTCTGAGTGGGAACACTGGTGCACAATTGAGGCTATGTCGTCTGGTCACGGAGACCAGAGCCCACCTGATCAATGAAACCGCCCAGGACCGACAGGTGTCTCGCAGGGTAGGAAGCAAAAATGTGACCTGTAGCATTGATCCCTGTCACTGACAGGATCCCACTGGTAAAGTCCATGAAAGCATCTGCGGAAAAATAAAATGTACTTTTGCACAATGATCACATGACTAATAACAACAGTCTTGAAGACGCACAGCCTTTGCAGCTCATTACCAAAGTCATGGTTTAAGAAGCGGTTATAAAAGAGCAAAGGTCACGTGTATTTACCATAGTATAATCCAAAGACTGCAGCAGCTCCAGCAAAGGCACCAAGAAACTGAGCAATAACGTAGAGGGGAAACTTCCAGATCTTCAGTTTGCCCAGAATCACCATGGCTAGAGACACAGCAGGGTTCACGTGGCCCCCTGGGACAGAGGATGAAGCACAGAGAGGGGAGCAGTGTGTTTGTGTGTGTGTGGGGGGGGTGATGTGTTCAAGAGGCAGAATAATGGTCACATATAGGAAAAACATCCAGTAGAATCAAAAACAGGGTTTTTTTCATTGTAATCAAACAGTGCTCTCATCCTGTTTATTAATTTTTAAAACCTACAAGAAACATCTGATGAACGTAGCCTATGATCAATGGAGCTTGCAGGACACTCAGTGCCCAGGGTCATGTATGACCCCAGAGAGGCTGTGCACTAACAATCAATGGTCAATACGCATTCATTGAATCTGAGGGGATGCTGGCACGTTCCCGTTGACACTGACGCTGCAGTGTGACACGGAGTCAGACAGGAAGCCATTAAGTTACATTATTACAAACCACAAGTGTGACAATGTTTGGACAACAACACGTTTGAGCAACCTGTATCAGACTATTAAAACACGTTTTGTTTCCTTTAAAACCAGATTTTCTTTATTTATGGTTGCTGTGATAAATTCAACACATCTATTTCCCTTGAAAGAGTTTCTGTATTCATATAAACATGAATGAAGGCTCGGAAAAGCATTTTAATACATTTATTCATCAGTTTGCACCATTTAGTTCACACAGTTATGGAATTTTAAAAAAACACAATTTGTCAGAGTTTGTCTGTCACATTGTAAAACATCAGTTCGTCAGATAGTGTAGTAATACATGTTGCCACAAGAGGTCAGCCTTGGCAATGTGGAACACACCTGGAAACGTAATGAAGTCACACCTGAGAAAGATTAAATCGGTGATTCCTCACCGATGACTCAGTAAGTCAGTCGGAGATAAAGACGTCTGCGTCGTTTACATCATCCTCCACGACCTTCGTGACAGGAGGGGATTTCTTCTTACGCCTGTTAATGCAAAGGACAAATTCCCCAGAGTTAAACTGGGACCTGATGTCAGAGGATGGAACAGTGACCCTCAGTGTGTGTGTGCGTGTGTCTGTGTGTGCGCGTGAGCGGTCACCTCATCTCGTTGCGCAGTGTGCTCAGTTGGCTGTGAAGCTGCTCGTTGGACTCGATCTGCTCGTCCAGTTCTCTCTGCAGCTTCTTCTTGCCGTGCTCCAGACGCTCGATCTCCTCCTCCGCCTCGTCCATCTGCCTCTTCGCCGTCTTCAGCCTCTGAGTCAGCTGAGCAAGAGTGAGATATTCAGTCATGAGTCGCATCTGCTGCTCCCGACTACTTAACTCTTTGCCACAGTTTGTGACTGTGCGTCTCACCTGGTCTCTCTGGCTCTGCAGGTTGGTGTGCTCCTCATCCGACTGCATCTTCATCTCCTTCACTTTGCGCTCCAGCTTGCGGTTTGCTTGTTGTAGGCTGTTGTTCTCCCTGAGGGCAAAAAGCACCAAGAGATCACATCACATCACTGCTGCTGCTGCTTCCTGTAACTCAACACCCTCCAAGTGTGTTTGGACCAGAGATCCTCTCACTCTTACAGCCACAGGGAAAGTGATAGGAGCATCATGTATCTGATAGACCTAATATCTAAAGTGTCTCCTGTTAGTAATGTCTGTGAGTGTTATGCAAATGCTGACTGTTCTTCTTCTTGCAGCTTCTCCTCCAGTTCCTCGATGCGGCCGCTTAGTTTGGAGACCAGGGAATCTTGGTTGGTCCTCTGTGATCCTTCCAAATGACTCACTCTGCTCTTCAGTTCTTTATTCTGACAAGGGAAATCAAATTGGAGACTGTCGTTTATGAGGCACAGATAAAGGCACTCTGGATTTTTGGGAATTTTTGTTCTTCTGAGTGCACATTTGCCATAAAACCAAGCTGACAACTGTGTCAATTCATTCTTGTGACCAATAGGCGGTGGTAAAGCAACACAGAGAAAACTACACCAGTTTGCACAAGGCAATTTGGTAAGTAAAACTGAAAATTATGTCTTTTCCATAAGTGATCAATTTACCAGATTTAATTTGTTTGTGTGTGTGTGTGTGTGTGTACTGAAGGTGGCATATTCCAAGTTGTAATAATAAATAGAATAAATATTTATTCAGGATTAAAAGGGGAATATGTGGATAAAAGGAAGCTAATAGTAACAATAATAGTTGGAAGTAAGTATTTAACATTACAGTAAGACAATATATAAATGTGGTCAGATGAGGTGAGAGGTCAGTACCTGTCTTTCCAGACTCATCTTGTCACACTCCAGGTCCTGTCTGACTGCTCTCTCCTGCATCAGCTCGTTCCTCATCTGATCTGTCTGTCCCACACACAGAGAGGAACACAGTTTCACTCATAATAAACAGCATCATGTGAACGTCTGTTCAAGAAACAAGGGTGGGACGTGTGTACATCTTCCATTTGAGGTCAAAATACAGCTGGACGTGATTAAAAAGAGCAGGGAACGCTGACGAGCTCTGACAGGTGAAATGAGAAGTTTGCAGCTTAAGTTCCTAAACCCAGAGGAAATACTGTCTGTTCTGATCTGAAGGCTCTCTTCCCTCTAATAACATCCAGAGGCCCAGTGAAGGGGCTGTGAATAGCTGCTCACAATGGTTAGCTATTATTTGCCGTTGCACTGCACCCAAAACAGTATTTTGCATTAATTAGTCTGCACCGCTTCTCTCCCATGAATAGAGGCCTATTTCCCAGACGCGCGGTGGATGTGAGGCTCCGGTGATGGTATCAGACGAAAAGGAAGACGTGTGAAGCCGGAGGAGCTTTCTCCTGTTTCAGGTCTGTGACAGAGTGAGTGTGAAGAAATCAAAACAAGAAAAGTTGCTTAACATGCTGATCTGAACACACCAATCAGCAGCTTTCAGGGTCCGAAGGGGGGGGGGGGGGGGGGGGGGAGCGGGGGGGGGGGGGGGGGGGGGGGGTGTCTGAGCTTCCCAGCCCGACATCTGTTTATGATAAAAACAGACGTAGGGCTTGGTGTTCCAACTAGAGGCTGTCGCTGAAGGGCTGTTCCCAATGTTAGCAAATATGAAATGAGAGTTTTGAGGGGGAAAACAAATAGACGGTGGAGGAGGAAACCTGCCTGCTCTTTGGTTTTGTCCAACCGTTCCATCAGGCGGTCAGCACTGCTGCGCTCATCGTTGAGCTCTTCCACTAGGTGGCTGATGCGTCCCTGAGGCGAGAGGAAAACATTCACAATATGCCAACTCAGCATCAAGATAACGGGTATCGGAGTTCACTCATGGGAAGAAGGAACAAATTGGACATTTCTGTGCGGATGCGAGGGTGAGACGGTGGAATACGGCTTAGCGATCCCTGAGAACACCCAGACAGGTCTGATCACTTTCCACTGTGTCAACACGAGCTTCCTCAGCTGATACGCAGTGTCAACAGTGAGCTCACTGGTGTCACTGTGTAATGTTTTGTCATTAGCAGGGTAGAAACAGTGCTGAGCTGTGAGGTTACCAAGGGTCATATCAGCGCCCCTATGTTTCACAGGAACAAGTGAGTGCGCAAATACTGGCACCGGAACAGATAAACACTGGAAAGTGAGAAACTAAGCACAGGAACACACACACACATACATACACACACACACACGCACATGCATGTTAAGTCACTTGTTTTCCTGAGACGTTTACCTCCATGAGTTTGACTTGCCGCTCTCTCTCTTCCAGTGTGACCGCCCTCCCCTCCTCCAGCTCCTTCACCCTCCTCTCCAGCCTCTGGCCCTGCAGCTGGGCCTCCTGCTGCTCCCTACGACACTGCTGCAGCTCCTCCATCACAGGTACCAGCTGAACACAGAAGAGACCACTATGTAAACACACTGTCAGACACTCTTTGTGTTGGCCAGGAGTCACACTGTCGATCAGACTCTATAAGGGAAACCATATCAATCTTCTTGTTTATGTAACCATATAAACAAGAAGATAAAGTTCTTGTTTCAAACGGTCCCAAACAGGACCGTTTGAAACGATTGGACACGCGTCACCTTTACTTTAACTTTGGTTCCGATCACATTTTGCTGACTAAGAGACTGAACCGGTGACTCAGAGAGACAACGAGTAGCACACCTCTTCCTGCAGTTTTTTGGCGGCCTGTCGGGATTTCTCCAGCTCCGCTCCCTTTTCCTGCAGCTGTCGCCGCAACTCTGCCAACTCCCTCTGACTCTTCTCTCTGGCCTCATCGACCTGGTTCTGAAGAACATCTGTAGATGCCTCGCACTCTTCCATGATGTTATTCATCTGACCAGACATTAAAAAAGATATCGATACACACACAC
>JAFBJQ010003524.1:619737-750927 GCA_016785345.1 Trinectes maculatus
CACACACACACACACACACAAATATATATATATATATATATATATATATATATATATATATATATATATATATATATGAAAAAATGAAAGAAACGTTGCAAGCACATGAAATATGAGCTTGTTCTGCTGAACTCAGCGGTTTCACGGTTAAAATTCCAGACTTTTTTTTGGTCTTGTTGGATTTGTTAAAAACTCATTTTAATTTTCCCCTCAGGGTCAGCTGACTATTCTCAGTCCACCTCTCACCTTCCTCTGCAGCTGCTCCACAGCTCGGTCCTGCAGCCTCCTCTCGTCCTCGAGTTCAGTCTTTGTCCTCCACAGCTCCTCTACTTGTTTCCTCTCCTCCTTGAGCTTCTCCTTCAGGTCCCTGTGCTCGTGGTTGAGTTTGGTCAACTTACTCTGTCAAACGGGGGGAAAAAAAGAAGACAAGTCTATCACTGCCAAAAAAATCAACATGATATCTCCCATGATCATAATACAAATGAGTTACAAAACGGTTTCATCATTATCTATGACCGGAAACACGGCAGGAGGTCACAAGGAGAGGTCAGGCTGGGAACGTTGCCGTTATATGTGTAGTAAATCCCTGGCTACTCCTCTGAAGATGACAGGGACTTGCCCTCACCTGGACGTCCTCCAACCGGATGAGCAGCGATTGGTTGGACTGACACATCTCCTCCTCGTTCCTCCTCACGTCCTTTAGCGTTTCTTCAACTTGTTGCTTTTCCCTCTGAGGAACACAACCGAAACAAAAAAACAAAAACGTCATCAAAATAAAACGACCAATCACTTCGACTAAGACGTTTACAAAGAATTCCCACATCCTCTCCCAACCTCCAGCTGCTTTGCTCTCTGCTCCAGAAGCCTCTCCGTGGTCCTCGCCTCCTGGATGACCTGGTTCAGCTGATCCACTCTCTTACTGAGCTCCTGCACCTTTCCTCTCAGCTGATCTCTCTCATGGCTCAGCTCCTTCAGCTGCACCTTCGCTACGCCTTTCTCCTCCTCGGCCTCAACCTTCTCCTGACAGACAACAGCACTGCTCTGAAAGACAGGTATGAGGTATAAACAAAGAGAAATGAAATAAATGTCTGTGAAGCTACTCCATCATGCAGATCACAGGATATCATCATGAGTCATTCTCATCCTAGGGGGGGGGGGGGGGGGGGGGGGGGGGGGGTGATTAGTGTTGTTGGATGTGATGTGGAATTCAAGCAAGTCACATGTTAGTCATTGGAAATAAAGAGACAGATATCACAGATGTCTCCCTGTTACCTCTTTAACCAGCTCTAAATCCCTCAGCAGCTTCTCAAGCTCCAGCTCATATTCATCCTTCAGAGCAGCCACGTATTTGTCGTGGGTCTCCACCTCCTCCTTAAGCGCCCCCTTCAGGGCACTGAGCTCCCTTCTCTGGCAGTGCAGCACCTCCTCCTGCTCCTCCTTCCCCTGGAGCATCTCCTGGAAGTCCGCACGCAGCTGATCTATATCCTGACAGAGACCCATCACGACACCATGTGAAGGAACGTGACAGCTGCTGTTGATTTAGGAGGCGTGTCTTTCCACACCTGCTTTCATTTACCTTCAGAAGGACCTCTTTCTCTGTATTTATCACCTCTGCCTTTTTGGCTTGGTCCAGCTCGTCGTGCATCTCGGAGAGCTGCTGCTGCAGGTCTTTCATCTCCGTCCTGGCTCTTTCTCTCTCCGCCCTCATTTGGCTCAATCTGACGACACACACGCAAGAAAGAATTTGCAGTCGGGTTTTCATCCAGTGCTGGATAGACCCGATAACAAAACACCAATATCTGCACATTAATCCAAATGGTATTTGACTCTGCTGTCACACAATCAACAGATCATAACATTAGGGTTAACAGAAATAACCTGAGAGAGAGAGAGAGAGAGAGAGAGAGAGAGAGAACCCGATTCATTTGCTGTCGATGGAAATATTCATGATTTTCTGTGGCTCTAAACACTCGTGAGACTCATTTTGTAAAATGTGAGCTTTGATAGTTTATGATGTGTTTTTGTTTTTTTTTTGTACGGAGCCTCAAACCATTTTACAGAATGACCAGGCCTCCTCCTTACTCCTGTTTCGTGGACTGAAGCTCTGCCTCGACTTGAGCCAGTCTCTCCCTCACTTTGCAGATCTCTGTCTGACTGTGGGTCAGCTCTTCCTCCAGTTTCTTCTTCTCTGTCCTGGCCTTCTCACAGGCCTTGGCCAGGGTCTTCTCATTCTGGACGACACAACAACAAGAACAAGAGAAGGACGTCATCAGTCACAGGAACAGGAAGTGAGTGGTTTGGAGGTGAGTCAGCAGGATGGGGCCACACTCCACCTTCATTTCAGTTTCCAGCTGCTGCTTCAAGCCGGACACCTCTCTCTCCAGCGCCGACCGTTTCTCCTGCAGCTGCTTCACCTCAGCTGCATAGTTCTGTACCAGAAGGGAGACGAGGGAGTTCTAGACAAACTCACCCTGGACAACTATTGTATCAACTCTGGGATACAAATCAACCCAACACTCACTTTCTCCTCCTCCTCCACATTCTTTGCAGTCCTCCACTTCAGCTTGTTGATCCTTTCAAACAGCAGGTTGACTTTCTTCTCCGTGGTGGAGTCATCATCGGTCGTCCTGCGAAAGCGGGGGAATCATTTCACAGACGCACCGACGGGGTGTAATGGTAAAATGACATCTCGAGTGTGAAAACACATCAGGGCTTTGACTCAATCTGTTTTAGGTAGAGCAGCAATAATAACATGTGTGAAAATATCCAATAAAGTTTCCGTGTGAAGAAGTTATTTATCAGTGGGAATAACTTCTTCATGCCTGACATTCCTGATCGCTGTGTGTTTGAGCACACACAGCTGGATCAGCACAGCCTTATCTGACTCCAACGCAAACCGGCTCCTCAGCTGGAGGCACAAATATAAACTCATTGAATATGTTGGTTCAAAGCAGCGGTGTGAGATATCTGGGCTGAGCCGAGCTCAGCAAAATCACTGCTGTTTCCCGAAAGCGATGCTGAGTCTGAGGGCCACTCACCCGTCTTTCAGGTAGGTGAAGAGCATTTGTTTTGCCGTGTCCTCGGTTGGGTCTGCTGACAGTTCTTGCTGCCCTTTCAGAAGATCAGGAGTAACCTGGTTAGAAAACATACAGCAAACAATTAAAAGGTTCAAAGGGACAAGTGTGCTGAAAAACCGACCTCAGTACCTGTGCATCTCTTTCATCAGCTGCGTCAGTCTGGTCACTGTGAAGCAGCTTAGTGGCAGATATTGTCTCTTTTCCATTCAGTCCCTGCAGCAGTGTCTTGGCGTTTTGGAGTTCAACCCCGGCTGACCTGGGGAGACGCGTCCCGTCTGGGGTCTCCCCCCTGGTGATCCTCATAGATGAGGGTCTGCTGGAGGAGGAGGAGGAGGAGGAGGAGTCAGAGGTGCGGCTGCTGTCCACGCTGCGTGACCTTCGACACTGCTCCGGGTCCAGCCTGTTCCTTGGGCCACCCCTTCCCCTCCGCTGGCTGCTGTTGAACTGGCTTATTAGCCTTCCCACAGATACGATGGAGTCGGTGTCCACCAGATTTGGGGGCCCTGCAGGAACGTGTCCGCCTGTGGGAGGTTCCCTGTTCTGGGGTACTTCAGCCTGGTCTCCCCCTGGCCCCTGAGCTGGCAGAGGGATCCTGGGTTTAGTCTTGTTAGTCTGGGTTGTGTCAGAAAGACGTCCAGGTCGGGACACTGCGGCAGTTTGTGAAGGAATGACGAGGTTAAGGTCATTTGTGTCAGGGTCATAAGGTTGCAGAATCTCTGGGTGTTTCTGATAATGAAACCCAGAGGCGACGGCAGCTCGCTGTGTCTCAGCTGGAGAGCGTCTTTCATCCACAGACCTCCTCACCATACCCGGGTTGTACCCAGCCTGGTGAGTGATAACAGAGACGTCCCTGTGGCTGTCCTGTCCAGAACTGTTCAGAACTACATACGGCTGACCTTTAATCCCCTGAACCTGCACCCTCACCCCAAACAAGTTGTCCTGGCTGCCTCTGGGACTCTGCTGCTGCATGTAGCTTCTCTGCATCCTGATGTCAGGAGAGCCGCTGAGTCTGTGAGACTCCATCCCGACTCCACCAGACGAACAGATGAACAGATGAACTGAAACCAAAACAAAAACAGACGAGTTAGAAACCTGCACTGAGAGAGCCTGGTCCTGCCTGGAAAGGTGAACTGAAAACTGATGCTTCTGGTTCGTCAAGCTGAGGTGCTGTGTTTACCAAACACCGGATCAGGGTTGGAGCTCCTCACACAGCTGCACTCACCCAACACAGAGACACAATTTAAAAAAAAAAAGACGCTGACAGCAGCCTGATATTGCTGCCCAATGAAAACAGCTCCTTCTGTGTTAACGACAGCAGACTATTGTACAGCCAGCGCCGAGCCCAGGCCATGACCACTACAGCTGGCCGAGGTCTCCGAGGTGTCGTCACCCACTTCACGTTACTGTGACGATGACACACATGAACAGAAGCAGTGTTGTGCTGCAGACAAAACTGTACCATCTCAAAAGCACCATCCAGTGCATGGCCACTTCACTTAATGACACCACAGACTGCAGCTCACTTATTACAGTGATGCAGTTATTACAAGTTCAGAGAGGATAATATCTCTTATCTAGAGACGTAGCCCGAAAAAGATTTAAACATTGTCATAGAATAATTGTATTTACCTATTTATAGTAGCCCAGTTAGCACTTTGGGGTTGCCAGGTTGTATACAATATTTTATGATTTGGCAAAATTAACCTTGCAGCCCTCTTTGTTCTTTTATCCTGAAGTCCACTCAGATGAGTTTGCCTGACCTCCCAAATCTATTCACTTAATTAACATCACTGTGTCATGCTGAAGGGGGAGGTTTAAAGAGCCTGGCAACCCTATTGGCGTTCTCATTGATAGGCTATTACCTGTTCCTGTATAACAAACCTTTTAATGATAATTAATGACACAGTTGATCACATTAATGAAGGATAATAAATGAGAAAATCCGATGCTGATAACATTCACACAGATCAAGCGTCAAAATGTGCAGGTAAACAGGAATAAAGAGAAAAAAACCGACTTAAATATTAGAGAAAAAGTCCCATAGAAGCGCGACAGTAAAGGAAGAGGACAGATAAAGAAAGGAAAATGACATTTTGGTCCGTGAACTCACCACGGAGCTCAGTAGCACATACAGCAGTCCACACGTCGCCTCGCGATCCGCGGTTTATTCCTGTGAGCGAAAACACGGTTTATGTAGAAGTCAGAGTGAAATGAACACAACTTATCGCTGTGTGTCCGCTCCCAAGGCTGAGCCCCCCCTCCTCCTCCCCCTCCTCCCCCTGGCCCCCTCCCTCTCCTGCTCCGAGAGGCGTTCACTGCCTGCGCCGTCTCACACACCCAACCCACACGACCCCGTGCATTATGTCATATTAGGTTCTACAATCTGATTGTAGCAACATAATAATGATGGTAACTAGTAATAACTAGTCGTAGTCCCGTCCAATAAAGTCGTGAGCTGCATCGAGAGGTGACGTTGGATCAGATTTTTTTTTTCTTTTGATTGATGTGTTAAACAGTCTGATGACAGAGGTTAAAAGGTCACCTGAAAGTTTTAGGAAACTGTTTGATGTTTCATTTGATCCAGGTGTTCAGCAGTGTCACCACAGAAACGTTCATATCGGAACATGTGCGAACCAGTAAGGTTTGTCCTCCGGTGCAGTAATATACATATACACATGGTGTCATTATATTCAAAGAGCCCATTAAGAGTTTTACAGCTTACATTAATTACATCGACTCCTTCTGCTTAAATGTCATTTTACTGCAATTTCCCTTTAGAGTGAATAATACACTCTATCTATCCATCTGTCACTGTAACAAATTCTGAATCTCTGTTGTGCTTGCTTATATTATAGCTCGTTGTAACTGTTCAACAGTAAAAAAGTCCTCTCTCGTTGTATGTGCACCCTGGGTTTATCACAGTTGTGTAACTGAATACTGGACCACGCCCACGTCAAAACTGCTGGTGATGTTACAAAATCGTGCTCTCTTGTGAATATGGCTCAAACTCAGATTTAAGACTGAGCCCATGAATGTGAAAACGCCCTTCTTGTGCACATTCATCTGTCGGCACAGTGATGATAAAACTTCAAAGTTAGGTTAACAAAAAGCAGAACACATTTTCTGAGTTTGGCTTTTAGTTTTGGCGCACACACACGCACACGCACGCGCACACGCACACGCACACACAGCCGTCCTCTACTTTTTTACAGAACACAGATGCAAACTATTTGAAAAAAAGACATTTATTGCTACATGATGCCTGTAGGCTACTTCAAACTGTACACACTGTACATGTAACGATAGGAGTTTGTTTTGATTATATTTATTATCTGGTCAGCAGTGTGATACAGAAACAAGACATTGATTATTCTGTAATACTGTATTGCTCTGAGCATGAAATGTGTCTACGTCTAAAGAAACTGCACAAAAACCATTTTGTGTAAAATCAGAATGAAAAAGTAAATAAGAGACATAATAAATTCACAATCTGTATAAAAGATAACTTACATAACTTAGAGAAAGAAACAAGATGTTCTATTTAGAAATGCAAACATGCAAAGACCTTTTACTACACCTGAAGAACAATAATTACACTCAGAAGATGAAGAAGGCTTCACTGAGTGTAATCGTGTTGACAGTGCTATAACATAGATTCATGACAAATACACAGATAACAGGTGATGCCCACACAGCAAGAACATTCTCGGAGATCTGTTCATTCACGGAATGGTCAAACTCCAGCAATACTCACACACGCACAGGCACATACACACACACACCACGGGACAAGTGACGTTTGTCGTCTGAAATGTGGTAACATCGATGCAAATCACGAGATTACGTGTTAAATAGTGATACACTGTAAAAGTCAGACAAATATATCTGGCCCTGCCAAAAATCCCAAACTGCAGATGTCACCTTGCAACCTCCGGGCTTCATCCATTAATTAATAAATATACGGAATATGTACAAAACATCTGCAGCTTACAATGCATTTGTCTGATAGGAGTAAGTTTAGGCACAAAGTTAAAAGTCTGTTTGGGGGAGTGAGGAGATGATTGTTTAACTGCATCACACTTTACAATCAGAGAGGTCAGCCTCTCCACTCTGAAGTCAGAAACAGCGGATGCTCCGGGGATGCTCTTCAGTCAACATCTGGAAATTAAAAAAAACAGTCAAATTACTTTTGCAAGAGTTCTCTCTAAATAAGCGTTGCACATATTACTGCTGTCAGTTAGTTTCCCATAATCATTTTGGAAAAACAACAGAAAAAGTGTTTTAGTAAATGTTAAATACTTGATGTGGGGTATAATGTTGTTATGATCAGATGCTCAGAGATGACCCATGGTGTTTGCCGGGTCAGCGAGACTGGGATGAAAAGCGAGATGCATGGACTGTGGATCCGCCATGATGGTTGAAGCCTTTTCTTCTTCTCTCCTCCGCAGACACGCTGCCTTTGGGTTCAGGTTCCTCTCTGTGGGATTCAACAAACAGCAGGTTTAGAATAAAACTAGATAAGTAAATAAACCCAAAATAAAATGAATATATGGTTGTTCAGGATCATTATTCATTTCCACCACCCACGTAATTCACACACTATTTCAGTGCAGGGGAAACTACCGTTCTATCAGCAACTCTCCCCATTAGTGTCACTCACATTGATTACTGCACACCTGAGTCTGCTGCAGCCATAATGTACTGACCTCTGACCTGTTGTTCCAGACTGAGTATCACCGCCACTGCCTGGTGCAGCACCAGCAGTTTGGTCTGCGGCTTCTCACTCTTCAGGTGCAGCTGACACATGTGACCCAGCTCCTTAAAGGCCTCGTTGATGTCACGCACACGCAGACGCTCTCGGGCGTTGTTGGCCATCCTCCTCTCCCGCTCACGTTCAGCCTTCTGCTCCGGGCTCAGGTCCTCGTCCTCGTGTATACTACAGCAACAATAAAGTAAATAGAAAATGCAGATTGATCATGAATATCTTAAGATTTTTTTTTAAAAAATAGCTCATGTTTGTAAAACTGATATTTTAGTATTTCGTGGATTCATGTGGAAGCTTCAGCAGACAGAGGACTGTGTTGAGGCACTCTGCCCTCTGCTGGTCAACAAGCTGACAACATCCAGATACAGTAACAAAAGGGGTTTTTACAGAGAAAATTGACAACACACTAATACAATCAAAGAGTTTGTTAAAAAACATTTTAGGCAAGTTAGCCAGCATTTATTCTCATTCACATGCGACATGCATTTTGTGTCATATTTTGACAATTTGTCCATTTTCCATTGTATCATTTGTTTCAAATCAAACACCAAAGAAACAGAAAATGTGGGCAATAAATAAATTGTTGCTGGAGGTCAGTCACATATGCCAGCAATGATTTCCCTCAACTAGATTATAGATCTAAATAAAATGAAAGCACACACTCAGACATCAGACCAGATGTCATGACGAAGTTTGTCCTGAGGTGACCTCAGTCTAATCTGTAAGATTTCAACAGCTAAATCAGACTGGCTCTGTATATTCAGCTTTTTTTTTAAAAATACTAGCCTGTATAATGACAAAACCATATTAATATGGACCAAAAAGGGGTGGGGGGCGTTCACCATGTTGTCTTTACCGTTAACTGTACGTTGTAACAGCTGTTCTCGCCCCTCTTTTTTCATTCTTTTAATTTGCTGTAACTCCAAGTGACAAGAAGAAGAAATATGAGGCAGAGACAAATAGACGGGCTTGGACGCAGCTGCTCTTCACAGAGGGGGGTCTGACAGCATTGAAAATGAGTGAAACTGAACAGAGAAAAGGCCCTAACGCTTAATTCTGAGACGCTTTAGGAGACTTTTATTTTGAAATCTGTTGTACTAAGAATGAAGTGCATCATTTAAAAAAAAAAGCTACATTAATTTGTTACAAAAATTAAGTTTATGTTTCACACACACTCACACACACACACACCTCAGTAACGAAGCCCCGACTTTGCATAATCAGCAGTTTTTGGGGCCAGATGCATCCTGTGTTTGTTTGTTTCCCTCAGAGGAAAGCAGGAAGTTGTTTACCTGTTCCTAGTGCTGTTTTCTCCTTGTGTTTTGTGTTCGCTCTCCTCATCTGACCTCTGGCTGTCAGAGCTGTGGCTGTGATTGGTGTGCATCATCTCTTCCCTTTCTCCGCTCTCCATCTTCAGCTCCAGATTACCCTGAATTCCCAGACCTCCTGTGGGACATCACACACACGCACGCACACACACGGAAAAACATTAGCGGAAAAGGTCCCAACAGTTCAAAGGTTGAAGAGTTCATATAATTACGGTGTGATACACGAATGCAGCAGTGGAGAGAGGAGAACAGTAACTCGCCTCTTCCTCCACCTTGCACAGGTTGAAGTGTGGCCCTCTGCCTGGGTGGATATGGATGGCCGTTCTGGTGGTTGCTGTTCATACTGACAGCTTCAGCCTTTATGACACACAAAGAATGGGATGAGGCGAGGGCAGTATTCATGTGTTCACAAGTCTTTGGCTGAATACTGTGCACAGGAAACTGTCTAAATGCTGCGTCCTCATAAATCCTGCTCTGACAGCGAGGCCAGTGAGCTCGGTCACAAATAGTCTACAAGTCTTAGCTCCAAGCAGTGACAAATGGGTCACTAAACAAACATCTGCCCTCTCATTTCAAACGTCACCCTTAGCCGATCTCTTGCTCTGCAGAATTAATTTAATCTCAGATACTCTTAATCCTTGCTTTAAAACTACTATATATTCCAAACATACCCATCATGCTTTTCAGGAACGACTCACTCCAAAACCTGGACACATCATTTGGAGAATGCAATACCCCCCACTCCCCCAAAAGGATTAGACTAAAAAACCCTTTCCCCTGCATATACTTCCACTCCAGCTGGGCTCAAATCCCCTCAGTGAGCTGAAAGGGAAACATGCTGTAATGGGACTGCATCATGCAGGCATCCCCCGTCACCCCTCATGGAATCCCACTGTACTGTATGCTCTTCACACACGTCACAGCCCTCTCCCATTGTGCCCGCTTTCCTATTTCTAGGACAACAACCTTTACACAAGGAAAACATGCAGATAACAGTGGATGGAAAGTTCGGGAAACTGAATACCGGCATGCACTCACTACGTCCACATACAACAAAGAATTTCCATACACACTGCCCTGTCTCTCTTTAAATACTTCAAATGAATGGTTGTTAACCATGGTGGGAGTGTGACAGGTGAGCTGTAGAGTGTTGGCAGAGCCCGGGTGGTTGTGGTGGGTCTGGTTCAACAGGCCGTGGATGTCAGGGGGCAGACCAGATGTGGGGCCCACGGCGTGGTTCCTGAGGACGTGGATCACATCATCAAGTCTGTCCAGACGGTCCTCCACCTGAGACTGCAAACACCAGGGGCCAAAAGGGTCAGAGCTGCACTTCTTAAGTTTTTAATAGTAAAATAAAGATACAGCATTTTGTTATTATTGTAGTACAAAAAAGATTTATTTATAAGAGTCAGATGAATCTGATCATGAGGTGTTTACCAATGATATAAGTGAAGACTCATAATGTGGTGAGACTGGTGCCTGAACTGCGCTCCGGGGCCACAGATTGGTACCTGGCCGGAGAAAAACAAACAAAATAGAACATGAAAACGCTGTAATATACAGAATCCAAATAAGTCATATTTCCCTTTGTGTGACTCCTGAAGCTGTTACTCCACTTCACCTGCAGGTTCAGCCGCGTTGGGCAGTGGAGATGGCGACCTCACCGGTGTGGAAGAGCTGGAGGGGAAGCTGCTGCTGGTGTGATCAGGGGAATAAATCTGGCGGCAGAGAAGGAGCGATAGAAGGGGGGGAGGGGTGGGACGAGGGAATGCATCATTTTAAAAGCACAACTTGTCATTTCTGCTTTTACAGCTGCTGCCATAGCCTTTGGAGCAGGCTCGTAACCTGAGCTAAACTCATCAATTCTGGTCATTTTACAAGTCACCGGCCAATAAAAAGTCCGGCAGTGCAAAAGTAGCCCTTTGTTAATAGGCACTTGTCTGGCACTAGCAGGAAGGAACCACTCTTTCCCGTTTGCATTATACCACTGGGATGTTTGGGTTTTGGTTTTATGCCCTGATCTGACTGTTTGAACACAACAAGGCAGAGGTGAGTTGGTCTACTGGGACTGAGATGGTGTGTACTCACTGAGGCCAGAGCTTTGCCCAAGGTAGCGCCTGTCTGTGAGCCTCCAGATACATTTCCCTGGCTTCCTGAGACTGGGGAGGGGGGAAAATATACAGTATAATAAAGAAAAGTCTAATATGATCTGAATAAAGATGGAGACTATTTCTTAATGTTGTCACCTGTTGAATTGTCAGAGGTGTTGATTGAAGGAGTGTGCGGTGCAGTATTACTGCGGTGAAATGTGGACATGGGAGGGAGACCCCTGTTCATATCAGCGGCCATCACAGAATGGGAAGAGTAGTCCTGAGCAGCAAGCAAATGCACAGTTAAATACACAGGAGACAACAAACAAAAAAAAATGCTGCTCTGTCAACATCCAAGGTCCTGGATATAAATCTCACCAGGTGAGTGTGTGGTGGTTGCAGGCTACCGTAGCTCCCCGGCTGTGTTTGGTGGGATGTGGCTGCTCCCAGTGCACCTTCATAGCCCTGCTGGTTCAGCCCATTTACTGCATTCCAGATGTCGGGCGAATTGCTCGTCCCCTCTAAAATGTGTAACGATATTTTGTTATAGCCTGCACTGGAACAGCATCTAAAGCAGCTTGACAGCAAACTCTATGGAAACAATTAAGTCCCATCACTAAGTTTCACAAGTTGAATTAAAGCTAATGTTTACCACTTGTACAGAATACAAACAATGTTTGTATCTTTTAAAACCTCATCTACACTGTGAAAGCTGCATTAATTTTACATTAGCTTGAAATGGCTGGGTAATTAGAATTAATATAAGTGATGTGTTCATTCTCTCTGAAATCTGAAACTGTCACTATGTGTATCAAATGGTTACCAGCTTTACGACCATGCTGTTTAAACTTAATTACATTTTAACTATATATTTTGTTATTGTTTGATTAGTCGATGTTATTGCATCTCAATGATGACTGAAAAAAACTGCCATGAAATGTACTGAATGTATAAAATGTAAATATTTATATTCCCTCTGGAATAACTAGAATCATACATGTTCCACAATTAGAACATTTTATAGTTTTCCAGGTAGAGCAAAGCAGATCACTGGTTTGTTTGGGTAAACCTGAAAACAGTCTCGATAAAAGGATGAGGGATAATTCATCCATTCATTTTTGAATTGGTTGAGCTCACCAAAGAAGGTGCTTGCAAACACATTGGATGGGGCCTTGCTGGTTGGATGTGAAGAGAAGTTCTGGTTGATGTCGTCATTAGTGGGAGACTGCCCATAAACCTGAAAACAAATATTCATTTGAGACACTGGTGCAAACAAAAAACAGAACACAACATGAATTTTCTAAAATATCTGTATAACATAAATGAATCTTACTGACAAAACACACTACATGTGAGCACCATCTAAAGCAACAGTATTATGAAAACAAAGCAGAGAGCTGACTTATAGCTATTGCGATAATCCATAAGCTGTAGATCCATGCACCTCCTCATCCGGATTTAGGAAGCATTCACCATGAGAAATCCTCACCCTAATCATGATCAGGTTCGGCTGCATTCAGAGGACTGGGATACAATTCCCTCCCGAATAAAACTGAATTACAGGCCTGCTTGTATGATGAAAGAAATAAACCAAACAGAGAAGCGAGTCTTAAGTCTTAACAGTAATGTTTTCTCCATCGTGGGACAAAATAGAATAAATATCAGGCAAAACAAAACAAAAATGTAAAAAGACACCATCATTTGATTTACTTATTTATTTTTTAAACATGTAAGCAAGCGGCCCCAAATTGCACATATGCGCACAAAACACACCAACACATGCTCACTCACTCACACACACACACACACCGAGAGGTCTGGGCTGCACCTGCACCTCCCTCGATTGCTTTGATGTGCCCCAGGAAATGAAAATAAACCTCCCTGCGCAGCATCAATGGGGTGTCAGTTACCCGGACGACAACTTCTGTAAAGCAGGCTATTAAAGACTCTCTTGAGTATGCTCATGCAAGCACACACACACACAAAGACACACACAGAACAGACACACACACGTACTTAAGCACACACACACACACACACGCAGCCATGACCCTGGTTGGCATGAGTCCCATGGTGATTGTGGGCTAGGCCAAACAGAGGAGCCCCTGCCGTCACTGGGCCCGTCTGAGCCGCCATGGGCAGCATATGGCGGAGGATAAAGCCAATTGTCCTCCTTACCATCAGCATAGCAGGCGACCCGTTAATAATGGTCACACCCCCACCCCAGCACGCCCTCTCTGGCCCCCGCTGGAGAGGGGCCGTCACCATGGCATCCTCTTTTAGCATAGCATTGATTTAGGAACCATCAATCATTGCATCACAAATGATAAGGGACTTCTCCTGCAAATAAAAATAAAACAAAACTAAAACGGTATTGAAATACAGCGAAACCTCCATATCTCCTTTACGCAGTGATTTTGAACAAGTGCACTCAAATTTCCAATTGTTTTCATCCCAACCCACTTTGAAACTTGCACAAAACAGAGCAAACAACTTTTGTCAAGTGTGCACAGAATTATGATGCTAGATGAGTGAAAGATCAACTTGCTAGTCAGGGTCTATGCTGTCTATGTTGTGCACCACAGCCGACTCCAGCCACATGCAACCAATTTTCTGCCTCTGTGATCCATGATGTCTGGATATGGTTAGTCTCACAGAGATCAAAGCTGCCTTTGATAATGGCTGCAGCGGTGGAGGGACTGCTCCAACATAGCGGGGTTAAATCAAATAGAAATAGCAGCAATCTGCTTCATGTCAAGATGTTTTCTGCTGCGAGGCTTGACTACATGGTGCTCAGCTCACAGGAAGTGCCAGTCTCATCATTTCATGTTTAGCAGGAGTTTGTCAACATGAATGCCACAAGTAAGCGAGGGCTCTGAGTTTGAGCGAGCTGAATGATAACATTGCTGTGAGCGTTGTGCGTGGTTAATGGTCATGGGGGTGTGATGTGTGAATAAACCTGATTCCTAACATCCAAAAGTTGAACTTTTAAATAAACTCTGAGATGATGAGATGGTGATTTTTTTTCAGTGGTGAAGTACATGAATAAAAAAAAACAAACTAAAAAATGTTTACTTAAGATTTTTGACCTAGTTACACAAACATTAACTCCACTAAAGCTTCATATCAAATACACAACTTATCACAACATGATGACACATTTAAAACACAGGCATTTCTCACGGTCTCTGATTCACACACCCGCACAGTGTGTAAACACATACACAAACACATCAGATTCATGTTCTGCACATCATAAATGTAGATGCATCTCTAATCCAAAGCAAAATCTGTATTACATCCGTTAGACAACACACTGTTGAACCACACTGAGTCAGTGATGCATCACAGAAGTCACCAAAGCAAACACAACATCTAAAAAAAAACAATTTAAAGCACAAGAGTATCATCACACTGACAATGGCACATTTCCTCGGTAAATACATAACAATGTAAATGTATGAATAAAAAATGTACTCACTGGTTTCATGTTGTAGCAATACATGAGTGAGTTGTTGCCTGTGCCAGAGACAGGATGAGCACAGTACATAACTGTGTCCGGTTCAGTACAAGACGCCAGGCTCACAATACAGTCCACACTCAGCTTGTCTGTCCCTGTCTCTACTCATGAGTATATAGTCCACATGCACTCCTTCCCCTAACCTACCCCTGCTGGTCATGCAGCTACCCACAGACAACTTATGCAAATCAGGGAAGGACCATTCCAGGCAGCAGAGGGGTGGCAAAGGGTTGATGCTATTATTGCACCACAAGTCTCATCCTGAATACTATGAGCATCCTTTTTTTATTTATCAGAGTAAATTCTGTTGTCATAAAACAAATAGTTACTCTAGTGTTAAGGGTTAAATGTGTGTCTACTGATAATTAAAGAGAAAATATGGTAAGATCAAATAACTGTAAGTTGAAATGATCAGGGAATTCCCCACCCAGGCGTTACCAAACAGTATGACCACACCAACCCAGTGGAAAAAAAAATTAAGCCATCCTTCATGTGGGTTATATATTTGGTTGCTCAGGTGTCATCATACTTCTGTGACATCCCATGTTATTATGAGATCATCAGCATAGACGCACAAAAACGCTTCCTCAGGTCCGTGAAGATTAACTCCTGCTAGACAGGTAAAGGTTTCCAGTAAACAGAGTATACCACATCCCTGTCTGACCCACATTCACAAATAGAAGCCAAATCTTAGTTATAGGCACGTGTTGCACGGAGGGCTCCTACACAGGCTGGGTTAAAGGTTATTTATACAGCAGTCAGACAGTCTGGGTGAACTACTAGACAAGATGAGTTAAACTTCCTGTTTGTGGTAAAATCCTCCATGTGCTGTGTTGGCCCTGAACCTCACAGTCACCTGCTGGACGTGCAAGTTACCAGCCTACAGTTAGAAGAATATCTAAAACAAATGCAACTGCTGACACTGTAAATGCTGCAACACTTTGACAGGCAGAATACAGGCAACAGTACAAGCATGAGGTGACCTGCAGTATTTGTTTCATACATAAATAAAGAGGGGAAAACATAGCAGTGGGCGTAATGCAGAGGCTCACAGTGTGGCACACTGTCCTGGCAAGTCATGTTGTCCTGGGGACACCTCACAACAATCCAATCAAATAATGCCCACTGGGGCAGCTGCAAAGTATTTATCTTAAACACACCGTCTTACTAACCTGCCAGTGTTTACACTGAAGAGCAGTGATTTTCAACCACTGTGCCGTGGCACACCAGTGAGCCGAGAGAGATCGTCAGGTGTGCCATGGGAAATTGTCCGATTTCACTTATTTGGTCAAAAAAATATTTAGTCACTGCAAATGATTGTTTGTGCCTGTGTTACAGCCCGAGGGCCAGGGCTGAATGTTGCCAGACTCATTGATGACATGTCTGCAGACATCGAAAGTGTTGTTTTGGAAACATTTTGTAACATTTTCTAACTTTTTTTGATTGCTGGTGTGCCACGGGATTTTGTTTAATGTAAAAAATGTGCTGTGGCTCAGAAAAGGTTGAAAAATACTGCTGAAGAGGACTGGTCTAACAGTTGTTTGGAGTCATTCCATTACTTTACATTACATATATACATACATACATACATACACACAGTACATTACATTACATTACATATACATTTTATGTTAAGTCTCTGAGAAAATGTTTGCAATTGCAGGTTTGCAATTTTAGCAAATGATAAAACATAGTTTAAAAATAGTCAGTCCATAAATACGAGATTATTGTTAACTGTGGCAAACCACAAACTATTAAAGTGACCTGAAAGCAGAGAATCAAACGACACTACAGGTTTGAGCCTGTCTAAAGATGAGCTGAGAGAGGGAGTCAACACAGCTCCCTTCAACTCAAAGTCTAATCCTGACGAGCCACGCTGGCATTAACTGGGTTAGGAGGTCAGTCTCTTCATCTTCATCAGAGCCATCATTGGTGGATGATTCCTTTTTCTTTGAAGAAGATATTTTTTTAATTAAGTTTTGAGAATATGTGTAATATTTTATTTCTAACAAATGATCCAGGAACACCGTGACTACTGAATGACCTTTTCTGCTGACAGAGATCACTTCTCCTATCTGAGACACTAACCGTGCATAACGCACACACATATCGCGGGTAAATGATCCAAGAGCAAATATATACAGTCCCCCAGCCCTGAACTTTGCATCAATCTTAGTTAATTGCAGTCTTGTCAAGAGTGCGAATATTCAAACAGGTAATGCAAATGTTAATGAGTTCAGATTTGCATATCTTTATTTTCCCATGGTTGAAATGTCATTGGTTATGGCGTTCTACAATGAAGAATGTCACTGCTGATGGCCCCCTGATACGCTGCTGGCCATTAAGAGGCCAAAAAAGAGCAACTGAAGGGGATGGAGGAGAAATAAAGAGTCACGCTCAAAATAAAATCAGGATCTTTGTATGCAAATAAATTAAAACACATTTCTGTAATCATGCTATCACTGCAGTCCTTGGTTATCAAATACATTTTTTGTGGAATATAGGTTTTGGAGGGGCACAAAATCTGTACTTGGGTAAAAAAAAATTGCATTCATGTGATTGATTAATAATAAAAAAAAATAAAACCTTCCAGCCTGTCCTCATGATTGTCATTTTATTATATGAAATGGTGATAAGCCTACTATGCCCTTAACACACAGTGTTGTTGGCAGTGAAGTGTTGAAGTGTTGTTGGCATATTCCTCATCGTCATGCGCCTGATTTGACATGGCTTAAATAACTATCTTCCTGCCAGTGATTGGCATTCACACAAGAAGGGGTGAGTGGGACTGGGGAGCAGATGGTGACATTCCACATGACCAAACTGATCAATCAGCATGCTGGGACGCAGGTGCAGCACAGGCGGGCACCACCACACCATCTATTTCACCATCTACGGGGCACAAATACATGGGCACCAATTGTGGCACCCTGAGGGCCTGCATGCTCTTCTGTCCCGCTGTGCCAAGGTTGATGACATCAGAATTTCTCATCCGCTCTTCTACAGGATGCCAAGGAAAAGAAGGAAAAAGCACTGTGCAAAATCTGCAATACGGGCCTGGCCTGGGATGGGATGTGTACGTGACGTCAAAGCCAGGGACTCCCAGGTTTCACCTAGGTACTAAGTTGATGAGTCAAAGGAAAAAGCTAACAAATTCACAATGTTATTTCTGTGATCTGTTAACAGGTAGAAAAAGTGAAAGGCCGTTCTTACTGCAGACACACTGTGGATATTTGATTTTAATAGTGTCATATGTCTTCATCCTAATATTTAGGCACAGTTGTTTTGGAAACATGACAATTCCTGATGGGTTTAGATATTTCCTGATCTTATTTTTTCTTTAAGCAACCGATTATGTCTATGAAATGTCACAAAATTATTATTATTTTTTATTTATCTTATTGATAGCATGTGGTTAAATGCATCTTAAAAGCAAACTCTATGCATGTACACATGTGTGTAGGCGGTAAGCGGGTGAGATGTGGTGTTTGATACCTGCTGACGTGACTCTGTACTGAGGATCTACCACTTCAGGATAAGACCTGAACACGGTGAGCTGATCTTATAGTCTGGCCTGAGTGCTGGAAGAAGAGGGGGTTGTAAGAGGATTTGGGTCGGCTGTGGCTAAACGGTGCACGTGAGAGCCAGACTCAGCGACCTTCGCACCACAGTGACCTTGCTGTCCCACATTCACAAGAACCTATGAGGAGACAAGGGGCCGGCATGAGGTCACTGTTAGCCTATGTATGACTTGAGGCCTGTTTCAGAAAGTAGCTTTAACAAACTCTGCATTTGATACTGAATGCTGAGTTTACTAACTCTGATTCGTCAAACAGTGTCAAAAAGGGCTCGATCATCCTGAATCTCCCTGGTAGAGTTAGAAATAATGCACACGTATGCAGATTACGAGCATACTGTATCTTATAAATATATAAATCATATATCTTTTTTGTATTTTGGGTCGTAGCAAGAGCTAAGACTCAAGAGCTGACATTGAAAGAACAATGTTGAGTTTACAGTGTAGTGACTAGTCATTCCTTAGTAGAGTGACAGGGTAATGGACTATTTCAGGAACTTTCCAGATAAACATGCTGACAGTGCTCATCTGTCTCTGCGGGTGGACGGAACCCACATTCATTTATTATCTGTGATGCACTGCACTTTTTTGAATACTGTGTTCATTCTGTTCTGCTCACATTCAGAGTGTTGCCTGTGGTTACATGCAGAGTGCCTGGAAATTGACCCAGCAAAGTTTCACCATCCCAAACTTTCGGCTGGAACTGCTGTTTGTGCAAACTGTGATTTTTGTTTAAAATAACTCTTTAAAATCATCTGTGTGGCAAAAATGTCAAATTGCATATGTCTTACGGGTACAGAATGATGTGATATGTCTAATATTTTGTGTAATAATGAAGCAGTGGAGGCAGACAGCACTGGGGAGAGATGGTAACAACTTCAAGAGGGATGTTGTGAAAATCTTTACATCTGGAGGAATGAACAAGGGCAAAGACTGTAGAGATGACAGCTTCAAAACCAAATCTCAACTGACAGAAGATTGACAGTAAAGTAAATCAGTCTAGAATAGCCAGCAACCAAAATGTCAAAAATAGAGTGAGAAAACAACTAACAAGGAAACAACATTTTCTTCAGATTTAGATGAAGTGTCATTGTCCCACACCTACAGTGTTGTTAACAAGCCTGCAAATGACAGGGTTTGATTGACATGTGTGATTCCTAGTGGAAAACGAGAAATGGCTGTGAATATGTGAAGTTTCAACAGAAGATCTATTTTACACCAATTTCTAATTATAATTTAATAATTTACAAAATCACAAATGATAGGGGAAATAGGCCTAAGTAAATATTCACAAAAGTCTGGCCTCAATAATCAAGTAATGAGGGAGCAAAACATATTAGAAACTGAATATTTTATAGCAAAAATATTTGTGTAATGTATAATTTATAAATTATGGAATAATTCTGACCGGCTCTGTAGCTGCTTTGTCACCTCACATGCTCTCTTGTCTTGATCTGTGTCTTAATAGCTGTTCTATCTGTTTTGCAGTGACCAGCTAACAGCTCAGTTTTTCACACCACTTCTCGTTTGTTTTATGATCCCTTCAAACTACTGCAACAAAAAGTGGGATCACTGAAAAATACAAGAGTCATACAACTGCATCCAGGTCACTGAAATGGTTGCACGATTTAACCATTTGCAAAGCAGCAAGTATCAGTGTATGTTTTAGAAGGTAAAAGAAAAAAATGGTATTTTTTTGGAAAAAGTACATGACCATCAAATCTAAAACATGTCTTACAGACAAAACATTAATATTATCGTTGTTGTCATTAGGAATAAATACCAACACTCCAGCAAGCAGCTCATTTTCACTGAAACACACACAATTTTAATCTATGAAAAAAAATGCACATGAACCAAGTATCTTGTGAGTCCTCTGACTAATATACATAAACATATGTACAAATAAAGAAAACTGCAAAGGAACATCAAGCAACATGTCTGATGTTGATGTTTTTTGTCCCTTATGTTGCTAATGTTTTTCTTAACTCAAAGTCAAACCAGTGTACATAAATACATTCCTTTCTTAAGACTGCTCCAGCCTATTGCTGTCATGCATTATGTTTCATGACTGTGGTATCATGGAGTAGTGGGGTAACATTACCTGTTTTCATCAACAGATGGCAGCACAGAATAAGAGTGATGAAAGAAATTATTTTAGGGCTTGTTTTTCCTGACCTGGTGACTTCATTCTTCTGAATAGTTCCCCTTTACACTCACATAAAAGAAACACATAGCTCAGTATTAACTCAATACCAGTTCAAAGCACCAATTACAATCAAATTAAAATGCGCCTGTGTGTGATATGTCGTTTAAAGCAGGTTTATTGATGTGACATAATGAACGTTATAGTTATACGGGTGCAGATTGTCTCACTTCAATTTATGTCTCAGGTTTTTTTTTCTCCGCCAACTGTGTCTCACATTTCAGCCGGAGGAGAAAATAGTCAGCAATGTGATGATGAGCAAAGAAAAAACAGTCTGATTGTGTTTCCGCATTTCCTCTGAGTCTGATCAGGTGATCAATCGATAGGAACATATGGGTAAATGTCGAGGTCGATACACGCGCTGGTATATTGCGGGTTTACATGCTGAAGTGGTATCATCCTGGCTGTTTACCCGTCATTGTCACTATCTGATCCACCAGCTTCCTGCAACGGCGCCGCCGCCGGCTGACAGCGGAACTACACGGCGCACGGGCAGCGTCAAGTTAGTCGTGATAAAAAACTAAAGCCTCGGTTCAGGATTTTAAAATTAAACCTCTATCTAATAACGTGCAAAACCTCAGGTGATTAACAGGACTATCATATGTTTATGTATCAGTGAACTGAACATCTTGCGCCTGCTTGTTTATTATGACTCAAACCATCAGGTGTGAAAAGTGGAAACAGGTGCCAGGTGTCATCTGAACACTGAATCTGTCTCTGCACATGTACACATATCACTTTTCCTTTGAGGGTAACAACAGTTCACTTTGGTTGAGAGGTGGGTTACAATCTGGATGAATGGCAAACAATAAAGCATTCAACCTCATATCTGCTCCCACATGGGCAAATGGAACTTTCTGTCATTGTATCTGATGATCACTTCCTGATGTGTTTCCAATGTTCTGATCCACATTCAAAGATCATCTGAAGCTAGTGAACAGCTTCTGCAGTTGTACAGTTCAGTTGCTTGTTTTGGTTTCTTCAGATAGATGTAGACAGCAGTCATTTGAGAATATTTTACGCTGTCGACGAGTGATCATTTTACAAACATAAAGAAAAAAAATCATCACTTTGTATGAATTTATATATTGATGAGATTATGAATGGCTCATCATCTGGTGCACGACGTGTTATCATTCTACATGTGGACAGGAGAGCACGATGGTAAAATACAGATCCATCCTGTAGACAAGTCAAACCCGACGCTTTTATTTTGACAGCCACTGCCCGCAGTGTTTCCGTCCTGCTCTCCGCTGCCTGTTTGTACCTTGACTCGGGCAGCTCGTCTTCTTGTGGCCGCTGCAGGCGTGCTATTTGCGGCAGCGGAGAGACCCACTCGAAATGCCTTTTGTGTGTCCGTGTGTGTTGTTTTTCCTCCTCCCGGCTTTGTGTTGCGTGTGCGCGAGGGTCGGATCGCAGTGTTTGTAGCCATGCTCCGCGCTGGGCTCGGCGCACCGTGCTAGCTGCCTGAGCCGCTCCAGCAGCGGTGGGTCCGGTGCAGTTCACAGCCGGGGATGAGGCCTACTCGTTAAAGCTCCCCCACCACCCCTCCACCGCGATGGCTGATGATCAACAACAACCTGGTCAGAAGCCTGCATCGGGGTTAGGCTCTCTTCCAGCGCTGGTGCCAGGACTCCAGGGGCCCGAGGCCAACGCGTTACAGTTCAAAATAAAGAATTCAATTTGGTAAGGATGGAGACGATCCGCAGGCTGATCACTGTCCCTCTCGCTAGCCGTAGCCTCGTATTGAGGTATGTAGCTGTGGAGAGAGCAGGGAGGCAGCGATCTGCACAAAGCGGCTGAAAATAACACCAGTGCTGCCTTTGCTAACTGGAAACGACCGCAGCTAGCAGAGCTGCGCCGTCCGCTGTCTGTTTACGCAGCGACAGCGCGTTAGCGACGGCTTATTTCGAGCCGTGGTTGGCCCTGATCGTTATTGTGGAGGCCATGTTCTAGATGACACCTAATCCAGCGGTGGTGCAGATCGACAGGATGACAGGTGTCAGGCCGGGCAGCTCCACACTGTGTCAGGGCTGCTAACGAGGCAGCTGCATATAATAACACGCAGAATAACTGTCACAGCACGAAGAGACCTCTGCAGAGTCACATTTCTTTATGATCTAATGTGGCTTGTAGAGAACTTCACTTTGATTCGGTAAAATGTGATAACCCAAGCAACTAATCAATCCGGTTAATTGATTCTTTACATAATGGATTTGGAAAGAATTTAGACCCAATCACCTTGTAGCACCGATTGGAAGCAAAGTGGATGATGTTTACTAAAGAGGTTGAACACAGATTTGTTCAAAATGAAATGTCTGATTTTAGATGAATATTCAGGCTGCGCTGTGGGACATGCAGCACATGACAGATGCACCTGTTATGATTTTTCTTGACACATCTGCATGGCTGTGCCTGAAAGTACTCCTCTCTCTAATCACTATACTGTTCACTCCACTGTCCACCATTATATCTGTGTCAGGGTTTGTGTTTATGCTGGCAGTAAATTAAGCCAAAGACACAGTGGAAGAAAACACAGTTGTGAATAATAAAATGAATGCGTTAGTTTTAGGGTCTTTTTGCTGTCAGTTGAACTGGGACATTTACCAGGACAGTTATTACAGTGTATTACAGTATAAACGTGACCCCTGTCAGTGATGTTGTAAAATGAAGACAATGAAATCACACTGTTGGCTCCATACTGTGTTTTGTAATGGGAGTAGTAGATCTAAGAGGAAACTTTGGACACAGCCCAGAGCCTGACTGGAGTCCACCAGTGGTAAAATAAGTTCACTGAGGACAGAGATTGAATGCAGTATATGGCTTAGTTTATATGGATTCCCATCTTTCTTGCTTGTCAGTCAAAAACAAATCCATAAACTACAAGAGATCCTTGTTTTTTGGTGTTTAATTTACAAGAAAGTATAGGTACGGGCAAGTGCACGCCACAGTTTCTGAATGTTGCAGCTCGTTCTGCTTCATCATTGTGTAACTGAGGAAGTATGAGGATGCTAGGACTCTTTGTATAGCTGGTGATCCACCCTAATCATGACCTGTTGTGGGTGGTGCTCATCACCTGGGTTACAGAACATCTGTGGAGACCTTGAATGACCTGCCAGGCAAAAGACTTGGGCACTATAATAAGTGCTAAATAAACATCCACATTATTATGTAAATTATACATTTCCATGTTCAATGTAAACTTTGTCAACAAATGTCAACTTTCCAAAACCACTGTGTGTCATAAATCTAAGCACATAGACAATAAAAGTGGACTTTGTATTAATGTTACTCGCACTGTACTGTGTGTGCCATATTTTTCCAGCATATACATAAACATGTGAGGTCAGACTCACTGTTATTTCAAATACTCTCTCTGGGATTTAGACTATATAGTTAGATGGTTAAGAATGAAAAAGTAATCTTATTTTATTATTTAGAAATATAGTGGTGTTATTCATTTATTCATTGTTGTGCTTTTTGTCTGTTTCTCATTGTAGCAAATCTGTACAATCAAAAGTGGACGGCATATTGGTGAGTATCCATAACAAACTGTCCTACTTAAGGACACATTTTATCTGTAACCTAACACTCTGTCACCACCTTATTATCATAAAGACACAGTTAACTGTCAACTGGTGATTCATAAGATCAGGTGTACAGTTTATGAATCTGAATCATGTTGACAACCTGATAAAGTAAGTGTCTTCTCATCAACTGTCTTCTCATCAACTATCAAAGGTTGATATTAAGGTTAACAATGGGTTTAATAAAAGCTTTCAAATTATAAAGTATAATTTAGTATGTAGTGCATGTGCATCAAATTTTAAAGAGTATATTAAACAACAGTTTTTCATGCGTACAAAAACGTGTGCTATTTATCTTTGCAAGTATATGACTAAGTCTGTGTGATTTAATTCATTTCAGGTATAATAATTAGATACTGTATGTGGTTCTAAAACTTCAGTTTTCAGTTTTGTACTACACTGTTTTAGTGTTTCTATTTCTGCACACTGTTTTGAGAATTTTTAAGAGATGAAGTGTCACACACCTTACACTTGATAAAGCCTTTGTCTATTTTTACGCCACTGGGAAAAAATACAGTTAGTCTGTATTTAAACCTATAAAAGCAGCACAAAGACTTTGTGCTGCGGAGAAGTTTTCAGCAGGCAGGTTTAGTAGATTTTATAACAAGTTCTATTAATATATCTATTTTTCCATGCTCAACAATTAAGGTCAAATCAGGGCAACTAATGCTTTAAGGATGAAACTAAAGAGTTAATTTCAGCAAAAACACTGAAAATAAAAGAAAATACCAAAATACAAAATCTGTCATATCTGGACAGATTTTAAATTGTGGTGATTGTCTGTATATTAATAATACTGTATATTAGTATGCATTTTGTGTCAAGGTAAGGGTAGAAAATGCACTTATTGTAAGTCACTTTGGATAAAAGCGTCTGCCAAATGAATGTAATGTAATGTAAAAAAAAGTCACAAAATCTTGTAATAATATTTTGGGGTTGGGTGATGATACATATGTATGTGTGTGTGTGTGTATTCTACATATAATACAAAAAGGAGTTGGGGAATAGTATACTAATAAAAGTAATAGGAACATTACTGTAAAAAATGTTAACATAAATATTTCCCTTTCTGAAAGTCATCATTTTGAACACCAGAAGCTAACCATGTAAATGAAATCAACCTCCTGAGGTTGTCCCGGTTACCTGGATTCATGGTGATGCCCGGTATATTGGCCACAGCAGAAAACCTACCAAAACAAATATATTGTAAAGGAATTTTGCAAAAGAAGAAAATTAAAGCTCCATCTATGGTTGTAAGCATGTAACTCACTCTGTTGTTGTAAGGATGGAATGTAGTAAACAGTGTTTTCATTCATTGCTCATTGGTCGCCTTATTCATTCAAGTATTGGTTCCCCTAGCAACAAAGAGACAAATGGAGAGAACCAGGTATTATGAATCCATTATTAGAAACCAATTGAAAAGCAGAAAGGGTGAGATAAAGAGTAAGGAGGATGTGTGAACATCACACCTTTGTAGTATGACATTTGTGCCAATTTCTGAACTAGACGGCATAAATATTCTGATAATTGTCAGGACCTTGGTAAAGACTGAAATATCAAAAAAAAGATTTGGATAATTTTGATTAATGCCTTCTGACATCTACATTACACATACAATACATTTTTTACCTTACTTTTACTGACTTATTTTGATATAATGAATAATTTTTGGAGTTGTTTTCTCTGTGCTTTTTGTTTTTTGCAGCAAGATGTTGAGAAGTTTACAGACATCGAAAAACTCTACCTCTACCTTAAGTTGCCTTCTGGTCCCAGCAGTGGCAATGATAAAAGGTATGTCACAGACACACACTCAACTCACCTTTGTGAGTTAAAAAAATCTTTTTTTGCCCATTTTTCTATCTCTGTCTCCCTCTCTCTCTCCTCTCTCTCGCTCGCTCTCGCTCTCTCTGGCCGACACACACACTCGTGCACTCACAGCTGCTTTGTTGTGGATCTCATTACATTACTGGCACTGCTGTCTGCTGATTGCTTGTCAAAATCCAGTCCTCTATCCACTGGCCGCTACACACACACACACACACACAGTTAAAGCTGTTAGCTCAGAGAAATTAGTTCATTTTTTTCTGTTTGTTATGTGCGTTGAAACAACATTTTCCGGGGGAGGGGGGTTTGGTCACTGGTGAGAGTTATCCTTCAATTTTGTAGCTGTGTAATTGATTGACACTATGACGCAAACCACTGATATATGTAGATTTTTGCTATACCTAGCTGTCTGTGTTTCATTTGTTTCCCTATATCTATTCATCACCCCAACCCCCAAATTCTGCCCATTTGGACTGAGAATGAGAGGGGGTCCTCCACTCCTGGATTATGGTATTGAAGTTTCTGTATTAACAAGAAATGATGCATACAAGTCAAGGACACTGCCTCACCAGGTCTGGTTTCTTATGCACCAATTCTAGTGATCAGAGTTCCATGTCATCAAGCCGCACTCAACAGATGTATGCATTCAACTGGATACGGAATCACCTAGAGGAGCATCCAGAGACTTCCCTCCCAAAGCAAGAGGTGTATGACGAGTACAAGTGAGTGTGTAACCTTCAGTGTGGGTTCAAGGGAGGTGATGGGAACATAAATGGAGATCAATCATGCATACTACTTTTTAATCTGACATCATACACTCTTCTGCTGCAGGAGCTATTGTGACAATCTTGGCTACAATCCACTGAGCGCAGCAGACTTTGGAAAGATCATGAAGAATGTCTTTCCTAACATGAAGGCACGTCGACTGGGCATGAGGGGCAAATCCAAATATCCTTTCATTTTGATCAACCTCAACGGTGTGCTGTTGATAGTGTTTTTATCTGTGAGCCATTTGGTTGATCCTCTTGGTTGATGTCATTCTAGTGTCGACGTGAAAATTAAGAAGAAGAGGCAGATGTTACAACAAGGTGCCAGTGAGAAAATATAAAATTGAATAAAACTATGTAGATATTCATTTAAAAGAAATTCAAGAAATGTTAGTGTTCAGGCTGCTGCCAAAGGCCTGTTGCCAGCATTGCTGCTGTATTTATAGTGTGTGTAGCCGAGTATCCTTGGCACAGAGCTGAACGTTTGGCCTCGAAGTTTGCTTTTATGATTTCTGGCAGATTTTCAGACGAAATTATCTGTTGATGTGAAGCAGAGAATAAATTAAAAATGGAGTTTCAGAGTAAGATGTAGTCAAACTCATTGTAAGGTCAGCATCAGCATATTATTACCACTCTTGTATCCAGAGCCATTGTACTTCAGACACCTTAATTCCCTCTTACATACTGTTATAGCGGGTTAAGGAAGAAAGCTTTTGTTCACATGCCGTCTTTACCGAACTTGGATCTGCAGAAATCTGGTGATGGGGTAGGTTTACTCAAAAAAAAAAAAATTAGAACACAGCATAAATATCTGGCTAACCTTAAAAACACGTCAGATGCTCATCCATCTGCCACTCTGCTCTGTCTGACTCCAGTGTGAGCTGATGGAGCCGACGGGCCAGTCGCCGAGTGCTGAAGATGAAATGAGATCTGCAGCCTGTGGACTGGTGTGCGAGTGGGCTCAGAAGGTCCTGAGTCGTCAGTTTGACAACGTGGAGGACCTGGCCCGCTTCCTGCTTAACAGCCACTACATTGGTACCAAGTCCATGGCTGCTCTCACTGTAATGACTGGAACACCCCCAGGTAAATACATCCTCTGATACGTTGTCTGAGTGTCATATTTCACTGTGTTTCGTTTGAAGGGAGTAATGCCTGTCATTTGTCATTAACATTTGCTAGTGGTAGATTTATATATATTGATTGGGGCCTTCAACTTAAAACCCTTTTGTAAGTTTGAAATACCTCATACAGTTCATGAAATATTTCCTCGCTTGCTGTAGAAGTGGCACTACAACCTTCATGTCTTAATTCTTTCTTCACCTCATTGCACAGGAATGAAGACGCCAACTCCTTCCTCTGCGTTTGTGCCCACGGCTGAGGCCAACTCTTTCCAGCCCCAGGTGAAGACCCTGCCTTCTCCCTCTGTAGATGCAAAGCAGCAACTGCAGCGAAAGATCCAGAAGAAGCAACAGGAGCAGAAGCTCAACTCGCCCCTGCCCTCTGAGACCCAGGTCAAGAGATCAGAGGCCAGTACCCCTGGGCCCACCATTCCTTGTGGCAGCCCTGCTCTGCTTTCCCCTCAGCCCACCATTGGCATCGTAGTAGCAGCCGTTCCCAGCCCAGTCACGGTACGCAATTAAATTATTCCCAGTAACTGGGTTTAACAAATGTGCAAGGTAATATTATGCATTTGCTTTTTTTCTTCCAGGTACAGAGAAGCAGGCAGGTGATGACCTCACCCAGCCCTGTAGGAACAGCAGAGGGAAAAGTGTTGCCTGTGAACTTCCAAGTGGTCACTCAATCTCTTAAGCAGTCTCCCAAGACTCCTCAGAATATCTCAGCTAGTCCTGTCGGTGACCGCCTGGCACGACACAGCACGCGATACGCTCAAATCCTGCCCAAGCCCTCCACCACCAGTGCCATCACGCTGCGCTCGCCCCCCACCCTGCTCATCACCAACAGCCCCATAAAAACTGTGATGCCAACTTCCCACGTGAGCTCAGTGAATGTGGTGAAGATGACAGCGATCGCTCTGGCCCCCAGCAGCAGCAGCAGCAACAGCAGCAGCAACAGCACCATCACGACTGTGCGCCCCGCCTCAGCCGGTGTGACCACAGCTGCTTTGGACGATTCCCAACTGTCGCATGCTGCAAATCCGGCTGCGCCTCAGTCACCTGCAGTCAGACCCGGTGTCCCAGCAGCCACAAACCCCCCCACTGATGCTAAAGTGGTGTCTGAAACTTTAAATGACATTAACGCCTCCTCTGGCACAGAGAAAACTGCTGGTGGAATTAAAGAGGAGAGAGTGGCTAAGTTCAGGGCAGCCAGTGAGCCAAGCTTCCTCGTCAAGTGTTCTCTGGGACCAGATAAAGGGGCGAGGATAAGAAATAACCCCACATCCCCTCCCAACTCGGTAGCTGTAGCTGGGACTCAGGACAGCAATAACAGTAACTGCCATGACAGTACTTTGTACTTGACTGTTGATAATCAGAACTCCAGTGGTAACACGGCATCCAATGGGTCATCAGCTGTCAACCCAACCTCGAAGGATCCCTGCACAGATGCCAAGAGCCCCAGAAAGCGCACAGGCCCGGGCGTGGAGTCCCATGTGATTCCTGTGAAGAGGGTGTTTATCTCCCAGCAGCCACTGGCTGTAGTTGACAATCTGAAACCTGGAGTTAGTGCTGCAGTAAAAAGGATCCCCAGACCGGGAACCCCTGCCAGGCCCGAGAGTGCCCCCTGCAAAGTGACAGTGAAACACACACCCATAGGGCCGACGCAGATCCTTGCACTCTCTGACTCACCCATTGCACCGACGGAGGGCTCCCAGACTGTTGTCAAACCGCAGGCTGTGGTGGTGAAACATGAAGACCGTTCTCTCAGCACTGACACGAGCAATGGACCAGCTGGAACCACCCCATCTGATCAGGTGCTGCTACAGCAGATCACTGGGGACCCTTGTGCCATACCAGCCAACTCAGGAGCACATGAAACCTCTGTGATGAGTGACTTAAAGAGCACAATATGGGAGGAGGGACAGCTCGATGAGCTCCGAAAGCAGGCATTTGCTCAGCAGATACCAGCAGAACACAAACAAGCCACTTCTGACCAACTTGCCATTATAGCCCAGCCCCCGGAGACTTCAGGCCAGCTCACCCTCACGCAGGAGATGGTTGACTTTGCAGATTCTCAGCCCAACATGGACTACTTCCCGTTCAATGACGACGATATGACCCAGGACAGCATTGTGGAGGAACTAGTACAAATGGAGGAGCAAATGAAGCTGAAGGGGCTGTTTGGTAGCTGTGTCGACGTGCCTCTACAAGGCCAGTCAGCCAGCAACCCAGGCTCAATCCTAAACGCTCACCAGGGCAGCACTACTTTCTACCACTCTGCACATAGTAGTACCACTCCTGTCCAAACTCCCACTCCGACACCAACACCAACTCCGACACCCACCCCCACCTCTGAAATGATGCTTGGACACAGCCTGACAAGAGAGAGTCCCTGCTCCCGCATGGCTCCCATCACACCTGTGGATGGAGCTATGGGTCGCCACACCCCCATCAGCACGCCTTTGTCCAACAGCAGCAGTGTGCCCCCAAGCCCAGTTGAGTGCAGGAACCCTTTTGCGTTCACTCCCATAAACTCCAGTATCACTGGTTATCACGATGCTAGTATTGTCTCCAGCAGCCCGGTCAAGCCCATGCAGAGGCCCATGGCAACGCACCCTGACAAGGCCAAACTGGAGTGGATCAACAACCGCTATAATAGCAATGCCGGAGGTCCTTTGTCCAACCATAGTATTGGTATTCTGCCCAGCTACCAAGACCTGGTAGATGACCAGTTTCGTAAGCCACATGCCTTTGCAATTCCCGGCCAGTCATTTCAAGCCCAGTCGAGACAGGATGCCGCTCAGTTTGGCCGTCTGACTCCCATTTCACCAGTGCAGCAACCGCAACAACAGCAGCAGCAGCAACAGCAACAACAAGCACCACAGGCACAGCAACAGCTGGTAACAGGTGTAACTACTCCCACGAAACAAGAGAGTTTTGCTGTGCCTGCACCGTTAGACAACAAGGCGTCAACCTCATCTACACCCATTCCTTTTCGTTGCCGCAGCGTTAGCCCTGCAGTGCGCCAGAGGAATTTCAGTGGCAACACTGGCCCTCCAACTGCCACCACCACAAATACCACCACCCATACTGTGGTTTCACCTTTTAACTCCCCCATCACCTCTGAGGTTCTCAGTATCCTGTCCAATAGCCAGACAGTCAGCTCAGTCCACAGCATGGCCCAGCGTAGCCAGTCTGTACCTCTGAACATCATGATGCAGAGTGAGTTGCTGCCGGTACAGGGTCAGAGTAACACCACCAAAATCACCAATGTCCTTCTTAGCAAGATGGAAGCCGACGGGGATGATTCTGTCCGTGGCCTGGGCATAAACAACCTCCCCTCAAACTATACGGCCCGTATGAACCTCACACAGATCCTGGAGACAACTCCTGGCTTCACCGGAGGAACTGCTCACCAGACTCCTCTGCCTGTCGGCTCTAGCCCTGCTGCCTTTGAGCTCCAGCAGCATGGCTACCTCACCACTGGCAGTGGCGAACAGGTGGGTCTCTCTACTGCGGACAGCCAAGCACAAGTGGGTACAGGTGAGCAAGACCAACAGCAGCAGCCACAGCTGCAGCAGCTCCAGGAGAATCCTGTGCAGACACAACCACAGCTCCTCCTCCAGAGCACACAACAGCAGGAGGCAGAGGACGAGCAACAACAGCTGGATTTCAACAACACTGTTAAGGACCTGTTGGGGGACGATGGTCTCAACCCCAGTTCCCAGTTGGTGGGTCAGGTAGCTTCAGAGCTCAATGCCGTTGCATCTGACTTCTCGAACGACATCCGACTGACCTCAGATCTGTCCAGTAGCATCACTGACCTTAATACATTGGACACCAACCTGCTGTTCGATCCAAATCAGCAGCAGGAACAATATGAAGATTCAACACTGGAAGAACTGAAGAACGACCCGCTTTTTCAGCAGATATGCAGTGATACTGTGAACTCTGGATTTGACTGGCTAGAAAGCAAAGACCAGCCTACTACAGTAGAGATGCTGGGCTAATGTTATCTTTTACTCTGTATGATTTCCTTTCTGTCGTTTGTTTGGTGCATTTGTAGTATACCTGTTCTTAAACTATAGTTTGTTGGGATTTGTCTGGACTTTGCCGTTTGATCTGTTAAAAGTGCCAGGCTTACCAGGAAATCTCTCCTACTGACGTTTTGTTACGTCTCTAGTTTTCAGAGTTTCAGTACTTCGCTTCTCTCCTTTACATAAATCAGTAATGTAAGCATCTCTTGGAAAAAGTCTGCATACTTGGTGGGAACAAGCACTTGTGTGAGCAGATCTGTCTGGTATGAGCATTAGGAGAAGCCTAATCTTCCATGTTACAGTAATGCAATATTTGTATTTAATGAACATGAATAGCGTAAGATTGAAAAGTGAGATGTTTAGGTAATTTGGCACAAAAGACTCCACCAAAAACGTATGCTGTTGTATATTATTTTCCGTTTGTGCAGTTCAAGTTCAACCAAATGGAGACAATATTGGGATTGTAGTATATGCACATAATAGTTGTAGTACATTTGCCTGCCATATCTGAATATTGAAATGGGTAGCATCTTACCCTGTCAGGTGCTGAATTTATGACATAATCTTTATACTTTATCATACACGAAATCAGTGGATAACTGATTTACACCTGAGCATTGTCCAAGAATGAAATTTTCTTAAAGCCTATACTTCTTGTACTGTTTAATATCTTATATAAGGGAGCAGGTGAATTAGTAGGGAGACGATGGGAATTTAGGCCTCTTTGTGGACTATACACTGAAAGGAATCAACAACTGGCTGCCTTATTCCCAAAGTCCAAGGCCTTATGCCATCTTTGGAAAGACTGTACATAGTATAGTGTTAAGATATCTTCAGAACCATCCAGAGCTTCATCATATCAAGGCAGCTGTTACTGTAATATTTTCAGTACACTTTGTTTTTCCGTTTTGTCTTGCATTTACAATATAGAGGCATATTGTATAGCGACTACCCTTTGTGTGCCCTCATCGGCATTGGATTTTAAGGAATTTTAATATGTTGTCATTTCATGGAAACGTTGTCAGGCACACGTTACACATCTTTATTGGCATGCTATACTCCCAGTTTGTTTAAGAATATTAATGGTATGGACAAGGCTTACTTACATTAAAAAAAGCTGAAGGCTAACATGTATGTTTTGATGTCATTTTGAGATCACGTGAAAATGAAATGTTTGTGGAGACTCAGCCTTATTTCCATACCAAAGACGATCTGTCTGAATAACATTAGAGATTATTACACATACAGACACTCCTATTAACCGGTATCAGCAGTGAGAAGTGAACAGTGTCTAAGGTATATTGCATTAAAGGAAAAGGATTCAGTTGCATAAATCTTATGTACAGTATGTAAATTTGTGAAATGGTCACTGTCCCTATGTTTTATAGGTAACCAGGGACCTGAAAGCATGTTGAAACCATCACTGCTAGCCAGGTAGGCTATGTGATACAGTAGGATGCTTGCTTGAGTTTTTGGCTATTGTCAACGTTGTATAAGTCATGTTTAAGCTTCATCTGTAAATAGGATAGATACATAGAGATTTGATGTATCAAGACACTATATTAAGGCCATTATTCTAGTTAAGTATGTGCCATTTAAAAGAAAAAAAGCAACAGATCTATAGTTGGCAAGATACTGTATGTTGTGTGTTACATTTCTGGCTCAATGTGTCGTAAAAGTAATGCTGTCTGGTCTCGCTTGCTGATTTTTTTTCTATTCAAAGATAATAGGACTCTGCAGTTGCAGAAGTGATGTGTGCTTTGAGCAGGATCAATAGCATGGTGAAAAAAAAAGTTGTGATACTGTTTAGCTGGTTGCAAACATCTCTGTGACAGATATTGTGCTCAAAGGCTCAGCAGACACTGGAAAAAAAAGATTACTTGTGTTTCAACAAACTTTGGAGGTTCACATAATTGCACTAAATTTTTATGACACACGGCTTTGCCACATCTTTATGGACAAACATAATGATGAATGCCCGCGAGAAAAAAAAAAAAGATTTATGACAAGATGAGTACGGAAATTAACTGAACTAATTGTCTTGTAGCAAAATGTGCATTAATCTCAGTGAGATACACATTTCTTACTCATTCTCATACATGAGAATATAAAGCATCGAGGGGAAAAAGTTAAATAATCTTTTAAAACCTACATGCTCATTATGTTGATAACTGATTGTACGCACGCATGTGTGATGACTTATGTTGTACTTTGTATTCTTGGTAACCACTGTCTTCTGTGATTTGGGCAGGTTCTGTTAACCAGACTGGCAGTGCTAGTTTTATAAGTTACATTACATTGTTGTTGCTGTTTACTAAGTTAATGTTGTTCTATATGTTTTGTTGATGACTGTTTTCGGTTGATTTTACATTTTCTTGTTTTGCTAAGTGCATTTGTGAAGAAATGTAACATTTTCTCTTTTTTTAACAATGAGGCACTGATATTTGAATATGAATGAAGGAAATGCACCTCTTTTTGTGTACAGGAGCTCCATCAAGTGGTGACTGATTCTTCACCTTTGACTGACAAAGAACCAACTCTGTTTGACTATCTTGTCCATTTCTACCAGTGAAAAAAGAAACCCTCCTCTGTGGTGTTGTCTGGTGTACTGCTTAATGTACAGTAGCTTGTTAATATTGCAAACGCGTTGTTTCTTTTTTTTCAATGGAAAGTACTCACTGGTGAGATTTTTAAAGTGGTTTTAAAAGCCAATAAACTTTTTTAAAGAATGTTCTCGTGTGTTTATGTGCTGACAATTTTGTATTTTATTGCAGTAAATAAAAGAATAAGAGAAAGTAACCTTGCAGGACGTAGTGGTCATTGTAGTTAGATAATCATAATCATCAAATCATCTTAAAGTAAGTATCAATATTTTTATTGGTCAATATACTGTATGTCTCAAGCAATTCTCTTATTAGGTGTTACTTTTAGCAATATAAAATATGACCTTTTCATTATAGGACAAAAAATCTAAGCTGTGTCCAATACAAATATTCAAGTTTAACTGGGCTTTACTTAGCTTGAGACAGTGTGGTATTGATTTTTTTTCCAGATATCATGGTTATACTGATTTTTATTAATTCTTTTGGTCACACAACCCAGATTTTAATATTTTAGCAGTCAATTCTATGCAAATTCAAAACCTCTCCATCACCTTTTTGACATAGGGTTAGAGGTCATTAGCTCTCCAAGTGACCTCTAGGGTCAGTGGGGGGTGGCCTCTCCAAGAGACACACTCCGGCCAATCAGAGCCTGGTTCGTTGGTCCTCTGCTCTGCTTTCCCAGGGCCCCGTGATATTCATAACATGTTAATGACCTTAACCCTATTGATCATGGCAAGCCCAGTGTTACCTCAACCTCCACAAAACATTTGTCAACGTGAGTTGACAAATTTCACTAAACATGATCACGTTTCCTGTTTGTATACAATCTTATCAATATAAACTACAAGTGACGATAGACAGAAATTAATACATTAATTAATTTCTGTCTATAATATATTAATAATGTATCATATGTTAACATGTCTATAATATATTAATAATATATTAATATATTATATATTACATATATATATATATATACATTCGACGGTGTAATTTTAACATTCATCACCAGTGCCTGTCTTTATAAATGGGTGCAGTACTTGATTCTATTCATCTATTCATGTTACTTTACATTGCTCTCACAATAGTAATGTAACATTCCTAACTATATATGTTATTGTTTTGTATTGTTACTTTGTTGTTGTTTTCATTTAAACACACAGACTGATTGTAACATCTAAAACTGCAAATGAAGTTAAAAAATGTATCTTGACCACTAGGCAAACATATTTCGGATGTTATTAACCTGACTGGCATTGAAGCAGCATTGAATTATAACTATAAGGCTTTGGATGATTAAATCAATAGTTAGCTCTAATCAATACATAATTACACTTGGCTCTCCTCATTTGATTGGTTAGTGAAGTGTAACGGAGCATGTTTGTGACAGTAATTCTACAAAATTTGCACACAACCGCTGACAGATATTATTAAGAATAAGACATATAATACCTTTTTTTGATTTCTCACGCTGAATGTGACAACCGCTTATACCTGTATCAATGGATGGGTGTTTTGCTGATCCAGCATGGCTGATCTCACAGCTGGAGCCCATTGTGTTGCTTCTGAATGAGAGCTGGGAGTTGGCAGGGTCATTGTCAAAAGGCATGGTCGCTGGATCAATACCTGAATTCATTAAGCAGCTGACTTCCAGCCATCAATACCTCTTCATAATTATCAGGTTCTGTGTTAGGACCAGATGCTGTTCACTGTGACCTTATTACCAGTGGCAATTGGTAACTGATAATTCACTGTTTTTTTTTTTTGTAGTTGAAGTATTAGAAACAGAATGCAAGAGCTTACTAATATAAGTTGCAACATTAGAAATCAGTTAATGATGAGTTTGTAGGGTTGAATATCACTGTATGAAGGGATGTCATATGAAGGCCAGGTCAGGCCTTGACATGTTTATTTCACGTTTTGTATCATGTCTTAAAAATTTAACATAATGAAATGAAAATGCTTAACTTGTTGAACAAGACACTTAGAGTTACCACAAACACACATATGTAGACGAAACATAAGCCAACTATTCAGTATAAACATAATGGGAAGATTTCTGTTGCATTTAATTGCCATTTATAAGAGTTCTTGTGTTATTTTACAATGTTCATACACACTGATGTCAAAGAACCAAATGTGAAGATATTTAGGGCACTGGGGGAAGTTGTGCATACATGCATCCCATCATTTCTGTTTGTACATATAGTACATAACGTACAAGCAGTTATAGTGTTACATACTGCCATGTGCTGCTAATGACTCCTCCAACATTCAAAGTGTTTATTGTCACATGTACAGTGAGGTAACATGTTTCCCTGTACAATGCTTTTCTTTCTTTGCTGTTCACATTGAATACCAGAGAGAAACATATGGTCAATTAAGAATAAGGATAATAAAAAATCAATGTTTTTTTCTCCAGATAGGTCTCCGTCTTGTGACTTATTCTAACCTTATTCGAACCACATTTGCTATTTCCTTAACCTTAACTTCAATGTAACCCATCCCAATACACACGCGTGCGCCTGCTTACACACGGAGGCTTGCTTCTGCCCTGTGCGGACGGCGCATGCGCGAGAGGGCGGGGTGCAGGGGTGCCCCGGACCCCGGTAGAGCGGTGGCTCCTCCGCTGCGGACAGAAGCTGTTCAGGGGATCTACAGTCAACAGCGGCACGCGGGAGAGCGCAGGTTCGCTGTGCGGAACAATGACTCAAGAGTCCGGATAAATGGCCAAGTTTAAGATGAAAGTGAACCGGCTGTGGCTGCTTTTTGTTCTGTTTCTTCCTTTATCAAGTAAGTGTCCTATTTCTTCTGTTTTTGATGCCAATGGTAAAGTGGAGTGACCAGGACGTGCTGTCTGACCTGACTGCCCACACTCATAATGTCATCTGTCCCAACAGATACAGTCTGCTTATCACTGTTTGGTTTTAACAACAACAACAATAATGATAATAATTCTGAAGCATTTGTTGGTCCACACGTCTTCTCTGTCATTATGTCAGTTTAGTTTTTTGTGCTGGTGATGCTCATCTTCATGTGTGTTTATCCCAAGCAGTAACTACTGTTTTGTGTAAATATTGTTTTGTAAAGATAAAGGTTATTTTTCTTTTATCAGATTGGCTTATTTCACATTAAATCATTCAGCTATTTCATTTTAACATTTTTATCAGTACCTAATTACTGATGAAATGAATGTTTGTCCACAGTATAATTTGTATGGTCTTTTCAAACTCTCTAGTTTCCCCTACATATTCTGTAGTATTTAATATGTACGACCTTTGATTATAACAGTTGTCAGTCACTACTCAACATAACCAACTCTTAACTAATGTTAAGATAATAATAACTAATGCCTTTGATTCCCCGTAGGTGTTTTATGTTTTAGCGAGCTGTCCTTCATCACAGAGCCCAGTGATGTTACTGTACTACCAAAGGACCCTGCTGTCTTGGACTGTCAGGCTCATGGGCTGCCTCCAGTCACCATCAGGTGGCTGAAGAATGGAGTTCGGCTGGAGGAAAGTGAGCACATACAGTTTCTGCCCAACGGCTCCTTGTACATACCAAAGATAAAGCATACCCAGGAGGATTCGGATGAAGGATTCTACCAGTGCCTCTCTCAGAACAAATATGGAGCTATCCTAAGCCAAAGATCACGTCTGACTATCGCAAGTGAGTATGGAGCAGAGAAGTGAAGGAAATTCTCTCTTGGATGAACTTTGTTCCTGTCTTCCACTGTTGAGGCCAAGATGAAGTGGGTTCAACTTGGTGATATCCACTTTGTGGTGTCATCATGAACGCATTAGAACAGCAAGTTCATGGGTTATTAACCTGGAGATGGGAAGCAGATGTACCTCAGCCCTCTCTTTTTTTCTTAACCAAGTAAAAGCCTCCAAATTCTGGCTTTCCTTGTTGTTGGAAGCCGGTCACTAGGCCTGAGTTTATAGCTGTCAGTCCAGTTATAGGGACATTTTAAGAGACAGTTAAAGATAGATGGAGAGTCTATCTAAAAGCTCATAAATACTCCATAAATAGGCAACAGTGAGTGTGAGTAAAGTATCCTTGTCATGTATTAAGGGAAAGTACAGCTCCAACATGTCGGGGGTTAATAATCAGGAAACATTGGCAATAAGTTGGAAATTTAAAATGCTTGCTAGTGGGTTTGCATTGTCACTGCAGACTGTGGCTGTGTGATTGCTGAATGGTCTGCTACACAGAGGAATCCCTGAAAGGCCATTTGCCTTTTAGCCTTTGTTTGGAGTGCCCCTGACCGCCCCAGAAGAAAAGGACTAGGTTTTCAGGGCATTTTGTTTGTCCACTTATCAGTGGACAGGACAGCTGTGTCTATTCACTTGGCCTGGTCTACCATGGCCACTTTTCACAGGTCTGAGAAGGGATATCCCATGACTGGTGTCATGGAAACTAGATGAGTCCACTGCAGTGTTTTGATTTTGACAATGACTCCGACAATGACTGAAAGTTTTGGGCAGTGTGTCCTAAAACTCAACAACACAAAATAATCTAGTTACAACAAGAACTAGCAACTAGCACACAGCAACAGAATGATAAGTACATAAGTATGGAGAGGAAGATTGTTCTTTGCAGTTTTTTTTACACACCAGATCTCTGACAACCTTGTTGCAATGGTTCCCAGAAGAAAAACGAAGATGATCACAAAAAATCCCCTTAAAAGTCAAGTTTGATGTGGCGTCCAGCCTTTGTCAGTGAAAGGGTTAAAGGTTTTTGGTCAGCTGTAGGCGGGGAGTGGAGGATGGGCCTCCTCTCTGCTCCCCTTCTGTCCACAGGTCCTGGGGGTCAGGGGTCGGCAGGGAAAGGCTTTGTGATGTCACAGTCCTGCTCTGCCTGGGCTGCCCTGCTGTTCTTTCTCCAAGCCCACAATCCCTTTCACTGGATCAGCCCCTCTGTTGTCCTGTCATGCAGATGCCTTTTGTTGGAGAAAGGCCATTGAATGAACAGGCCTGATATTCCACAGTGAAGAATGTTCAATCTGGAATTATTTTACTTGCAATATAAGGACTACATCACTCACTTTAACTCTCTCAGTTGTACAGAGGTTGTCACATACACTGGTTGACAACAACAAGATTGTGAACTGGATGTTATGGCTGATCAGTATATATTTAGTTCTGAGCCATTGGGAATGTGATTTAAAATTTTACTTTGTAGCTTCAATTAGTTTCCATGGCTTCATTGGTTGACAAAGTAAAAAAAAAAAAATCACCTGCTCTCTCCAAACATTAAAACCAGTCAGTAGTTTTAATGTGGTGGCTGATTGGAATATCTCTCTGTGATGTGTCATTGATGTTTCCAAAATGATGCATACAGGGTGTGTATGTGCTCTGCTGTTACAATTCTTATAGGTTATAAACATCATAGGATTCACAGATTCTCTTTTATGGACTTACGGTGAGCAGACTTCGATCTCATGTCCACTTTGGGCTAAAATTGAATGCATAGGGGGGTTGAAGTGAACTCTGACCTCTCTGGAGAAACCTTTGTGCTGTGTGACCTAGACATTGATTTGTTCTTTACAACAGAGGTGACCAAATTAGCAGATCGGTCTGTTCAGGCCACACCCACCATCTACATATCAGATCCCAGCAAAATAGTCCATTACCTCTCAGACGACAGTAAACATCTTGTTTATAACTTTTCATGATGCTCCCCAGTCAGACATGCTGCCTGCAGACAGGTGTATTCTGGCACAGGATTTGGTTGTCATGTATTAACCCTCAATCAGAAACTATTGCATTATCCTGTTTTTGTGTGTATTGCCACCTAGAATACTTTACATATGCAGGGCTATCAGCTGATATGTGTAACGTTGATGAGCTCAGATTGTCAATTAAAGGATTGCTCTTTAATTTTGATCCCCTAAAGCTCAGGATTTAAAACTAGGGTTTCAGTGGGAGAACAGGTTATTGATTTTCTTAACCATGATATTGACTTCCTTCCTGTGACAAAGGGGGAAGGGAGAGAATTATCACTCTAATAAATGAAGGTCATTGTTCATATCTTATTGAGTGTACTTCATGTTAATGTAGATTAAGGGTTTTCAATTTGTGGTGATTGTTTAAAAGGCCATTTGAAATCACATTTTGCACAGCTATTTTAATTATTGTAAAGAAAGCAACATATATATCTACCATAGTTGAAGTAAAAACATTTATAGAGGCATAGCTGAAAAGCAGGTACGAGTGACGTAACACCGACCAAACTGGAATGATTTGCCTTTATATAGAGCTCATCCATGCAAGACAGAGGTTTAATTTTGTATTACAATATTGTCTTTGATATTTTTTTATTATTTGTGGTTGCTTGTAACCCCGTCTTATGCAAAACGGATTGATCAGCTTTTACCTATAACAATACATCATTCAGTGTCATTCTTCAATTAAATTGATTGGACCAGCTGGCCTGTATTTGGCCTGATAGCTCATCTGCACAAACGCAAGATCATGGAGGCTTATAGAGATCAATTCCTTTCATAGATGCAGTTAACATCCATCAAAGTCACTGCTTTGCTTGCATAATGAGCAATGTTTTAGCAGAGGTGGAGGAAAATGCTATATTTAGTGTGTGACAATCACATATTAATTAATTGCAAAATAAATATGTGTAAAAGCTGTCATGTTAAGTATTCAATTCAGTGGCCCCAATCTAAAACAAATAACTACCCACTGCTGATTATTTTTCCCTTGGTCACTAATTTATGTTTTGCACAGGTATCTCAGAGTTTGTGTTGCATCCTGTGCCTGTGGTGGTGACTGAGGGGTCAGTGGCACGATTCTCCTGTGCAGTCACCTCCAACCCTCCTGCCACTATCACCTGGGAGCTCAACCAAAGCACATTACCGCTAAAGACAGACAGGTAACTATAGACACACCTTGAGTTGCTCTAGAAACCAGGTGTGATGCATCTGAAGTCATTAAGTGGTTTTACGTTGCTGATTTCTGATGCTATCCAGTGTAATATCAGTGTTACCTTTGTGTGTTTATAGAATTACAGTCTTGCCTAATGGAGTTATTCAGATTCACAATGTTCAACTTGAAGATGTTGGACGGTATCGATGTGTGGCAACTAACATCGGTAGCCGTTTGAAGAGTAGAGAGGCCACGCTGACAGTCAACCAAGGTAAAAAGGCTGCATGTGATCAAACCATTGTACTCGTCATTGAACCATCATAGTGTCTAGACAACTCTGGATTAATGTTTTATATATTTTTTCTTGCCTATAAAGGTTCAGGTCCTAAACCACGTCAGAGGCCCAGAATCATTGCGGGACCTCAGAATGTCACAGTTTCTCTTCACCAAACTGTGGTGTTAGAGTGTGTGGCCACAGGCAACCCCTGGCCAATCATCTCCTGGAGCCGTGCTGACAGTAAACCCATTGATGTGTACAATGCTAAAGTCCTGGGCAATGGGAACCTGGTTATTACTGATGTTAGTTCCAAGCACAGTGGAGTCTACCTCTGCAGGGCCACCACTCCTGGAACCCGCAACTACACAATTGCTGCAGCCAACGTCACAGTTCTGGGTACTGCGAACATGTTTTGTACTCACAGGTTTAGCAGTTGTATGCTTGTGAAAATGTGGCATTCAAGATGCCACATAGTTAATGTGTTTATAAATTGTGTGTTTTCATCATTTTCTGTTACATTTCCTATTCAGAGCCACCATCCATTGTTGAGAGGCCCGAGAGCCAGACCCGTCCAAGGGCGGGCACTGCTAGGTTCATGTGCCAAGCAGAGGGGGTTCCCCAGCCACGCATTACCTGGCTGAAAAATGGAGAAGAAGTTCACTTAAATGGCAGGATTAAAATGTATAACAGGTATTGTACAACAAGATAACCCTAACACAATGAGTTCCATAAATACAAGTTTGGTTACAAAATTACAGAACTGATTTTCATTGTTTTGATGGCTGATATTTGTTTTTATTGTTTTTATTTGTTCACAGTAAATTGGTGATCACTCAGATCATCCCTGAGGATGACGCCATCTATCAGTGCTTGGCAGAGAGCAACCAGGGCTCCGTGCTGTCCTTGGCTCGCCTTATTGTTGTCATGTCCGAGGACAGGCCGAGCGCACCAAGGAATATCCATGCTGAGACCATCTCAAGCTCTGCTATCTTACTGGCCTGGGAGAGACCACTCTACAATGCAGACAAAGTCATTGCTTACTCCATACATTACATGAAGGCTGAAGGTGAGGCTGAGAGGAATAAACACTCTCTTTCTAATGTTTCTCGTTTTGCATTTGAGCAAAACAACTAGAAGCGATAAAGGAGATGCAAAAATACTTTAAGCAAACTCACCCTGTCACATGTGGTCCGCTTTGCTTGGTGAAGGCCATCTGTTGATGCTGCACAGAGCAGGGGTCAAGGAGGATTCAGAATGGCAACTTCACTGAAATAACAACAGGCTTAGCCAACCCATTGTCCACCCCCACGTCATTCTTCCTGCAGTTAAAGGGACATGGTAGCTTTTTAAAAGTCTTGCAACCTGGAAATGTAAGGAGATGGGTAACACAGGCTGCTGAATTCACAGCTGTCTGTTAATGCAAGCCTAGTTTTCATTTAGTTTTAATTAGATGAGTTTGCATCATGGGGCATGAAAACACATACGATGCTTTGTCTACCATGTTTATGAAAAGGATGAGCGACAGTCAGAAACAACAAGAATCAAGCCTTTTGTACTGCTGTGTTAACGGGTAACATTCTTGATAAACGTCTCCTCTTCTCTGGATAAACGTAACCTATTTTCTGCTCTGTTGCACATCAGGGCTAAACAACGAGGAATACCAAGTTGTTATTGGCAATGACACGACAAGTTATATCATCGATGACCTTGAGCCAGCTCGAAACTACAGCTTTTACATTGTGGCTTATATGCCAATGGGAGCCAGTCGTATGTCAGACCAAGCCTGTCAACATACCCTGGAGGATGGTAAGCACAGACCACTGAGACTCCCAGCATTCCTTGCAATAAATCACTTTGGTAGTTAAGCAAACATGCATGCAAGTAATGTGTGGACAGAGTACATTCAGAGTGGAAATAAAGGGGAGTGGGTATGCTGCTGGTGGAACATGTTTCTTGTATTTTCTACTCATTAATGGTATTAACAATATTCATCACTACTTTACCAACCATATTTGTGACACCCTTGTCTTCCTTGCAGTGCCTTTACGAACCCCAGAGCTGAGTCTGACCAGTCAGAGCTCAACAGATATCCAGGTGAGCTGGGAACCACTGCCGGCCAAGGTGAGCCGTGGTCAGGTGTCTGCATACAGACTGTCCTATCGTACGGCTGCAGACAACACTGTCACCTCTGTGGAGTTACCTCAGAACAGCACCAAATATCTGCTGGAGGGCCTGCAGCCTGACAACATCTACCTGCTCCGAATGGCCGCAGCTACCCGTGTTGGCTGGTGTGAGCCTTCAGCATGGACTTCACATCGCACACCTAAGGCCTCCAGCAATAAAGGTAAACCTTTAAACACAATTTTACGACAAGAGCTGGTGATATAATAGCTTTTCCTATGCAATCTAATTATGTGGTCATATAGAGACTTGATTAATTTTATATATTTTTTGCCTTCTTACTTTTTGTTTTTTATTTGGATCCAACATGTGATGTTAATTTGAAAATTAAGAAACAGCAGGTGCATAATCTCAATTAATAGAATCACACGATTAAATTGAGACATGGCCGCCATCTTTTGGCTTTTGTCAGTGGTTGTCTTAGAAAACCAAGAGGATCACTAGTGCTCACGTAGAGTGGCCGGCTTCTGACTAGAGTTTGCTCTTGTAGCATTGTCCCACAGTCTTTGTGTTGGTTACCCAGGAACCTTTGCCCTTTGCTGTCAGTGATGTTAGGGCGGCCTCAGTCATGGGTCATAAAGAGAGGGCCTCAGGCATCTATGTGGGGGGACAGAATAGCCTTATTTCATGGCCTGGTGTGTTGGTGGGGGGTGTTATGTCCTCCAAAGCGGTATTTCTTGTTTTCAGAAGTTTAGTTTTATATACATATATATATATATATATATATATACTAAGGTGAACATGTAGTTTTCACACTTGATTTAAGGATAATAGGTGTTGATTGATAATTGTTATGATAGTAAGTTATATAAATAGTAAAATATCGTTATATTTAAAGTCATTTTACTTCAAAGCACGTGATTTTATAACCAGTGCCATAGGTTTTCAAAACTCAGTGCCCAGTGTCCTGTTGTGTTTTTATTGTTCAGAGGTTTAGTCTTCCTGTGTGCTCAGTAATATACTAAATATGAGTCTTTATTGATCTCATGGCGGCTGCCTCTCCCCTCCCCCCTTGCTTAGTGCCTTCAGCCCCTGTTCTTCAGCTTGAGCCGCTTAACTGCACCTCTATTGTGGCCCGCTGGCGAACCTCCACCGAATCTGTGGCTGTCCTGGGTTACCGGCTGTGTTACCATGAAGAGGGCCAACCAGAGCAGCCCAACATCCAACTGCAGGCTCAGAGCAACACCTACACCATCAGTGGCCTTGGTAAATGATCAGTTCTTGTTTATATGGTCGTCTCGTTGTGAGGAGTGAAAACAACATATCAAATTATATTTGACTGTTTCAGTGTGTTTCTGCCATCTAGACTAGTATTTAGATGTGGACAGAGACATATTCTCAGGTTACTCAGTTGGGTTTCTCTTGCAAATTAATTCAGTGGGCAGTTGGGTGCTATATTTGCATTTTGACCCTGTCCTTGCTAACCTTTCTTGCCTAACCAGAAGCACCCTCCAATCTGGCTGCAGGATTGTGTGAGATCAGGGTTAGAGGTCAGGGTCCAGATGTCCCTCCCACCACAGTTTCCCATCCTGCACTTTGCATAATTACCTCTAGCCATTGTGTTGTATCCAGGGCCAGACTTGCCCTGTAAGACATCGGTCACTACCCCCATTTTGCTGGACACTAGAGCACACAAACAAAAACTCCTGGGACTGGCCAAAGCTGGACCAGACTACTGACCTTTAGCCGTGAGACAGCAGACGTGAATTAGAACCCTACCCACACGGGTTGTCTTTGCTGTCCATGTAGTTAACCTACAGCAGTGCATCGATGAAATTATAAACCAGTGCCATACTGATCAATCTGTCTGATATGAGCTTTAAAACACAGTTTGTTTTCAGCTCACTTCTTACCAAAACATAGGTGAAACAGAAAATGGTGAGTGGTTAGGAACCGTTTTGATTTGTGTTTTGTGTATTGTAGTGATTATTTGTTGCATACATGGTTGCATATTGACAATCACACATGCCACTATCAATATTCCTTCCATATTTGACAATTTCATTGTTCCCAGTGTAACATTTATGTTGGAGCCATGTTTTCCTCAAGTTGAAGGCTGTAGCACAAGGCCAGTAGGAAGAATGTGAAAGGGGAAACAAAAGGGGCCCAGCTTTTCTAACACAGTCCTGCACCCAGATTCCTTCTGTTCTATCTTGGCCTGACCCGGTGACCCCAGTCAAATCCCCCAGTCCCATGGGCCGAGGATCCCAGCAGCTGAACACTGCCCCCCCGGCACAGCCCCCACAACAGGCCTGGACACACCGCCTTCACTGGTCAATAGCCATACGCTGACCTTTCACACTGGAGGCATAAAACAAATCTTAACACTCCCTAAAAATGTCGTGATTTAAAAGCTGAGGCTGTTTCAAGAACACAAAATGTGATGCACATGTTCAGAGACCTGCATCCGTTAGACTGTCCTTTACAGTGATCAGCCACATCATTAAAACTACTCGCCAGTATGAATGTTGTGGCATGTTTGTGAATATTTTTGGCCTGTTTTGAAAGAGTTTGTGCTTAAATATCAGAAATTGGATTGTTGGATTGTTTTGTAGTCTCACTTCCTTGGCTTTATTGCTTGACACAGTTCACTAATCTGCCAACACATAGATACAGTTGACAGTCCTAATGTTTTGGCTGATCAGTGTATCTCTCAAATCTTTTTTTTCTAGTCTTGGGTTGTCTGTAATTGTTCAAATGTATACAGTGCAAACAAGATAACATTATATCTAGATGAACCTGGTTACACTTTTAAAATCTTCATCTTTCAAAGGGGAATGGAGCTTATTGATATTGATAATATGCTCCCATATTATCAGGGCCTTGGGGTTGGTTTACCTTTCTCATGCTCCTTATACAAGACAACACATGATAAATGAGAGGCTGTTATGAGTCGGGAGACCAGGCATTGTCCATGCATGGGGGATGGCTAGTTATGACCTACAAACTTGCCCTCCTGCAGCAAACTGTCAAAGTGCCTCTTTGCCTTTCTGTGAAATGGATGTTGGTCTATTTATTAACACCTTTTTTTTGGTATTTCAATGATAGTTTCTCTGGCTTTGGCTTTATTATTTGGAGCCTATTTGATTATTCTCATGGAAGAAGAACAGCATTTATTGTAATGGGAGTTTAAGCCTTAACCTTTTTTTTTTACTTTCAGACCCAAGGAGAAAGTACCATGTGAAGATTCTGGCTATTGGTCAAGCTGGAGATGGCTATCAGACAGACCAAACAGTTAGTACTCCAGGATGTGTGTGTAAGTACATTTTGTCATTGGTTTATTTCTCTATTCATTAATATCGTAATATAGAGCAAAGTAGAGCAGATCGAATTGAAAATCTAATTTTTTTGCATGATTTCAGCGGCGAGAGACCAACTGGCAGCAGCCCTTCCACCTCCAGATCAAGTGACCGTCTTGGCAAACAATTCATCTGCGGTGTCCTTGCAGTGGAGCCGTCCTGCATTCCCTTCTGGAAAGGCTGTTAGCTACACTGTCCGCTGTACACCTGTGGGCACCCACAATGCCTCTGCCATACGCTACATACAAACGTGAGCAGTAAAATCTTATTCGACCTCAGTTGGTTTTGGCAACTGAGGCTGGCAATTTAAGCCTCCATGACATCTTTTGAATTGGGTTGCATCAAGTATTTAAGATGTGCTACACTGCATGGTTGCAAATGATATGTGCAAATGGATGCTATTTTGCATGACAGTATGAGAATTTAAGTAACAGGTAAACAGTTCATCCAGTAGGTACCTACATAAGTATTTCCTGCTATATGCCCGTAATGTAAGTCATGTTTTTTGTTTACAGTACCAAACAGAGCTTGATGGTTCAGAATTTGGTTCCAAACACTCGCTATGAGTTTGTTGTGCGTCTTCATGTGGACCAGATGTCAAGTTCCTGGAGTTCGGTTGTTTTCCATCAAACCCTGCCAGCAGGTAGTAAATTACACATTACTGTAAAATAATTTTGAATAAATAATTCAGTTGTGTTCTGAGTGTCCCGCTATTTCCTGTCGTTCATAGTGATTTCTACTCTTGGTGTTGTTGATTGTGGTTTTATTACTCTGTGTGCAGCACCCAGCCAACCCCCTTCAGGAGTGCGAGTAACTCTGATTGAGGAAGACACTGCTCTGGTGTCCTGGCGGGAGCCCGCAGAGCCCAATGTGATGGTTACACATTATACCATCCTGTATGCTTCCCAGAGAGCCTGGATGGCCGGACACTGGCAAATGATGCAGAGAGAGGGTGAGTAGTACATTGTTTACATTTTATTTATAATGTCAGTGATGCAGCAAGTACGTAGCAGCAAATATATGCACAAAAACCATTATTTTAAATATTATGCAATGTTATATCTTTATAAAATTGCAATATCTTTACAATGCAGCACATTTTTACTGTTAATTGGTAAATTTTAATTATTGACATCTATCACCTCAACCCAGGCCTACCTGCTGTAGCAGGGTATAAGAAACTGTATGTCCTGTTTACTGTTATTTATCTAACATTAAGTGAAACAGTATCTTACCCTCACTGTCTGGTTCTGCTGCCACTTACAGGAAGCCATACAATGGCCCTGCTGGAGAAGCTGGAGCCAGGGAATGTCTACCTCGTGAAGATTTGTGCCTCCAATCAGATTGGTGATGGACCTTTCTCGAACATTGTGGAGCTGGCACTGAAGCGGGGAAACAACTATCGCAGCAAGAACCCCAGACACTCGGACAGTTTCCCAGACACAACAGGTGAGCATCAAGTATCTATGTGTTTCTCGTGAAGGATAGTTAATGTGTATTTATTACCCACTGGAAATACTGTTGGATACTGTAGAAATAATGTTGTTTATCTTCCAGTGTTCTCTGATGGTCTCTACAACATAGACCAGAGGTCAATGACAGGCATCATTGTTGGTGTCAGCATTGCCTTGACTTGCATTGTAATGTGTGCCTTGATCCTAATCAGCAAGGGCAGTCCAAGGTACTGATTGTAATCATTTGAAATAAATAAAAACAATTCAACAATTCAGGTATGTTACAAAGGATGAGCATTTAACTTTTATTTACATTTGTATCTTTGTAACAGAAAATCCCCTAGTCAGAAAGTAATGGCTGCGGGATCTGGTGCAGCTCCACACGCTGGTGTGTCCCTGCCCATTGAACACCATACAGAGAACGTGGAGGCTCTTATACCCATGATGAGCGGTGCGTTTCTGGATGCCAAGGTGAGTTAAATAAAACGCCCACATTAATCTTCTGATGACTGCTGGTTCAAGTAATACGATTTTACACAGATAAGCATTTTATATTTTAATTTTTTTAGACACGCGATCATAAGAAATTGGTCATTTGCTTATTTTTTTTTAATTTTCATCTAGGGCGGATCTAATATCATCATAAATAGCGGTGGTCCAGTCATCAAAAAGAATCCAAGCAAAACGTGGCTGTTCTTTAAGAGGGAGGTCAGAACTCCAGCTGAGAGTGATGTAAGTCATGTGACATATTATCCTGGTTCTTTTCAATCCTATTTCTGCTTAACTTCATTTCCAGCTCATCTTTTTTTTATTCTCCTTAGGCGGAGAGTAGAGCCAGCTTGTATGAGGCTGGTAAAACCATTCTGAGGTATGAAGAGAATTCAGGCCCCCTGTCACCTTCCTCCCGGGAAATCATCTATGGACCACTTCATTCGGAGAGCTCTCACACCAGTGAGGGCAGCCATGAGACCGGAGACTCTGGACACTACTCCAAGGAAGAAAGCAATGATGAGATGAGTAATCCTTTGACAAGCCAGAACTCCAGACCAGAGTCGTGTGGGTCAAACGATGGTACCACCGTCACTGAGCTGAAACTGTCTTTTGAAGTGGAAAATGAGAAGATGCTTTGCCTTCCCCTCCATCCCTCTGTCCCTGACGATCCTCGACTTTGCTGCACCTCGGAGGGAGCGGCTGAATCCTGACATTACCTGGCTTCTGTCTGTTCTCCAGCGGGTAAAACTACACCACCTCTACCTCGTTTGCTTGTCTACCCCCTCGTTTTTCTTCCCTGAGGCACAAGGGATCCACAAGCCAGCTGCTGGGATGGATCTACTTCAGGATTTTGTATGAATGTTTATTATAACATTTGTTTCCTTTTTTTTTTTTTTTTTTTACAACTTTCTACCTGTTTGACTGTGTTTGGTGTTCTGACCTAAACCAAAGCTCACCCATAATGAATGTTAAAAAGAATGTTAAAAATGTACTGTGATACATTTTCATTATATTTAATTACTTTCCACTGGAGTGAAGGGCATAGTGGAGCCCTTTTGACTGATGAGCTACCTCAGTGTTCCGTTCTTGTATACACATTACTACCTCCTCCTCAACACATATGGTGCAGTATTATCTCAGACTCAGGGGACAAGGTGAAAACATTTCATTGCCATGTCTTGTTACCTTCCTGGGGATGTTACTATCGTGAGGTCCTCATTTTTTAATTTTCTGTTTATTTTTAAGGTTGAAAGCTGTTTAGGTTCACATTGTTTGTCTTTGAATGACGTACGCTGCGAAAAAAAAAGTGCATTAGATATTGTCAAACTACACAAGCTTTATTATATGTATATTGTTTGACATTTTCAGAGCACTGAACCCAAAGCTTTAACATGGCCTTAATATGGAATGGGCTTGGAATGAGATCCAAAGACAGGAAAAAATATACCCAAAGAGTTTTTGATAATACTATAGATATTCTAAGGCAACCAAAAATATAGTGGATGTATATTAAGGGTGTGTTTGCTAAAATACTGTTCTTGCCAATGATGTAAATTTCCCTTATAGTGGTGGTTGAAATGCTTTTCTCAGTGTACATTTTTTAATGCTTTATTCTGTTGAAAGCTTTAGCACAAGTCCCCTCAGCTTGTGTTTCATTTGCCTTCGAGACCATTGCTAAGTGCAGCGGTGATGCCGGTGCTATTATCCAAAGAGTTGTCTGCTTCCTCAGATGGGTATGGCTTTAAATTCAGTTGATCCTTGGTGTGATGAGGTGGACATTATTCACAGACCAAAGATCCTCTATGTTCAACCAGTGACAGATGGTCATTATTTTTATTCTTGGGTTGGGGAATCATCTGTCGCTTTTCACTGTTACTGTATGGGAAGGAATTCGTTTCCCTATATAATATTTCCTGTCCAGGTGTGACAATGAAGGATTCTGACTATCATAAAGAAAACCCTATGTGTGAACAGCAACATAATCATTTTTATATCTTTGTAATACAAATAATCCTGACCAAAGAAACTTGAAGTTATTTAGTGATTTTCTTTGGTTTTCATTTACATTTGAATTTCAACTTGATAGATTTCCAGTGGTTTTGATTGCTAGAAAGGGATTTTACCTAGTTTTTTTAAGCTTGAGATGCCAAAAATGGTTCTGCTGTCTTTTTATTCCCATGAATTCACCTGAATTGTAGTTTTTCAATTTAGATTGTCTTTTCTAACTGATGCAATAAACAAAAATGTTTCACAATTTAATGTGTCTAATTAGGCAGGTTTCATTTTCACAATTGTTCAGTTTAATGCATATTTAAAAAAAGGTTAATTTAAAAGCCCCAGGAAATTTTTGCTGACTCAACTCAGGTGCTAAATATAGATTTAGATTGTAGACTAAACTGTTTTTATATAAGTTATCTGTTATGCTTTTGAATACCAAAATACTTATTTCATGTGAGCTGTTGATACTCTCAAGATGAACACAAATGCTAGATAATAAAAATTAATATTTGGAAAAATGCATTTGTGTTGTAATTTGTGGCAGTAATTTTTAAAATCATATGTGTGTGTTTTGTGTTTGAGATCAAGTGATATTAGTAACATATTAGTAAACACATTTTACTTTAATTAGGTCCTAAGTAACATAAGTAAGTACCGTTTGTTTGGGGATTTTTTTTCAGAATGGGATATAAACAGTTCAGGATTTGACCTACCAATGCCCTCTTGTGGACAAAATAATTAATCGTGACACCATCCTGTACTACCTCTGTACTACCTACAGATTGTAATTACCAATGACCAATATAGATATAAGTAGGCAGAGTAAGAAAGAGTTGCAAGGTGAGAACCAGGGTTTTCATTTTCAAACTGACAGTTAATAAATTGTCATAATGGTAAACAGAGTGATATTTTTTGACAGAATCAGTCCATGTTGAAATAAAGAGAAACTCCAGCAGAGGGCAGCACATCTGCATCTGGCGCTGCAGCTGAGAGCTACATAGTTGAAGAAGAAGAAGAAGAGGAGGGGACGGTCTTGTTGTCGGTCGTCGCACTCAGCATTTTGTGCTGTGAAAATGCGAATCGAGAAGTGTTATTTTTGCTCGGGGCCGGTGTATCCCGGGCATGGTGTGATGTTTGTACGGAACGACTGTAAGGTATGGTTTTGTTTTCAGGACTGTCTTATCTAGTTACTGTATTTGAAGCTCATTTTTTACTGCTGGTGTTGGTCCGTTAGCTAACTCGCTAACACAACGTGCTGGCTTCACTCACGTGGACCCACAGAGGGTTTTAGTAGTAGTAGTTTAGTGACAGACGGGAAGGAACATCGTAAACACCATTTACGATGTGGGATTGAATCATGCAGCTTCGTTTTATCTTTCATCAAATGTTACCGGAGACAATAAGATTATAGGACATTAAGCTACGAAGGCCTTGATTTTCTTAAGTGATGTAATTTCGCCCCCTGAAGGTTTGATGTGAAAAATCACCAGCTCAGAGAAGCGCTCTGTTTATATTTCCATAATCCAAACTCGTCGAGGTCCTACCAGTTCATATGCATTTCGACTCCTATGGGTTTTCATTGACTTTAACAATAAAAAGAATTGTTTTGTCTCCTTTTTGAATAAATGCAGACTTTTAGATTCTGCAAATCAAAATGCCACAGAAATTTCAAGAAGAAGCGTAACCCAAGAAAAACAAGATGGACCAAAGCATTCAGAAAGGCATCAGGAAAGGAGCTGACAGTGGTGAGCTAGCTGTCGATAGAGCAATGCCTCAGTGTCTCTGATTTGTTTTTGACACTTTGACACTCATGTGTCTACCGTACTGTTTTACAGGACAACTCTTTGGAGTTTGAGAAACGCAGAAACATACCTGTCAAATATAACAGAGATCTGTGGGACAAAACAGGTATCAAAAGATTTACCTTCTCAGAATGTCTTTGTTGATTTTTGGTATTTAAGATGTAGGTTTATGTTTTGCTGTTATCTTTTACAGTGGAAGCAATGAAGAGGGTGGAGGAAGTAAAACAAAGACGACAGGCAAGGTTTATTTTGAACAGGTGAGCAGTTTGTTGTCTGTTAATGTTGAAAATAAGTTTTACTGCTTTATTTTTAATAGATAAAAAACGATAGCATATGTGGATACTGGAGAACAGGGTTTGCCTTGCCTTTACTGTTTTTATTGTTGCCAATCTATAGATTAAAGAAGGGCAAACAGTTGGAGAAAGAAGAGGCCATCAACGAAGTGAAGAAAAATATTCACCTCATCAAAGCACCACACGCAGGTGAGGATTTATGAGAATCATAATTTTGGCACATTAAAGACAAGAATCCTATTATTGTATATAAATAATGTGATTTGGTGATTTTAATACACACAACGTACAATATCCTTTAAGTATAAAAAATAATAGAAAGAAAAGCAAACAATTACAGTCTCCATATTGTCCTTGAGATAAGTGTATATTTTTTCTCATTTCTTTTTACAGGAAAGGCCAAACAAATGGAAGAGAAAATGGTGCAGAAATTACAAGAAGATGTCGATATGGGGGATGAGGATAATTAATCTTATGTCTAAGATTGAGTATCCAGGTGTTTGTGTCTTTTGAGCACAATTTGATCTTGTATTATATTGTACTTTTTTATTTCCAAACGGTAGATGATGGACACATTGATCTCCTGTGTTTTTAAGTCACCCAGAAGAACTGAAAACATTGACCTAACCAACATCTGCCATCAAAGATGCAACTTAGCCACATTTTTCCCAATTATTATTTGTGTGTTAGATGGGACTATTACGTATTTACTCAATCTGTTGCATAAGTTAAAATATTACAAAAAATAAAGAAGTTAAAAGGTAACCAGCACATCTCATGGAATTGCTTTTCGTCTGTTTCTTCTGTTCTGTGACATAAAACTCACTCTAATCACAGGTAAATTAAAGTCTGTTTGTGCCTATGTTGATGGTGGATTAGTTAATTTTTAGAAACATTAAGCCATTTTACTGTTGTGTTACCTGCAGAGTTTTGATGATAACCACTTAAACTGGTGATTGTGTTTACACGAAATCATCGAGGGGCAAGGGAAAATTTGCACCACTTTTTCCCCACTACTCTTTTATGAATTTTGTAATGCTAGCATATTATGTAAGGCATCAACCTATTCTGTACTGGAAATGTGGTGCATGGTATGCTATCAGAAAAATGAGTAGCTGCATTTCACCTCTGCTTATTGAACATTAGAATTTTAATAATAGACTCAAGATTTGCACTGCAGCTATAACAACTCTTACACTGTTTACATTAATTCTCATCTTATGCATACTATATCTTATACTTTGTGTCGGGTCCTAAGTGACACTGTCATTGACTGTACACAATGATCCTCTATGCTTCAGTCTGACGTTCATGCCTGTGGACTAATCGGCCTCTCTGGCATCGATTCACCGGCCTGTTGCTGTACAGGCTGCTGTCCTCGCCCGCCTCATCGCCGCCTGCACTGCTGCTCTACATCCCCCACAGTAGCTGTTGTAAAGGATACATCCACAGTTCTGTGGTCAGAGCAGGGATTTCTTCGATATGTCTGAGGAGGTTGAAGAAATGAGGACTTCAGAAGACCAGCAGGTAAACTGCGACAACGAAAACCTAATTTTTAACGCGAATCCACCAATATGTAGTGTGGTTAATTAGCATGCAGCTAGCAGAATGCTATTTAGCCAGTAGCCACTCTTGGCTAATGTCATCAACGATGCTACCGCCAAGAAATAAGCTAATTTACCACAAGCGTTTGTTGCCAAAGCAAAGCTAACTCCTCGATGCAACAGGGCCCCACTAACCGGTTGCAATACATGTTCGGAAATGATTAATAGCTTCGCCAACGTTGGTTTATGCTGCAGCTAAACGCTCAACAATAAAAAGCAAGAGTAATACTGGTGCAAACAGTTGGGAGTTTCCCCTCTGGCGGCGCCTCCATATCATAACAATTGCTATTATAATTTATAGCCAAGTTAACAGTTTCGGGTGCTGCAGAAAGATACACATTGCAGATTCACTGTTTACTATCATGTTTGTTCTTTCGACTCATTAACCGAGACCCCCCGTGCCCCCTCAGGAAGAAATGGAGGACAAAGTAATCAGTCCCGAGAAAGCAGAGGAAGCCAAACTGAAGGCGAGGTATCCGAACCTCGGAGCCAAGCCAGGAGGCTCAGACCTTCTCAGGAAAAGACTTCAGAAGGGGGTATGTAGATCAGATGTGTCTACAGCCTAATCTGACCACCTGTCTAAATAAACTATTACAAGTTAATCAGTAATACTGACAATATTCCCACTGTGTGTCTTACAGCAAAAGTATTTTGATTCTGGCGACTACAACATGGCAAAGGCTAAAATGAAGAATAAACAGTTACCATCAGCCCCAACGGAGAAGACTGAGATCACAGGGGGCCACATCCCAACACCTCAGGACCTGCCTCAAAGAAAGACCTCCATTGTGGCCAGCAAGCTGGCTGGTTGATGGTTTTAAATTCATTGCACTCTGTTGTTACCATTCCAGCCCCCACCGCATATTTACCTGTCGTTTACATTTTGTTTGTTTTTCATCTTTGTATGCATTCTCAAAGAACAAGTCATGTACCAAGCCAAATACTTGAGAAAAAATGGAAACTGTAATGCACTGAATTGTCAGTGAGGTGAAACCAACAAAGCAGTAGCAGAACTGTTTCTAAAGCTCTTAAGACCCAGTACTGAGAGATTTCTGGAAATTTCACACTTGATGATGTTCATGCTGTCTTATTTTCACTAAACATTTTTTAGGATAAATGCCATTGTACAAATGCCTGTCTAACCTCAGCTGAATTACCTGTGAAGAGACTGTACATCAACACAAACAAAATCTTGTCAGTGATGATTAGAGGCATAAATGAATTGTTTATGAGTTTTGACCGTACAGGAGATGTTATCTATATTAAAAGTTTGTGTTAATGTATATTTAAAATTGAATGTATAGATAAGCCTTTCAGTTTGAAACTTTTGAACATTTTCAACCGCTCATCTGGAGGCATGTCTATTCAAATAGTGAAAAGTGAAGTAATCATTTGTTGTTTTTTTTCAAATCCTTTATTTTGTTTTTGTCCTTACATCTCCCCCGCAAGATAATTGATTTTGTGCTTTCAGAGTACTGAAGATAAGGTCACACACTGTTTGTTGCTAGTTGTATTTCAATTCATTTTAGTAACATTGGTTTGCCAAGACTTGCTGCTGGTTTCCATTGCATCTGACCTCTAAAATGGCCTTAAAACTAATGGACTGAGCAATATTTGCTCCGTTGTTGAGAATCTTAGTCGTGAATCTTGCCTGAAATGTCTGTCACTGTCTGACTGGAATCACTTAGGATTTTATGAAACGAACCTCCCTTGACATGTGTGGAGTGTGCATTTGCATTTACTGTGCAGTCACACTATGCCGTTTCTTTTGTAAATAAAATAGTTTTGCATAATCTTATAAGTATACTTACTCAACTGACTGTGTCCTGTGTTTATTACACATAATTATCACTAATCCCAAATAAACACTACAGTGGGAAATGGAATAAGCTATTTTCAGTCAATATATATGAAATTGCTTAACTAATCAATTTGTAGATGATATTAAGAGTATTTTAAGAAGTCAAATGAACATAGACTGCTGATTGATTGACTGATGCAGTAGCCTACTTAATATTCTCTGCGTCAGTCTAAATTCTCTTATTGTGAATTTTCTTTTGTAAAATTAGAATTCTGTAGTAAAGCTTTTAGAAAAATAGAGTGGTGTATAATTAGCTATATTTTTATCTGACAGGTGGTGAGGAGTCTACAATAAAGTTTCACAAATTGAGTTGTTCTGGAGCTATTTTAGTATAACCATACCACAAAATAAATGTTAAATGTTGATTCGAAAGAGGTATATTTCTATTACACTGAAAAATCAGTGACAGAGTTTTTAAACAAACCAAAATCAACTGGACGCTTTTGACCTAAACAAGTTCATGTGTTACCTCACGAGGTGTGTCATGACAGTAATGGTGACAGCCATATGGTACAGACTGTATGTGAAAACATGGCTCCCTCCTCTTCTTCCTCCTCCTCCTCCTCTTCGGTGGGGTTTAGTTGTCATGAGCCGCGCTGGCCGCTGGAGGGCACACAGGGCGCACAGGTGCAAAACGGGCCGGGGCACTGTTTTTAATTAATAAGTGGGTAGTGGTAATAGAGGTCTATTAACGTCAACAACTTGTCAGCATGATTTCAGTCAATGTTAATATGTGATTTCATACACTGGTTAAATAAATCCAATAGAACACAAGGTGTGTATGTTAAAACTGTTGTTTTAAGGAGGTCCTGTTTTCTGCCGATGTTCGGTTCTGCCAGGTCTCTCTGCACTTGAACTGAACCATCAGCAGTGACACTGTGAGCATCATAATGACAGCACAGTCTGCTTACTGGGAAGCGACACAACACATGCAAACTGGCGAAACTACAACACGAACAGAAACCCGTAAACATTCTTCGTGGACCCATTGCGCTTCACATTATGCTCAAAAAATCACACCATCACTCGAACCACTTCCTGAAACAGCGAGATTTTATACGTCATCGGCGACGTCACTCGCCTGTAAATAAGCAAAGCTCGACACCCGCTTCTTAAAAGACTCACACACGCTCTGAAGTCAGAGCGTAACACAGTACGTCACTAGTAACGGGAGTTGTGTTTTGGACGTAGAGGCAGAGAAACTCAAACTTAAGTATCGATCTCATCACGTGAGTATTGATCAATACCGACCCCAACGTTGGTATCGATATTTTAGATCCACCTGAACGCCTCTTGAAGACATGGCAGCCTGTGAACTGTACACAAAGGTACGTTTATTTATTTACCTGGTTGCTCCTTGTCGATTCAGCTCATCATAAAGTCCCGCCTAGCTAACCACCGTTAACTTTTATCCTCCGTATTTGCCATAACAGGGTTACGTGCGTCTAACGAGCAAACTGAAAACTTTATTTAATTTAATTGGTGAAGGCTTATTAAAGGGCGTGTTATGGTGACACGTTGGTTTGCTCTCTGTCCGTCAGTATGCCGGTGTGTGGATCCCAGACGTAGCAGAAGTGTGGAAGTCAGCAGACATTATCAAAGACTACACACCTGGAGACCTGGCGCTGTCCCTGCAGCTGGAGGATGGCACGGTGAGGACACACACTAAAACACACACACACACAAACACACAGGTGTGTGTGATGTTATGCATTACTCTGGGAAAACAACTGGCACTGGAGCCTCAGATCGTTTTGCATAGTTATGATGTTTAATTAATGCAAATATTATGTTAACTCTACTGAGAGTTTAATACAAGAAGCATGTTTAACAAACTGGTTTTAATTTAGGTGCAGTGATGGGTTAAGGGTTCCAATAGTGTGGTTGCATTTTTTACTCTGCACTGTTGCTACCTGTAGCTGTGAAGTCGAGTTTGGACATGCACTTTAGGTACGGAGACAGGGCTGAAGTATTATGAGTGAATAAGAACCAGAAAAGCACAGTGGTGTTTCATAGATTTACTATATTGTACAACTGAAGGCAGGTATTTTGTGTTCAACCATCTCTTTCACTTGTTTTCTTGTCCTTTTCATTCATTGTACCCTCTGTGTGTACGGCTTACTGAAAATAGTAAGTTTACTATCAGACCCATATTCTTGTGAATTTATAGGAGGTGAAATACGAAATAGACCCCAGAACCAAAGTCCTGCCACCGTTAAGAAACCCTTTCATCCTGGTGGGGAAAAATGATCTCACATCTCTCAGCTACCTCCATGAGCCAGCTGTGCTGCACAACCTCAAAGTTCGATTCACAGTCTCCAAGTTGATATATACATACTGTGGTAATGAGCCTCCTCTTCTCTGACTTGCACTATCATCATAGACTTTGGAGCCCTGTTCACTGAACACTCTGACATTATCTTCACTACGTTATGCTGATTATTTTCATACAGGCTGCTCTTAAAGGAGCAGTCCGAGTGACAATAATGTGTTGAGTCTCACTGAGAATTTTTCTCCTCCTGGTATTTAGGAATTGTCCTGGTTGCCATAAATCCCTACGAGAGCCTGCCTATCTATGAAACTGACATCATCAATGCCTACAGCGGACAGAACGTTAAGGACATGGACCCCCATATATTTGCAGTGGCAGAGAAAGCATATGCACAGATGGCCAGGTTTAACACATTTAAAGTCTAAAGCAAATGGAATGTCCAAGTTTTTTGATGGTGCTCATCTACATTTGTTGTACCATATATTTCATTTGTATATTATCATCTTTTCATTCAGGAATGAAAGAAACCAATCCATCATAGTGAGTGGTGAGTCTGGGGCTGGCAAAACCGTCTCCGCCAAGTATGCTATGCGGTACTTTGCCACAGTGAGTTGCTCTTCGGGTGAAGCCAGCGTTGAGGACCGAGTCCTTGCATCCAACCCTATCATGGAGGTGACATTTCACACCATAGAAAAATAGGTTTAAAAACAAAAACAATTATATTTATGAGACTTTGGTGTATGTTTTGTTCAGGCTCTTGGGAATGCCAAGACAACAAGGAACGACAACAGCAGTCGCTTTGGAAAGTACATTGAGATTGGGTTTGACAGGAAGCATTGTATAATTGGGGCAAACATGAGAACCTACCTACTGGAAAAGTCTAGAGTTGTGTTTCAGGTAAATTCATTGTTATGGATTTAATGTGCATGTCTGTAGACGACTACCCTCAGTGCCTGAATGTGTCCAGTCTTATCTTTCTATTTGCTGTCTTTCTCCTCAAAACACAGTTAAGACACTGGCATGGGCACGTTTAATGTACATGTGTACAGTACAGTTAAGCAACGTACTAATGAATGTAAACAAACCACAGTTTGTCCTACCCAGCCACTGACTCACAAGGATGTCAAAATACAGGATTGATGTTGTTAAGTATATCAAGCAATGGTGAACTGTTTTCATCAAAGGAAATGCGTGCATTTATAGTAGTATTGTCTGTTCGTCGTGCTTGATGCATGTTATGTACAGGTTCTCCAATTACATCTGGTTGCATTACTTTTAGGCCCACAGAGAAAGAAACTACCATATATTCTATCAACTGTGCTCCTCTTCACATTTACCAGAGTTCAAAGCCTTCAAGTTAGGTATGTGAAATATAAAGCTTTCTTTTCTGTGTGTGTGTGTTTGTGTGTGTGTTTGTGCGCGCGCGTGTGTACACATGTCCAGCATGATGTTGGAAATTGAACTTGTGCTCTGTGCTTGGCTTTCAGAGGGCATGTACTCATATATGCTGAGCACTGTGTGTGTGTGTGTGTGTGTGTGTGTGTGTGTGTGTGTGTGTGCGTGTGCGTGTGCGTGTGCGTGTGCGTCTGTCTGTCTGTCTGTCTATCACACACACACACACACACACACACACACACACACACACACACACATTTTATTTAGCTATGTCATATGTTTTCTATGATTAAAGGTAGTGCAGATGACTTCCACTTTACTAACCAGGGTCAGAACCCAGTCATAGATGGAGTTGATGATGCCGAGGAGATGGTTAATACCAGGAAGGCTTTCTCACTGCTAGGTGAGTGTTGCATTCATTTTTTTATTGACAGGATTCATCTTAAGTAGATTGACAAATTGATCATATTTTAATGTTTTAATGGCCCATTTTCTCGATAGGAATCTGTGAAAGTGTTCAAATGGAGATTTACCAGGTTCTAGCAGCTCTTCTCCACCTTAGCAATGTGGAGGTAAAACATCATTCTGAAGACAGAAGCAGCATCTTGGTAATTATGGACTGCCTCTTGACTCATTATTATAACTGAGTATTTTGAACTTTCTTATACAACATATTTATTTTAGATACTGTGTTGAGGATTTGTATATATTGTTCTTTAAGATCAGTATTGTTAATGTATTTTCAGCCAAATAATGTACACCTGATGGTGTTTTGTGAGCTAATGGGGGTGTCGTGCGAAGAAATGGCCCACTGGTTATGTCACCGAAAACTCAAGACAACCACAGAAACCTATGTGAAGTCGGTCTCCAAAAAGAATGCAGTCAATGGTCGAGATGCCCTTGCTAAACATATCTATGCCAAGCTTTTTAGCTGGATTGTGGGCAGTATTAACAACGCCTTAATATCTACAGCTAAACAACAATCATTTATTGGTGTGCTGGACATTTACGGGTATGTTGTCTTCCTCTTGTCTGAGTTTCTTCAGTTCATTTTCCCTTCCTAAATGTTTAAAAAGTAGTTTAAACTTGTTTTTTCTCCTTCAGATTTGAAACATTTGATGTCAACAGCTTTGAACAGTTTTGCATCAATTATGCCAATGAAAAGCTTCAACAGCATTTTAACCTGGTGTGTGTTTTTCACTGCTCAACATGTTTATTCTCTCACCAAAATGACAAACAAATCATTTTAGCCATCTCTCCCTCCAGCATGTCTTCAAACTGGAGCAAGCCGAGTACATGAGAGAGGAAATCCTTTGGACATTGATTGACTTTTATGACAACCAGCCATGCATTGATCTCATTGAGGCCAGGTTGGGTGTCCTGGACCTTCTTGATGAAGACTGCAAGGCAAAATACCTGTGTTATTTCTGTCACCAAAAGTTTGTTCAGCTTCTTTCCACTGAAGAAATGTCCACTGCTAATGTTATGCTTAGAGGCTATGAGTAATGCCATGACTAACTGATGTGTCAGCTTTTCCTTTCCTTTTTCCACAGATGCCCAAAGGCTCCGATGACACATGGGCCCAGAAACTCTACAATACCCTCCTAAAGCAGAACACTCTCTTTGATAAACCAAGGTTATCAAATAGAGCTTTCATCATCCACCACTTTGCAGATAAGGTGATTTGACTGCGTAGTAAGAGACAGTAATGCAGTAGGAGAGAGCTATACATATTTGGCCTGTCGTGGCAGGATGTATTTGCAATCTTCACAACACAACTGTCCATTGAAGATAATGTCTATACATTATCACTGATGGGAGCTCTACTAAGCCATTAAGTACTTGGGTCTGCACAAGACCCTTTTTACATCTTTGTGTGAATCTGTGTTGTCATGGGGGAAAGGCTTTTTAATACTTTGTTTTGTCATCAAACTCTGAAGGGTTAGATGTGTGAAGGTGAGATGGGTTATGCGCATATAGTAATATAGTGCATTCATTTTTATATGTACCACTATGCTGGCTTATTTTTACGTGAAAAGTTGCATTGTATGTCTGAATGTGTTTGCCCTTTTTGGCATCGAGTCCTGGCTATAACGTGCTCTTTCACGTGACTCATGTTTTCCAGTATAGAGCAACAAACGAGTGAAGTGAAGAAAAGTTTGTCTGCAAAGTCACAATTCTGTAATTTCAACACAAACTTAGTCGTAGTCAAAGAACACTATGTGTGACCTGCTCTCTTGTGCCTAGGTGGAGTACCAGTGTGAGGGCTTCCTGGAAAAAAACAAGGACACAGTCAATGAGGAGCAGATAAATGTACTGAAAAAGAGCAAGGTGAAAAAGTTAACAATTGTTTAGAATATTTTGGTTTGTTAGCACTCCTCACTCTTATTTAACGTTATAAGTTTAATGAAACACCTCTTAAATGAACAAGAAGCCAAGAGCAAATAAAAGTATTTTAGTGTTGTAAGTCTTTACGCACACACACCCTAGAATTGTTTAGCTAGAACTATTGGAGGAAATACAACAACCACTGCTGAACTTTAGATAGAAAACACTGCCATCTGCTGTACATTAACAACTTTTATTCTACTTGTTTATGTTTATTAGTTTGCTTTGCTACTGAAACTGTTTGAGGATGATGAAAAGGCAACGAGTTCCACAGTCTTACCAAGCACCTTAGGTAAAGGTGATCACCGTCAGCGGGATAAGAAGAAAACAGTTGGACTGCAGGTAAGAGCTTAAAAAGCAGGAAGTAGCAGCTGCCTTCTCGATTTTTACACCAGCACACCATGTGAACTTGCATTCAGATTAAGTGTCATCATATTGGATATTTAAAATAAATGTTCAAGCGCTGTTAACATGCCTCTCTTATCAAGGTTTTGTTGTCGTTAGTTTCGACAGTCCCTGCATTTGCTGATGGAAACACTGAACGCTACAACCCCTCATTACGTACGCTGCATTAAGCCAAATGACCATCAAGCTCCTTTCACGTAAGGAGGATCATTTTAGTTTTCTATTTTGTACTTTATTTACAACAGGCAAATAAAAGAGTAGTAGACTTGTTTTTTTAATGTGTTTGTATGTTATCTTTAATAAAGCCTGGACCCTGTGAGGACAGTGCAGCAGCTACGGGCATGTGGTGTCCTTGAGACAATCCGGATCTCAGCAGCAGGATTCCCATCGAGGTAGCATATCAGTAACAACAGCTGGTACACAGAGCCATTGGATAGCTACGTTTACAATAATATGTTATGAAATTTGTCTCTCATTTGTATATTTATTGCCAGGTGGACTTATCAAGAATTCTTTAATCGCTATCGGGTCCTCATGAAGCAAAATGATGTTCTTCTTAATAGAAAACAAACATGCATAAATCTTATTGAAAAACTTGTAAAGGTGAGTCTGAATTCTGTAAAGGTGTTTTTGTGTAAAATCTATAGAAGGCCTATACTAAAATGTTATATGTGGCACTGTCTCTAGGACCAGGATAAGTACCAGTTTGGCAAAAACAAAATCTTCTTCAGGTCTGGTCAGGTGGCTTACCTGGAGAAGCTGCGCTCCGACAAGATGCGTATGGCTTGTGTCTGCATCCAGAAGACTATCCGCTGCTGGGTGGCGCGCAAGAAGTACTTGAGGATGAAGAAAGCTGCCCTCATCATTCAGAGGCATGTACGGGGCCACCTGGCACGATGGTGAGTGGTGACGTCAAAATGAGCAGAATAAGAAGTGTAGAGGCTTTTCACTGTTCTTAAACATTTCCTCAATGTTTTTTTGCCAGCTATGTGAAGGATCTGAGAAGGACCATTGCATCTGTTGTTATTCAGAAGAACGTGCGTATGTGGTCGAAGAGAAGACTCTACCTGCAGCAGCGTTCTGCAGCTATCACCATCCAGTGCTTCCTGAGGGCCCACGTGGCTAGAAAGCAATATCATAAAGTAATTTACTATTTAGGAAAATTCAAGTTACAAAAGCGCCTGAATCATAGTATTCTACATTTGTTCATAGTATTTTATTTGATACCAGAAATAATCTAATCATCAATGTCAAGAATTAATATAATTCACACAGTTGTCACTGTTTTCACAGTTGATGTTTGAGCAAAAAGCATTGGTCCTCCAGAAATGTGTGAAAGGTTGGCTGAGCAGGCAGCGTTACAAACGGACCCTGGCAGCTGTCGTCCTGCTCCAGAGCTGTGTGCGACGAATGCTGGCTAAGAGAGAATTAAAGAAACTGAAAGTAGAAGCACGCTCTGTTGACCACTTTAAGAAGCTCAACATTGGCATGGAGAACAAAATTATGCAGTTACAGCACAAGATAAATGTTCAGGTGGGTATTGTGAGACAGGTATGGGCTTCTTCCAAATCTGTTGTTTAACGGTGGTTGGCAATGAACTAGTTGCCTTACTGCCAAATCAGATTACACTACATTACATTACATTACATCGCATTCTGCCCCATTTGTCACTTCTTAGGATCAGCAAGGGGGCGCTAAGGAGACATTCTCCTCCACATCCCCACGGGGAGGGGGAATAATTAGTTTTTCAACGTTGAACGTTGAAAAAATGTTGCTTGGGAGTTGTCGCATCACATGCACAACATGTGTTTGTATCTTGCCCTGCAGCAAAAAGAAAACAAAGAGCTCCTTGATAGGCTGAGTGTTGTGGAGAGGACACAGTCTCAGGAGACGGACAAACAGAGCAGAGAGATTGAAAACCTGCGCAGATCGGAGCAGGAGGCCAGAGCTAAGGCGCAGACGCTTCCATCACTACTGGAGCAGCTCTCCTTCCTTCAGCAGGAACTGGAAAACACACGCAGAGAGAAAGAAAAGCTGGAAGAGGAGATGCAGGTCTACACGGAGCAGACACAACAGGTATGGCTTCATTCACTAGAAAGTTCAATGATATGTTTCCTTTAATTATCTGTATTGACAGTAAATGGGATTAATGGCACAGTTGTCAGTGTTGGAGACCTATAACTTACCTCAGTGACATTTAGTTCAACAAATTTAATGATCAATTTCCTATAGTAAGCTCTACGAGAAAGATTTGTTGTTGTTCCTCTTGTATAACTTGAACTTGTTGTGTGGTGGGCTATGAAGAACAATCATAGAATACACTTAGTAAAATAGTAGAATATATTGGAGTTACAAAAGATCAGAATGAAATGCCAAATGGTACTATATGGATTTAATTAAATGTTTTGCTCTGTTTCTGTGAATCTGTAAATCAAGAAGAGTAGTAATGATTGTGAACAAATACTGACCTCACATTTTCACCTTTTTCACTCTCAGGAGTTAAAGGAGCTTTATATGAAGAACAGCGTGTTGGACCATGAGAAAGAGGAGCTGAGCACACTAATCCTTGAACAAGCCCAAAAGTTAACAGGTAATGCACAGTTCACCATAAAACCTTGACCAGGAAAACAGTTTACCTGTAACGTCTGTATTCAAAATCAAAAATAAACATGGTTATTTTGTTTCAGCGATTGACAACAACACTGAGAATACTAAGCAGCTGGAGAAAGAGTTAAATGAGGAACGTTCTCGCTACCAAAGTCTGCTAAGTGAGCACCTGCATCTGGAGGAGCTGCACAGAGATCTAAAAGAAGAGGTGAAACCCAGCATTGTGAGTAACATCAGACAACATCAGTAACATTCACAGAAATCAAAAAAACATGGTGATTTAAATCAGCATCACACAAAACGGAAAGCGTCTGCCCTGCTCTCAACTGAGCACACAGAAACCAGGAACATTACATAAGAAATCTATTTCTCATGAATGTTTATGCGAGGCTCTTTCTTTCTCTAACATCGTCTTTGCCTCGTCTTTGTCACACATAACCAGACTTCAAGCAAATCTGGTCACAGGAGGGCAGGCTCCAACCACAGCAGCTGCTCCTCTGAGCTAAGTCAGAGCTTAGGCTCCACAGATGGAGAAGACAGCGCTGTACAATCAGAGGTAATGCGCTAAATTATATAGTATGGGGATTTCATTAATGCCATAGGTAAAGGCATAAAAGATGGAACTAATTCTTGATGTGTTGATTTTTGTGTTGAATGTACAGTACATCCATAGTAAAGTAGACACACATTCCTTGGAACAGCCATGGGAAGATTCTTTCATGGCCTTGTCTGTGCTGTAATTCTATTAGTGCAGCGTTGTAGTTAAGTTGTGGAGATAGTCACGGGTCAGTTCTTACTGTGTTACGTCAGGATGAGAGCCAGTCAAAGACGGGCCTGCCTACGCTTCTCAAACTCCAGAGAAAAGTGATGGAACTGGAGAAGGACAAACACTCACTGTGGCAGCAGCTTGAAAAGACTGAAGAAGCCCAACAAGAAAAGACAAAAGTATGCACTAAAACACCAGTCATAATTCCTACTGGGGAACAACTTTTGTATTAATAAGCTATTTAATTGGTATTCCAAGCTATTGAAATACCCAGTTTCATTGGTATTTGTGGTAAAGCATTGATATTGTGTATAATATCCAGGACGTCGAGGAGCAGAGAGCTGCTGGCAGAGCAGAACTGGATTTGGAAGTCATAAAGGTATGCCTTTGTCACATATTGTATAACTAGAGCCAAGTCTGTACCAATAAAGCCAGGTCTGTAGCAACAACAAAGAGTTGTCCATAAAGGCAATCCACTACTATTTCTAAATACATTTGTCTCCATTTTTTCTACTGAATACTGGAAGGTGAATAGAAGTAAAAAATAATATGTAAATTGTCTTGATGCAGCGGCATGAGCTGGAGTCTGAGAACAAGAAGTTGAAACAGGATCTGAATGAGCTGCGCAAGTCTCTGACCGATGAGAACAGTAAATTCATGCCTCCTGTCCCGGGATCTCTGACCTACAGCACTTTGCTAGAACAGCTCAACTCGACCAACGAGGAGCTGGATATACGAAAAGAAGAAGTGCTGCTACTTCGATCGCATTTGGTCCGGCAAGATGCTCTCAAACATAAGGTTGGAAAGTAAATTTGTAGAATTTTATTTTTTTTACAGGAATGTTTTTTTCAAACGATACTCTGCATTTTGATTTGACCAAATGTGCATCTATCTTGAATTTGAAATAAGAAGTACCGTTTGTACCAACCTCTAGGACTCTCCGCTGCGAGGAAATGTAAACTTGCAGCTCACTGAAGTTCCGTCATTTCAAGATGTTGACAAGTAAGAAGACTTTTCTCCTACTATTATCTAGATTCTACAGGACTTCAGTAACTGTAAAGTGGTTTGATCCCCAACTGCAGTAGTTCAAATGTGTGTGTATGGATGAAGGTGTTTTGTTATGCACTTGTGTTTGTTAAGACTGGAGAAGCACTGTATAAATGCACACTGCTCTGGTTTTGGTTTTCCACCATACTTTAATTGTTTGGCCTGTATGACAAAGAAAACAAGTCCTTAATTGCTTTGCAAGTGTTGAACCCTGAGGAATGGTTCTTTTAGTTTGATGAAGGAATAACGTGTCCTCATTTTCTGTTTCTCTTCAAGGTCCAATGACCTCCAGAATCTGAACGAAGATGGAGAGCTGTGGCTGGCTTATAACAGCTTGAAAGAGACCAACAGGTGAAGAAGTAATGTTCTGTTGTTGGTTGTATACATGCCATGTGGAACCAAAACAAACCTCTTCTCTCTTCACCCTCCAGGCTGCTGGAGTGTCACACGCAGGAGCAGGAACGTGTTCACAGTGAGCAGTGCAGAAAGCTGCTCGAGGAGGTGAACAAGCTGAAGGATGAAAAGGAGCAGCAGAGGAAGCTGTTGGCGCAGAGCCTCCTTTTGCCTGAAGGTGCTCGAATTGAGGCGTGCCTGAAGCATGAGATCACACAGCTCACCAATGAAAACCTGGTAAGTCCACCAGCGTACGGGAAATACAACATCCGTCACTCTTACCCGTTATGCTATGATTATATAATCAATTCAAAGATCCATATAAATGAACAGTAAAAGCAACACTGCCCAGCTCAAGAAAAGAAGTCAAATATTTCTGTAGGAAATTTTTAATTATAATAAAACTGTTTTATGATGATTCTTTTGACCACTTTTCTCTTTACAGTCGTTGACACTGATCTAATGTATTTAAATAATTTTAGGAGCTACTGGATCAGCAAGAAAAACAAGACAAAACCATACGCAAGTTAAAGAAACAGCTTAAATTTTACATGAAGAAAGTTGAGGAGTTTGAAGGTAATCAAATTAAATTAGAGATTGGAAACTATAATTTTCACATGATGTTAGCGCAACATCAGTTCTGTCAGTATTCATGTTGTGTCTTGTGTTAAGCAAGTATGAAAACTGCTTCCACAGGGAATGCTCCGGTCAGAGCAGTGAATATCACTCGCAAGGAAAAAGAGATCCAAGGCATGTTGGAGTATACGGAGGGTGATGAGATGTGCTTAATTAGAAATTTGGTTGTCGGTATGTTTTCACCCAATTTCCACAAGCAATTAGTGAATACAAACGTATTTCATAGATATTTAATCACATGAACATTTTACTTTGAAAATTTGTGATCTTGCCAGATATGAAGCCTCGTGGTGTAGCAGTCAGCTGGATTCCAGGGCTTCCAGCCTACATCATCTTCATGTGCCTACGATACGCAGACTATGTGAATGATGACCGGAGAGTCGGCAATCTGCTTCGTTGCACCATCAGCAACATCAAAGGGGTCATTAAGGTGCCAGCCGTTAGCTTTGCTTAAATAAGCCGCTAAAGTCTTCCATAATTTTTTTTACACTGATCTTTCTCGTTTTTTCTTTTTTATTTTCAAAGAGAAGAGGAGATGATTTTGAAGTAATATCCTTCTGGTTGGCCAACACATGTCGGTTAATGCACTGCTTGAAACAGTACAGTGGAATTGAAGTAAGTTTACGGATGCTTTGGTGGCATTTTATCATATTGGATGCTCGACGTAGCCCTTTAATTCACTACGGATGTTTGTACAACCTGTGTATATTGTAGGTCTACATGACGCACAACACTGCAAAGCAAAATGAGCACTGCTTGTACAACTTTGACCTATCAGAGTACCAACAAGTCTTTGGTGACTTGGCCATCCAAATCTACCATAAGCTCATCAAATGCATGGAGGACACTATGCAGCCCTTTATAGGTGATAAGCTGTCATCTTACATATACAATATAACAACATTATGTTTCGTAAAACGATCTACCACTGAACCACAATACTATTCCCCACAATCCATGTGTTATACATAGTGGCAAGCATGCTGGAGCAGGAGACGATCCAGGGATTTCTGGGTTCCAAACAGAGGAAGAGAAGCACAAGCTCACCAGGGGAGGGGGCTATTACAGTGGACATGCTTTTGGAGAATATTGGACTCTTCCACACCACCATGACTCAGCATGGGATGGACTCAGACATCATTAAGCAGGTGGTAAAGCAGCTGTATTACAACATCTGTGCAGTCACCCTCAACCACCTGCTGTTGCGAAAGGACATGTGCTCCTGGAGTAAAGGCCTGCAGATCAGGTACAGCCAGGAACAATCATTTAGATTATATCCACAGAGAATGTAAAAAAAAAAAAGATGTCATTCTTTTTTTGCTGCACCATTACATTAAAATATCTTTTATATATATAATAAAGTTATATATTCTGTACAGTAGTGTAGATATTTTACATTTCTTCATGAATTCTCATTGACTTTTTTAAATACAAATGAAAATTATGTTTTATGGAATTTAACAACAATTTTTAAGATTATTATATTAGTATTTATTGATTACAAATACTGGAATTCGCTCTGTTTCCCTGATTCCTCTGGCCTCAGGTACAATATTTGGCAGTTAGAGGAGTGGCTGGTGGAGAGGGAGCTGGCAGACTGTGGTGCCAAGGAGACTCTTGAGCCACTTGTACAAGCTGCACAGCTCCTGCAAATCAAGAAGAAGACAGAGGCAGACGCTCAAGCAATCTGCAAAATGTGTACCGCCCTCACCACAGCACAGGTTCATCATTAACAAAAGGTTTAGCTTTCTTAATGTGTTGATATGATATATTACTTGTGTCTAATTCTTGTGTTTGTTTGTTTTTTTCTTGGCAGATTATAAAAGTGTTGACCTTGTACACCCCAGTGATTGAATTTGAAGAGCAAGTGTCACCCACTTTTCTTACAACTATTAACGTGAGTCAAAAATTCATTGCGGCCTGGAAGACACTGCTCTTTTAATGATAATAGTCAGTGTTGTGTTCAGTAATGCTATTTTCTGATAATTGTACTGTATTTCCTACTTTTTATTTCAGAACATTTTGAAAGAGAGAGTTGAGTCATCCTCTTTAATGATGGATAGCAAGAAGGTCTTCTCCGTCACCTTCCCCTTCACACCCTCCACTGTTGCTCTGGAGACCATTCAGATTCCTCCAAGCCTTAATCTGAGTTTCCTGACCCGGATCTAGCACCATGACTTCTGACACTTACACATTGTTCTGAGTTGTGTTTACTTAGGTAAATACTAAAGCCATACTTCAGATGTTCCTATAGATGGTGACCTGCTCCACCAGAGTGAACAAGACACTTATTTTATACAAATGTTAGTGAATCATACAACTGCACTGCTCTCCCTCACCTTGATAAATCTGACCACAACCTGATTCTTCTCACCTCCACCTCCAAACCCATTTTTATGTGGCAACCTTTGACAACAAGGACTGTGAGGCGAGTGTGGCACCTCAACTGTGCCTTGAGGCCACAGACTGGGATATAAACCATGAGCCACATGACGATGACATTAATTCCATTGTGGAGTGTGTAACGGAGTTCATCAAATTCTGTGTGGATAATGCCATCCCTTCCCGATAACAAACCCTGGATCACCAGTGACCTGAAGGAGCTGCTGAATGAGAAAAAGAGAGTCTTCAGGGATGAGGAACAGGGAGTTACAGAGGAGTGTACAGAGGTAGCTGAGGGTGAGACTGATGGAGAGCCAGGAGGCTCTCAGGAAGAAGCTGGAAAGCACGCCTCAACAGAACAACATGTGGGATGTGTGAACAGGAATGAAGAAGATCACAGGCTTTAAAGTTAAGGGGGATCAGGGTGGGGGTTGAGCTTTTCACATTGATCTGCTCCTCCGTGATGTGACTGTTACTGTAAAACATTTCAAACACTACTGAAAACCTACACAAGCTGCAAAGGGTGAAAGATCTGATGAGTCAGCAGATTAATGCCATACATACTGTATGTATGACATTAATCAGTGTCATTGGTGACCTGATGGAAAAGCTTGTCATATAATATAAAGCAGCTGGTATATATATGTCAAATTGCTAAATAAATGCAGACTGATTTAATAACATTTTAACACTTAAGATTATTTATGGTGTAACAATACACATTGTGAGTGAGATCCAGCCCCTCTGCACTTATAGTCATATATATATAGACTTATAGTCATATATATATAGACTTATAGTCATATATATATATAGACTTATAGTCATATATATATAGACTTATAGTCATATATGATGCACTGGGCTGAGAGTCTAAAATTAGCCATTACACATCATGGTAACAGCCTGCTGAATGTATGGAAACTCATAAATGAACAGTTGAACATACACAGAGCGGAACAAGTTCACTTAATGTCAAATTCGGTAATTATTCAATAAAAAGTGTGGTGTGATGGTATCATACTGATGGATGTTAATCTCAGATCAGGTGGAATTTTTTTACAAATCAGTGTTTGTTGTAGTTACTGTGAGCTGCGTCAGGTCTGTATCCGGTTTCTTCTGTTGTTACGATGCTTGATCAAACGAGCACACCCACTTTGTCAAGCCGCTGTCACAAGACAGGAGGGCGGAGTCACACAGTTCCGGTCCGCAGCAGGTGAGCGACAAGGCATCCAGGAAGACACGAGACGAATGTGGAAATGGAGATAGGCGGTTTTCACAATAAAAGCTTCACGTTTTATGACGAGCCTTTTGGGTCTTAACAGGCTTTAATGATCAATGAAAATATATATAATTATATTTAATACAGTTAAGAGGCGAGTGTAACGGACAGGAGACTAGGTTACATCAGTGAAGTAAAAGTCTGCAAGAGTAATGTATACACAAGAAACCGAAGACACCTCAAACCCTAAACTTGCCAGGTAATAACAATTAACAAAGCTTTTGTGTACTTGTAACATTATGCATAACACATTTATTGTTGACTCTGTTACTGCAGCACCGTTGTTAACCTAAGGTAACGTTAAAAACAATCGCGTTTTTTGTTTGCAATAACTGCATCTTAGTTTGAAATTTTCTACCCGGAAAAATTATGCTATTTTTATGTATTGACTCTGGAGGGGACGATCGTTGGTAACCCGAAAAGTATAGTGATACGACAGGTGATTATCAAATAGAGACAAGAGAAGCTACAACAATAATAGTAATGTTCAAACATGGCTTTGCTGGAACTGTACACCAAGGTAAGAGAAAAAGCTCCCTGCTCTTGTTACAGCAGACAGAATACACCCACACTGACTGAGACATATGGAAACTTTGTTAGCACCTCGGTAAGTTGCGTTGATGTAAAGGAAGTTTTGCCGAATGCAATTTGAAACGTAAACGCTGGTAAACATTTAATTTATATGTATACAACATGCATGCTTTACAAAATGCTTTTTACAAACCATTATAATTAAATTAATAGCATCCACTTAGTTTGTCTTATTAATGATTATTGTATGTAAGCATTTTTGGTTTTTACACGCATAACGTTAACAATCGTTTTAATGATTATGTTCTTATTTTTCAACCCCCACCCCCTTTAGTTCAACAGAGTTTGGATCCCTGATGCAGAACATGTGTGGAAATCAGCTGAGATTGTAAGAGATTTTCATATTGGAGATCATTTCCTTGAATTGCTTCTTGAAGATTGCACAGTAAGTAGAAAGAAAACATCACATGCAGTCGTGTGTTTATGACGTGAGGGACAACAGCTGACCTGACCTGATTGTAGTAACCTCTCCACTGTGACAGGAGCACAGCTACCCTGTTGATCCTCAAGAACCACAGCTCCCTCCTCTTCGCAACCCGGACATCTTGGTCGGGGAGAATGACCTCACTGCTCTCAGTTACCTCCATGAACCAGCTGTTCTGCACAATCTCAAAGTGCGATTTGTGGAGTCCAGAATCATCTACACCTACTGTGGTAGAGTTGCAGGAAGCGTTTGACTGCTAAACTATAAACACTGATGAGTTTGTGTGTTTGGCTTGCACTTTATTATTTCCTCATTTTCAGGTATTATACTAGTGGCTGTAAATCCATACAAACAGCTCCCTATCTATGGAGATGCAATCATTCATGCCTACTCAGGCCGGAACATGGGAGACATGGACCCTCATATATTTGCTGTGGCAGAGGAAGCTTATAAACAGATGGCCAGGTAATAATAATAAAAATCATAAAGTCTCATACAGTAGACTATCCACTGCACTTATTACAGTGTATTGCAACCCTTTCCTTCCCAGAAACCACAAGAACCAATCTATTATCATCAGTGGTGAATCTGGCGCTGGCAAAACAGTGTCCGCTCGATATGCGATGAGGTACTTTGCTGTTGTAAGCAAATCTAGCAGCAAGGACAGAGTCGAAGACAAAGTCCTTGCATCTAATCCAGTAACAGAGGTAGGATTTTGCTGGATCAGAAACCATCGCTATATTACAGCACTGTGACAACCTTAAAATGAGTTACCATTTTTTCTGATTCTATTCAAATAATTATGTAATTATGTCAGGCAATAGGAAATGCAAAGACCACTAGAAATGACAACAGCAGCCGATTTGGGAAATACACGGAGATCAGCTTCGACAGGAGGTACCAGATCATCGGAGCAAACATGCGCACCTACCTTTTAGAGAAATCCAGAGTCGTTTTTCAGGTAGGACACAAAATGAATATGTGTGACGGGTGTTATTCCGTTTATATCTGATCCACAAGAATGATTTTCTGTTATATTCAGGCTGACAACGAGCGGAATTATCACATTTTCTACCAGTTGTGTTCCTGTGCTCACCTGCCAGAGTTCAAGAACCTAAGACTGTGTGAGTGTCAGTATATAAGATTTATTTACAACCTTTGTGAGATGGAGCAGTGGTAACAATCTGTTTAATAATGTATTGCTTTGACCTGCAGTGAGTGCAGATAAATTCCGCTACACGTGCATGGGTGGAGATATCACAATTGAAGGTGTAGATGACAAGAAAGACATGGAGGAGACTGAACGGACCCTTTCACTGCTCGGTAAAAATGTTTTCAGGTGTCAGGCTGTAAATTTACTTGCGAATTAGTTTTATCTTTCTCTTTCTACTCCTTCAGGCTTGAAGCAGGACTTTCAGATGGACGTTTTCAAAGTTTTAGCAGCCATTCTCCATTTGGGAAACGTGGAGATCAAAAACTCAGGAAAGGACAAATTAACAATTAGTGTGAGTGAGTCCCAGGGCGTTGGATAACTTTTTAGTGAGAACAAAACGGTTAAAACTTAATCAGGTTAAATGTTAACGTTTAATATCTTCCAGCCCAGTGATCCTCACCTGGCAGTCTTCTGCGAGTTGCTGGGTGTGAGCGCGGAGGGGTTGGTGCGTTGGCTATGCAATAGGAGGATCATTCTTACAGCTGAGACGGTGGTGAAGCCAGTGACCAAGGAGCAGGCAGTAAATGCCAGAGATGCCCTCGCCAAGCATATCTATGCACATCTTTTCAAATGCATTATTACCAAAATTAATACAGTGCTGCAGGTCCCAGGAAAACAACATGCTTTTACAGGTGTTCTGGACATTTATGGGTAATGCAGATACAACATATTTCCTACAGCCGCTTTATTTAATCACGTCTCATTTGCTATTATTTTAAAAATGAACTTGTTGGGGCTTTTTTCTCCTCAGCTTCGAAACATTTGACATCAACAGCTTTGAACAGTTTTGTATCAACTACGCAAATGAAAAGCTTCAGCAGCAGTTTAACTTGGTATGCCACGGTTTCAAGCAAAACACTGCACACACCTTTTTTTTCATGAACCCAGAGGGTTATTGTGGTGTGACTCTCATTTTCAGCACGTGTTCAAGCTGGAGCAAGAGGAGTACATGAAAGAGGACATCCCATGGACGCTGATTGATTTCTATGACAACCAGCCGGTCATCGACCTGATTGAAACAAGGATGGGGATCCTGGACTTGCTTGATGAAGAATGTTTGGTTAGATTTAGCAGACGTGACGGACACCGATCATTTTTACATTTGTATTTTTGTTTGATGGTTTTGTGTTTTACCCGTCTCTGACCCTGCTGTACGTGTTTATCAGTTTCCTCAGGGCACTGACCAAAGCTGGCTGCAAAAGTTGTACAACTACCTTGACGCTAATCCGCTGTTTGAGAAGCCCAGGTTATCGAATGAAGCCTTTGTAATAAAACACTTTGCGGACAAGGTAAAATGTGGTGACCCAAAATACCCGTTTCCTGCATAATGTTGTAATTGGACTGTTTTAAACAACGTGTTGCCCGGAACAGGTGGAGTATCAGTGCAGAGGGTTTCTTGAAAAGAACAGAGACACTCTCTATGAAGAACTGGTAGACATTATGAGAGTCAGTGAGGTAATCGAAGGAACCTGTTAACATTAACTTTTTTATCTTTTCATACACCACGTTGGTCATAAAAAACACGTTTCTGTTTTACATACTAATGTAACAATGTAGCATTGTTTGCCTCATTTGAACACATTTACTGTGATTCCTGCTTCTGTTTTCAGTTTCCTTTTCTGGCAAACTTTTTCCAAGAAGAGGTGCAAAGCTCTGTGACCAGTAAAGGCATCAAAGTGAGGCCTGCCAGGCCTGGGGTGAAACCAGCCAATAAGCAGCTGAGAACCTCTGTGGGAGATAAGGTGAAAATGTTTACTCTCTGGTCTCTGGTCTCTCGGGAGATTACTGGAGCCCTAATCCTGTATTTGCAAGGGTGTTGAATACAACCACGTTTGTGTGTGTTCTCATGAACGTACTGGTCATATTTAGTTTTCCAGCTCTCTGTCATTACTGATGGAAACACTGAACGCCACCACCCCACACTATGTGCGCTGCATTAAACCAAATGAGGAAAAACTCCCATTTGAGTGAGTACAAATTCAATTTTCATTAATATCAGTAGTTTTAATTGAATGTTTGACTGTATAATTTTCATATATTTCTGTTTTTAGTAAAGTCAGTGTTTGTTTGTATTTTGAGATATGACTCCCGGAGGGTAGTGCAGCAGCTGCGAGCCTGTGGAGTCCTTGAAACTATCCGTATCAGTGCGCAGAGCTATCCATCCAGGTGACTCTCCCTCACGTTTGATTCCGTATTAGCCAGATTATGATATTCATATATCTTTGTGGCTGCTTTATGTTAGCATGCTTTTTGTTTGCAGATGGACATACATTGAGTTTTATAGCCGATATAGCATCCTGATGTCACATCAGGAGGTGGATCACAGTGACAAGAAGCAGACCTGCAAAAGTGTGTTGCCGCGGTTGATTCAGGTCAACTTCCTCTTTAACTTCTGTCTTTATTTACACAGCATTATTGCCCTCTCTGTTTGTGTATAATTTTGAACTCATGCCTTGATATCTAGGATCCCAACCAGTACAGATTTGGTCGCACAAAGATCTTCTTTCGAGCTGGTCAGGTGGCTTATCTGGAGAAGCTGCGTCTGGACCGACTTCGAGGAGCGAGCATAACCATCCAGAAACACTTTCGAGGTTGGAGCCAGAGGAGGAAGTACCTGCGGATGAGAGAGGCAGCAATCATCCTCCAACAGTACATCCGTGGAAAGAAGACGATACGGTTTGAACCATTCAGTCATGTTGGTTGTTTTGTATCACCTGTTGTATCAACTAGAATTTTGACATTTGGGATCACTTGTTATAAACCATCAGTAAAACAATAAGTCCTGTGAAGTTGAAGATGGGTTGGGCAGCCATGATAATCCAGAGACACTGGAGAGGATACCGCATCAGACAGATCTACCGGTTAGTGCGTGTGGCTTCTGTCACCATCCAGGCCTTCACACGAGGTTGGATGGCCCGTAAACGGTACAAGAAGGTCAGCAAACTGATTATTAATTAATCATTAGTATTCTTTTTTAAAATGAAAGTGATTTATGCCCACCCATCTCTTTGTTACATGTCAGATGATGGAAGAACACAAAGCCCTGGTTCTCCAGAAGTATGCCAGAGCATGGCTGGCTCGAAGGAGATTTCAAACCATGCGTCGGCTGGTGCTTAATGTTCAGCTTTCTTACCGTGTGCAACAGCTTAGAAAGAAGATTGAGGAGCAGGTAAAGGGATTTCCAAAAGAGATTTAAACCTTTATATTAGAGACATAGCCTGTGTGAATTCCTGTAACCTTGCAGAATAAAGAGAACCATGGGTTGGCAGAACGACTGACCATCTTGGCCAACACCCACTCTCAAACTGTGGACAGACTTCAGGGTGTGGAGGCACAGCTAGAAAAGTCAACCAGCCAGAGGGCATCTTTGGAGGCAAGAGAGAAGAAAGTGAAGGAAGAAGCTTCTCTGGTCAGTCTTGAAGTGCTTTTTGAACGTTTATACATTTTTTAATGTCTTTTATTGTTGATGAAGTGGACTTGGTAATAATCCATTTTATTCTTGCTGTAGACAATTGCAAAGCTTCAAATGGAGATAGAGGGACTGAGACTCGAAAAGCAAAACTTGGAGAAAAGGTTTGAGGCTTCCACCAAAGAAGCCAAAGGTAGCAAGAGTACAGTTCCTGATGTTTGCTGCTTATTATGCAACTCATTCAGTAATTTGTATCAGTTCAGTACAGTTTATTGTTTAATGGCAGGTGGCACGACCTTAGGTGCATCATCACTGAATCACATTACACTGTATTTATCCACTGTTTCGGTTTCTTGCAGAGAGCTTTGATGTTATAAAAAGGAATATTCTTGATGAGAAAGAAAATGAAGCAAGGCTAAGAAAGTAAGTAACAAAAGTGTGCAGTCTACATCCTTGAAGGCCCAAAGGAAGTTTTTTTTTTTATCTCAAGCAGAATTTAAGCTTACAGGCTGTCCTCGAGTTACGACGGTCGCGAGTTACGTCGTTTTTGTGGTTACGACACATCTCCCGTGAACTTCCTTGTTTCGGCTTAAGCGGTTTGCCCCGTAAATACGTACAGACTTCACACGGGAACTAGTTGGTGAGCGCTCTCTCTGTCTCTTAGCGCGTCTGCCGGCTCTCCAACACCTCCACAGCACAGCTAGGCTACTCTGCCTTGTGTTTACTTATGTGAAATGGACGGCTGGCGGGGGGTGCAGCGGCAGCCGGTAAGGAGATGCACACGGACACAGATGCGTTCGGGATCGTGGCGATACCGTAGGTTTATTCACAACACAGGGTCTACACGGTTGATATCAGAAATCTAAAGGAAATGCTCATTACACTCGTGATATCAACCCCTACAGTGACAAAAGGGAATTCACCATAGTAAACTCTTATTGTAGGTTGGTGTTATAGCGACATCTAGTGGCACAATGAATGTATGTTCCGACTAACCTCGAAATTCGTTTACGACACATTCTCAGTAACGGAGATCCGTCGTAACTCGAGGACCCCCTGTATTCAGTTATTCAGATTGTTGATAAGAGTGATTCTTTGGTTAGGATTGCAGAGAACAACGCTGAGCTCCTACGACAGGACTACGAGAAGGAGGTGGAAGCTCTGAAAGAGGAGATTAAGAGATTGAAGGAGGAGCGAGTCGTTCTGAGCAGAAAAGTCGAGGAGGAGGGCCAGGTGAATTCTGACCTGCAGGAACAAGTCATCCAGCTCACCAAGCACGTCAAGGTCATCCCTGAGCTACGCAGAGATCTGAACAGCCTGCAGAACCAGAGAAACAACATGGACCGAAAGCTGAAGCAACAGATGGAGCAAGCCAGAGGTACGGACTTTTTCCTTTTTTTAATGAATTAAATGTACCCATATGATACTACCTCATATTCGCAAACAAATGGAACTTGTGTTTTGCTGACGATACTTAAATATCTGTGTGCAGCAAAGATGAACGATATTACAAGACAGCTTCTCATTGGGGTTGTTAAAGAGGAGCCTCTTTTAGGGTAAATCCAATTTCTTTCCTTTTCTGTCATATAGTTATTACACATCTCACTCAGGAATGTAAGCTAACACACTTCTTCTGAAGGTTGACTCCAAACGACTCAGAGAAGATCTATGAAATGGAGGATTTGCTAACAGCCTTTGAAGGCATGCAGAAAGCTAGCAGGTATATGTTTTTACTGCCACCACAGCAGACTTTCCACAAAGAATCAGTTGTATTCAGTGTCATAACCTCTGCACATTTGACCCTGCTGAACGTGGTTCCACCTTTGATGGCAGAGTACTGGAAAACCATCAGAGGGAGCAGAAGGAAAGCTACGAGACCCAGCTTGAGGGCTTGCATCTGAAAGTGAAGCACCTTGAAAAAGAGAACAGCAAGCTACAAAGTCTTTTCCAGGAGAAAAGTAATGTGAATGAGAATATTCGCCAAGAAGTGTCCAGACTCAGCAGTGAGAACTCAGTGCGTTACTTGATGACTGCTCGCTGTCTTCAGAAAGATGAGGTACAGGACATGTCCTGATTGTGCTTTTTGGTATGCGATGTGATCCACAGGTTATACCCGAGCTGAAACTGCAGGTGTCAGAGCTGCAGAGACAAAAACAAGACCTGGAGGTCCATGTGGAGGAGCAGAAGAGAGACTTAACAGGTAGAACAGAGTTTTTTTTTTTTTCCTAAAAAGTTCAAGACATTGTTTAAGTTTAGTATCTTACGTCTTTTGCCTTTTTTTTCCAAAGAAAAAATCGAGGAGCTCACCAACATTCATCAACAAAGGATGAAAGAAGAGAGCTCACGCTGCAGGTAATTTATTCAGTTTGGAGATATGGTTCCTGATTAAAGGATTTCTGAGTCTGTCTGCTTTTTGCTGCTTTTTAGGCACTTTGAGGAGAACGCTGAGAAGCTGGAGGAGACGAAGAGGGAACTTCAAGGCCGTTTAGAGGACCTGGAAGAGGAGAATGATCACTTGAGGAGACAGCAGATGATGGAGAGTGAAGCCAAGAGCAAACTGAGAGAGGAGACTTCAAGGTTAACTGCTGAGAACATGGTATGCATAGATATAAAAGGCTTGACAACATGTGTGAGTGTCTCCTCTTTAAAGAAGTCTGTAACACAGTTTGCTTTTCCTTAAGGACTTTGAAGAGCAGCTGGACCAGAAAGACAGATTAATAAAGAGACTCCGGAATCAAATAAAGAGCCTTGAGTCATCACAGAAAGGTAGTGCTGTGGCTCGTACCTGTTTATTTTGTTAGATACCGTAAATCGAACTTCTCCACATTTCTCAATTCACTGATTCCCACACAGTGAAGCAGTCGTCCTCGCCTGCTATTCCTAAAGATTACCTCGGCATGTTGGAGTACAAGAGGGAGGAGGAACCCAGGCTCATCCAAAACATCATTCTGGGTATTCATTCCTCTCGACTGTTTCTATAGGATGGTCACATAAGTGCTGATCGTCTGCCTTTCTCCCAGTGCATGCAGGCACATGCACTATGATATAACAGTATGAATTACTGAGTGTTCTCCCATAAACAATCTGCCCATAGACCTGAAGCCCAAAGGTGTGGTGGTCAACATGATCCCAGGTCTTCCAGCCTACATCCTCTTCATGTGTGTCCGCTATGCTGACTACCTGAACGACGAAGCCAAACTCAAGTCTCTTATGAATGCAATCATTGGTGCTGTCAAAAAGGTCATCATGGTGAGGTTAATCATTTGTTTGTTTGCCCGTATCTGGGCTGCAGGTTTCTGCAGTGAGAATGAATGAAAAGATTAAATACATTTTAAAAAAGCCATTATTCATGATTGTAGCTCAGATCATGTAAAAATGTGCTGCCAGATTAGGTCGCTCTCGTGATTTGATTTTGTAATATTGAAAAATAGATATGAGATGCTGAAAATAAATTAAAGCAGCCAGCTTTTTTTGTGTTTCAGAGTTACCACAAAGACTTTGAGTTGCTGTCCTTCTGGCTCTCAAACGTGTATCAGCTGCTGAACTGTCTGAAGCAGTACAGTGGGGAGGAGGTTTGGATTTGCTCTATGTCTTTTCATTACACTCTTGTGGTTTTTGGCTGTCATGCAGTTGCAGACATGTTTTCACCTATTTTTTCTTATTTCTGTCTGTTCCCTAAAGGAGTATATGAAACATAATACTCCCAGACAGAAGAAGAACTGTTTGCAGAACTTTGATTTGTCAGAGCACAGACAGATTCTCAGTGACCTGGCCATCCACATCTACCATCAGTTAATTACGGTCATGGAGAAGGCCCTCTCTCCAGCCATTGGTATTTCCCACTGTCCAGTTTTATCACATGCACATTTTGATAATTGTTATTTATTAATTTGTGCATTAAAATGTTCTTCTTTGTTTTACCGTCTCGTCTTGTCCCACAGTGCCTGGTATGCTGGAATATGAGAGTTTACAGGGGATTTCTAGCATGAAGCCGACGGGTTTCAGGAAACGTTCCAACAGCATCTACGAGGACTCAGAGACATACACCATCACCTCCATCATACAGCAGCTCAGTTATTTCCACTCCACCATGAACCAACATGGCATGGAGCAGGGTCTCATCAACCAGGTGGTCAAACAACTCTTCTTCCAAGTGGGTGCCATTTCCCTGAACAACATTATGCTCCGCAAAGATATGTGCTCCTGCAGGAAGGGAATGCAAATCAGGTCCGTGTTTGCTTTTTGACATTATACTGAAAATCACAAAAAAATTAAAGTTTAAACGAAAAAGTTTCATTGTTTCTTTTCTCTCATAGGTGTAACATCAGTTACCTGGAGGAGTGGCTGAAGGAGAAAGAACTTCAGAGCTCTAATGCTATAGATACTCTGCGTGCGTTGTCTCAGGCGGCCTGGCTACTGCAAGTCAACAAATCAACTGACGATGACGCCAAAGAGATCACTGAAAAGTGCTCTGAACTCAACCCTGTTCAGGTACTGCATCCTGTCACTCGTCATACATATTTTAATACGAAAGACTCCGGCTTCAAAACTCAGTTCATGTTTTCAGATTGTCAAGATTTTGAATTCATACACGCCTATTGATGATTTTGAGAAAAGGGTGTCGTCATCATTTGTCCGCAAAGTTCAGGTGAGCTCTGTCAATTTTCAAATTACACACTGAGCCTTCTTCACAGCACATTCACAGCCCATGTCCCGCTTTGGTTTGCAGTCATTGCTACAAGACCGTGAAGGATCCACACAGCTGATGCTGGACATAGATTATCGTTTCCAGGTCACGTTTCCCTTCTGCCCGTCCTCGCAAGCTCTGGAGCTGCTGCGGGTCCCAAACAGTCTCCATCTGGACTTTCTGACCAGGATCTAACTCAGATGTTTTTATGCTCTTTATTTCATGACTGATTCATGGTGCGGCGGCCTATGGCTGCATGCTCTAGTATTTATAAATATGGAAACACAGTTTTTAAGCAATGTACTGTATACCACAATTTTAAAATGTAAAGCTGTAGCTGGTATGCGATGAAGAAATCTCAAGTTGTCACAGTTTATTAATATGAAGTAATAAATATTTTTGTGATTTTGGGGCCTTTGGAGTAGTGGTCAGACAGAACAAGACATTTCAATACATCAGTTCAGACTCTGGAAACCCAGGACAGTCAGTCTTCACCAACTGATGAATCATGGGGTGTGAAATAAATGAAGAATAAGCTTAACAACCCTAATTTATGTTTTTCATCATGAAGGTCTAAATGCTCTTTGCATTACTGTGAATAAAGTCCTGTTGGAACAGCGAGTTGTGTCATTTTTAAATTCCAGTTAATTCTTGAGAAGCATGACACAAATATTGTGCCATTTGTAACCATGGTCCAGTTTCTTCAAAATAGATTCCAGGCGTTAAGCATGCAGACATGTTTGATTTATGATTTAACCCCCTGACATCAAGTGATTTATATCTCAAAATGCACAATGTTATATCTGTGTGTTCTCTCAGTAGCACAGAGGAAGACAGTGTTGTCTGAGGGGAAAAGGCTTTTACAGCTGCAGGGGAGAGCGGCTGTGTGCTGAGCTGCTGAGGTTGCAGCCTGTACGGAGAGGCAGCATCACCAGGATGCAGGATCCTCCTCCCCCTCATCCACCCCCCCCCCTCCTCCCTGGAAACTGGAGGAGCATCTTCTCCCTCTGACGTCATGACAACAGCATCAGCTGTTAGCTCCGCTTTAAGCCTTTTCGCCGCCGATCGCCGCCCGCACAAAGGAAATATATGCGATCCCCTGTAATCCCTGAAATGGCGACACAGGAGGTTCAGCTGAGCGAGACCCTGGCTCATCTCAAAACGGAGTCGGAGACGCTGAAGTCGAAGCTGGAGGAGGAGAGAGCGAAGCTGCACGACGTCGAGCGTGAGTGTTGAAAATGGAGCGAGGCCTCCTGCGTTGACGCTCACAGCACAAACAGCAGACGCCTGGTTCTGTTCTATTCTAGAAAAGCAGATATCTCCCAGCCTGATCACTGATCTGACACCAGTGACGTTTGACCAAATGTGCCGGGATGTTTGTTTGCCTCCCAGATTGTGCAGTCCACTGCTTCCAGCTGAATTTCCTCCGAGCAGTGGTTTTGTCCAGTCACACATCTCAGCTGGAGCAGCAGCGGAGATGTTGACTGGATGTGTGACAAACTGGAATCAGGCTGCATGATGGAAACGCAGCTCTTAAACCAGATGCCCCTGAATGCTACATGAGGAAGAGAATAATTTAGCATAGGCCTGCTGGCTTACTGCTGCCAGCAATATTAATGGAGGGTATATAAATATAAAGATACATATAAAGTAGGTCGTATGTAATGTGTGTGTGTGTGTGTGTGTGTGTGTGTGTGTGTGTGTGTGTGCAGTGCACCAGGTGGCAGAGAAGGTGGAGGGCCTGGGTCAGTTTGTCATGAAGACCCGAAGAACTCTAAAGGGACATGGCAACAAAGTCCTGTGTATGGACTGGTGTAAGGACAAGCGGAGGATCGTCAGCTCCTCACAGGTCGCACTAACACTAGTGTTAGCTTTACACCTCGCAACGTCATTGTATAGAGTCAGTTTGCAGCATATGGGCTTTACATTGTACTCGTCCTAATTACTTTGCAGGATGGAAAAGTGATTGTATGGGACGCTTTTACCACCAACAAGGTAAGAGCTCTTGTCATTTTACAGGAATGTGATGACAAACTGAACATCATCAGGGATGAAATGCGAAAATGCCATCCGGTCATTTTTGTTGCTGTTCTGCTTTGTTTATGCCCGATGAATGAATCTTCCTGTTCCAGTGAGGCTCATGTAGCTTTGTCTCTTGGTGTTTAATAGGAGCACGCCGTGACAATGCCATGCACCTGGGTGATGGCCTGTGCCTACGCTCCCTCTGGATGCGCTGTGGCCTGTGGGTGAGTATCTTAACCACATGTGTCCATCTAAAATCAGTGTATCATATATTTGTTTTTCTGGTTTTTTTGTTCCTTCCTTGGTAACTGGGGTTGATTCCGTCACAGAGGCCTGGACAACAAATGCTCTGTGTATCCTCTGTCCCTGGACAAGAACGAGAACTTGGCTGCGAAGAAGAAGTCAGTGGCCATGCACACAAACTACCTTTCTGCCTGCAGCTTCACCAACTCGGATATGCAGGTTAGGCTGTGCCCTAAGAATAGACGTAGTTCCTTTTCTAATAGTTACTATGTCTCTCTAATTAAAATTCATAAATCATTGCCTTCCATGTATAATTGCCATCTATATATAAGTAAATGGAGCTTTCTTACCTAATAATTTACAACTGGGAGTTGTTTCTGGTCACATGATCCTTCGTGCAGCAAATCCATTTACATCCATTATGTTTGAGCATGTCAAATTTTATTAATCTTCAGAATGTTTTCCTTATCATCTGCTTGTTTTAAAGATCCTGACATCCAGTGGTGATGGTACCTGCGCATTATGGGATGTTGAGAGTGGGCAGCTGTTGCAGAGTTTCCATGGTCACGCAGCAGATGTGCTCTGTCTTGACCTGGCCCCATCAGAGACCGGAAACACGTTTGTTTCAGGGGTGAGGACACTTCATTTACTCGATTTACACTGCTCCTTATCACTTTTTAAACTTAAGTGAAGTATTTAATCATTTTCTAAATGATTTTTTTTTTAATTTAACATGTTTTTATATTCCTGTAGGGTTGTGATAAAAAGGCCAATGTCTGGGACATGCGTTCAGGACAGTGTATTCAGTCTTTTGAGACGCATGAATCAGACATAAATAGTGTGCGGTAAGTTTTTTTTTTTTTAATTAAATGGCTGTTGAGATTCAGCTAAAACTTACTTGGTGTTTGTTTTAAGTTAACAAATTGACTGCTGCTGTTTTTATTACTTTAACTAGGATTCAAAATAAGACACACTAAATCAAACCTGTTCCTAACTATGGCTGTTTCATTTTATTAACAGATACTATCCAAGTGGAGATGCATTTGCATCTGGCTCAGATGATGCTACAGTATGTATTCCGGTTAATTGGTTTGATCTTCAGGTGGAAAAATTCAACATTTTAGGAAATACACATATTAATTTCTTGGCAAGTTAGATGAGAAAATCTACATTATTGTCATGTCCGTATGGTAATTTATGAAGCTACTGCCAGCAGCCTCTGTCACACTAAACAAAACAGACATATAGTTTGAACTAGCTCAACATTTTTTCACATCTGTTCAAAGTACTCTTGGTAATCTATGGAATTAATACTCTGTTTAAGATTGAAATACTGACCTTTGTTACAGTGTCGTCTGTATGACCTAAGGGCAGACAGAGAAGTGGCTATTTATTCCAAAGAGAGCATCATATTTGGAGTCTCTAGTGTTGATTTCTCTCTCAGTGGTAAGTTGATAGAAATTCAGCTTTGAAGGACTCCACTTATATTTTGTGTTTAATGAATTTTTTATTTGTTTCAGGTCGTTTACTCTTTGGCGGCTACAATGACTATACCATAAATGTTTGGGACGTTCTCAAAGGAACACGGGTTTCGATTCTGTTTGGACATGAGAACCGTGTCAGTACACTGCGAGTTTCCCCAGATGGGACCGCCTTCTGCACAGGTTCTTGGGACCACACTCTTCGGGTATGAAATGTATTTCGTCTGACAACCTATAGTCTGAAATAATAAGTTAGAAACCATTGTTTGAATATCTCCTAATGGCTTTTGTTTCTTTTATTTAAGATCTGGGCTTAAGGATGAAGACACAAAGGATTAAATGGTTCACGGACCCACTGAAGACACACCATCCTTTCTGTTCGCTAGAGTACAATCACAGAGCTAGAGACTGAGTCTTGGTTGTACATATAGCATATTAATAGCATTGTATATACTTGTCTCATGGCCATGGTAGATTTACATATCTCAGAAAGTAATTATACCAAATGCCACGCATATATTACAGAAAATTTCACAGGAGTACTTATGGTTGCAGTTTAAAATGTATATTGCTGAAAATATCACTGGTAGAGACTAGCATCTGTTTAGGATAGAAGTGACACAATAAAGTAATGTATTGTATGTGCCCACAGTTACTTGTTTATTCATTTGTTTTTAAGCACAAAAATAATGTAGTGAAACAGTCTGTGAAACGAAATGTGACACAAGGAATCAAAACACATCTGATGGAGAAGCATGGGCATTTAGATGATAATATTATTGTCCTTCACTTTACTATTATCATAATAGTAAAGATGACTAGCTTGATTCTGCAGCAGGTAAAAATAACATTACATAAAAATCAGCATTGGCATAAATTACTGTGACCAAAGACAAATTTGTAGTTGGAGACATAGATGAAAATTCCTGCAATTCCTCGTTTCTTTACAGAAATTCATGTGCTGATATTACTTTATTGCAAGAGAGAACATTTTAAAGCCAACCTCCCACAGATGTTTTAATTTTTCATCCGTGTAATATTAAAACATGGTTTAACTTTTCCTGCAGTGGAAGCTGTTCCCTGCTTGAGATGCACACACAGTCACTGCAGACACTCTGATCCTAAGGTCCCCTGCTAGATATCTAAATTCAATTATCAGAATGTATTCACCATCATGTACTTGTCCAGATGCTGTTATTTCATATTGACTGTAATTATTTTATTGTAGTTTAGTGTACAGTTATACAAGGGACTGTTTATCAAAATATTACAAACATAATAAACTCAGTTTTGAATATCAGTATAACAGTGTGTTTCATGATTTCTCTCTACCTCGTCTTAGTTTTACTATTTTTTTCTATTACTATTTATAGCACTAAAAAGCGACTGTTTTTACTACAAGTTTTTAATAAAGCTTTTTTCAAATTCAAGGGGAAGTGACGTATTAACAAGCTCGACTGCTGAATCAAAACAATGGCCGACTGGTGCTGCAGTATTTCACCGATGGTCGTCTTTCTAAACGTTAAACAGGCAACGTTGACTTTTTAAGTGTAAGAAAGTTGTCCTGGAATAACATTCGATTTAATGAGTGATTTTTAAAGGAAGAAAACAGCTCCCACACCCACGTTTTGCTGCCAAAATGAGCGATGTTGTGGAGAAGACCCTGACAGCTCTGCCGAGCCTCCTGTCATTTGACTCTCAGCCTGGATCTAGTAAACTGTCCTCCACCTCCAAACTAGGAAATCTCATCAGAGGGCTCACAGAGCTAACGTCCAAACATGTGAGTCTTCCCTTTAAAATTTAAAATATAAACATGTTCTTTAATGTTAGCTTGCTAAGCTGCCTATGCTAACTAATAAAGGAGTGTATGTGTTTGTTTGAGTGTGTGTGTATGTTATTTTGTACAACGTTTTAAAGGTACATACTGTACGATACTGCTTTTTTTAAATCCCGATTACACAGCATTACTTTCTGATGATATTCTGGTGAAACAGAGAAAGGACTGTTTTTAAGGCTTGTCCTGTTGATGCGTTCATGTGCTTGTGATAAGCTTAGACCTAAAGTTGTTAATAGTCAAGCTGTCAACATGCGTACTGTTGTAAAAAAAAAAACATCAAACGTAGAGGAACAAAATCTAATTAAAGCAAAAAAAAATTATGGCTCAAACCGTCACTGTTTACAAATAACAAAAGGTTTTATACTATGACATATTGAAAATGCAGCTAATGTTCGCTGGTAGTCTGTCAATCGAATGCATGATCTAAAGTAAACAGTGTGGTATAGTTATTGTGTGCTGTGAGGTGATGTGCTGTGTGTCATATTTTCTGTGTTTTTAATACTGAATAATAGACATGACAAGCTTTGTAATCCCATCCTTTCCATGATGTTTTTTCTGATGTTTGATGTGCAGGGTGCACACTGCAGTATGAAGAATAGTCACTAGGTGGCAGAAATTTGTTTCATTATGGCCATTTTTTTTAAGTTGACTGATTAAATTGTTTATTGTTGTTTAGTTATTTTAAATAAATAGTTTGACCATGACTCAATAAAACATAACACAAATTATGTACTAACCTTACATGGTCAATTGCAAAAATCATCATTCAGTTAAAAGTTTTACATTGGAATTTACTTCTTACTGTCTTTACTTGTGTGTTTCTCATATTCAGGAGGAGGAAAAACTTATTCAGCGTGAACTAGCATCTATTAAAGAACAGGTGTCCTCCCCCAACACCTCCATGGTACAGTCCTCCTAACTTCCGATTTGGTTTTGCACAAGAAGATAGATAATTTATGAGTTCTTTGATGCCTAAAACTCTTGAGTGTTTACTTCTTCCTTCTTTTATGCCTTGATCAGAGGCAGATGAAAGAGTTAATGGTGAGAGCGATCTACTGTGAAAGCCTGGGTTATGAAGCATCTTTCATCTACATTCATGCCATCAAACTTGCACAACAAGGTGCTGGTCTGGAGAAAAGAGTTGGTATGTTCTTTTGTACTTGGCTGAAAACAAAATCCTTACCCAGCGAGGCTGTATTACGTACAATCAACGTGATCAATTTACTTCTTTTATCAACACAATGACTTCACATTGAATATGTGTGATCTGTGTTATTTTACAGGTTACCTTGCTGTGTCATTGTTTCTAAACGAAAGTCATGAGCTACTCCTTCTCCTTGTGAACACTGTATTAAAGGTTTGTGTAGGTTTTTACCATATTTGTTATTATTAACAGATGTACAGGATGATGGTGTATTTTGTCTTTGCAGGATCTTCAGAGCACAAACCTCATTGAAGTGTGCATGGCTCTAACTGTTGTCGGTCAAATATTCCCCAAAGATATGATACCTGCAATCCTTCCTTTGGTGGAGGAGAAACTTAACCACCCAAAGTAAGTAATGTCTCTCCTGTACCTTTAATTACCTGTTAATTCATATGCTAACTGGTGCATGAGAAATTAATTTTAATATAATGATTTTTAAGTGTTTGTCTTAATGTGTTTTTAGGGAAATTATTCGACGAAAAGCAGTCCTGGCATTGTACAAATTCTATTTAATAGCACCGAATCAAGTCCAACACATCCATAATAAGTTTCGCAAAGCTTTGTGTGACAAGGATCCTGGTGTGATGACAGCTTCACTACATATCTACATGCAGATGATTACGGTAGTTTGTTTTTACTTTCTCAATTTCACCATATTTACTGATTTCCAAAAAATTACAACTTTTTACAGCAAATTTATCATATAATTATTAGAGATGTCCTATATTAGCGGTCTACCGATATTATAGGTTTTGTTTTTTGGCATTACAATTTAATATTGGAAATTATCGATATCGGTTTTTACTTTTTTAATGACACAACTTTTACACAACATTAACATATTATCATCACAGTTCTTCAGCTACTTCTCAAAATGTCAAAATATGAGAGCTGTGATGTATAGTTTTTGTGATACTTTTGTTCATTTGGCACCACCACAATAAATGCCGTGGCTTCCACTTGTTCAATGCAACACTAGTAATTATTATAAATTTGTATAATGTAATTTTGTTTTTTACAGGATAATCCAGAAGGCTATAAGGACTTAACAGCAAGTTTTGTCAACATATTAAAGCAAGTGGTAGGAGGAAAGCTGCCCATAGATTTTAACTATCACAGTGTTCCAGCTCCATGGCTTCAAATCCAGCTTCTCAGAATACTGTCCTTACTTGGAAAAAATGACCAGAGGTGAGTATTACTTATTTTATCTTTGGATGAAATAAATGTCCATGCTTTTGTGTTGTGTAAATACTTATAGTGAAATTTCATGAGTGTGTTTTCTGCTCCAAGCATGAGTGAGATCATGTATGACGTCCTGGACGAGTCTTTGCGAAGAGCAGAGATGAATCATAACATTACTTATGGTATGGGATTTCGGAGTAGAGTTTCAAATAAATGTGGTCATTTAAAATCACTAACATTTATCTCTCCCTTTTCAGCAATATTATATGAGTGTGTAAAATGTATTTACACAATTTATCCCAAATCTCAACTTTTGGAAAAAGCTGCAAAGTGCATTGGCAACTTTGTTCTGTCACCGAAGATAAATCTCAAATATCTAGGTATGTTGAGAGGAAACCATAGTATTTACTATAATCCATATTTATAATTCGATTGGATATATGAATAAATACACTGTAATATAATTAATACTCTTTTTTATTTTACTCTTATTTCTTTGGTGGTATTTTAGGCTTGAAGGCCCTCACCTATGTAATCCAGCAGGATCCTAAACTGGCCCTGCAGCATCAGATGACCATCATAGAGTGTCTTGATCACCCTGATCTCATCATTAAGCGTGAGGTGAGGCAGACCCTGGGGTAGTTTAGAGTTAAGTGTCAGAGACTTTGCAGATTTACTGGATTTTGTGTGCTCTCTGTTCAATTGTAGACACTTGAGCTGCTCTTTCGGATCACTAATGCCCAGAATGTCATGGTCATTGTGGAGAAGATGCTGGAGTTTCTCCGTATCAGTACAGATGACTATACTACTATTGACCTGGTGGGGAAGGTGGCAGAACTGGCAGAGAAATATCCTTCATGGAAACATAGTCAATTGTCATTGTCAGTGTTCCATTAATTTATCTGTAGTTTACAGAGTACACGTGGATCATAACCACAGTTATGATTGGCAGAAGGTTTATGCTGATGTTTGACAGCCCGAATAATAAATTTATTCAGTCTGAATATCCCTGGCAGTGATGCAGCTAGAAATTGTTTTCCAGCCTTCATGCACAACAGAAAAGAATGCGGAAAAAAGACTAACAAAACTAAGCATATGCGGAAATGCAAGTGTGAGATGTAACTCATGCTTTAGGGGAAACCCACATAATCTAATTCTGAAATAACACAATGTTTTTTGTTATATCTGTTTCTTCTACTTGGTTGTGTTGCTCTTTCCTATAAACATTATACATATGCACCAGATAATGAATGGTTCATTGAGACCATGAACACAGTGTTTTCACTGGGTGGAGACATGATGCAGCCTGACATCCCAAACAGTTTCCTCAGACTGCTATCTGAGGGTGAGATAACCACAGCTTATTCTGTGTTGTGACATGTCAGTGCATTCAATGCCTTATATGCCTTATTTTGTTATGTCCAGGATTTGACAGTGTGGAGGAGGACAGGAAGCTGAGGCTGTTTGCTGTGGAATCATATGTTTCTCTGTTGCAAGGAGATCCTTGCAAGCTGCCACAGCGTTTCCTCCAAGTCATCAGCTGGGTAAGGGCTGTTTGCATAATGCTCTCTATGAGTTGTTTGTATGAGTCGCATGTAACTATCATTAGAGCAAGAAGCAAAAAGTTAAAAAAAGAATGCGGTACTTTGTCTAGCAGATATAAACCGGAAGATTAGTTAACTAACGAAGGCTGAAAATACATTTATTGTTACATGAATGCAGACTTAGACACGAACAAGAAATTAAAACAAGCCCATTAAGAAGCTATGTTATTAGAGGCTACTATGTCCAGGTTCCGCTCACAGATCATTTGATGGTTTAAAGATCAACAATGCCCAGTCCAGGCAAACAGGTCTGAATGCATCCAAGAACCAAGAACCACTCTCTGTACATGCTAGTAGTATACTGTATATAGAGAATAGTTGCAAATTTTGGGAACAAAGACAGAGAAACAGAGGATAATTCAGCTCTTAAAGTACCATAACATCCACTCATTTGATTATCATTTCTAAAAATGTTGCAGGTATAAACTTACTTGTATGACATGAGGCAGTCCCTCTCTTTGCTTATTTAATACACTGAGGCTCTGCCATCTCTTTGCTATACCTAGGTCCTGGGTGAATACTCTCATTTAAAGAAGGAACTGGAAGCAGCTACAGTTTTGAGACTGCTTGAAAACTTGTTGGGCACAATGCAAAACAGCAATGAAACTAAAACCTGGGTCCTCATGGCAATGACCAAGCTGTGTGAGGGCAGGGCAAGTGTTTCTGTGGCTCACCAGGCTTCTGAAACATACGTCGGCTCAATGGACACTGTGCTGAGACAGAGGGCTCAGGAGCTGCAGCATCTCAGTCAAGACTCCGAATTACGAGCCAGGGTGTTACCTCGAGACAATGACCTAGAGTCTCTAGAGGTAATACACACAAGGGGCTGCAGAATTACAAAAATTATGTGTCAGAGTGTGTATTTGTGATTGTAATATGAACTGGCTATACTGATAAATAATTACCGGTAATTTTGATTTAAATGTATGTGGCTACTGAAATGTAACAGTGTATGGAATAAGACACCAGAAACATAAATAACGTAAATGATAAATGTGTTGAACCCAGTGGATAATGTCACTTTGTAGGTCTTACTCCCAAAGTAAAGGCTCATTACCTGATAGTTGAAGAAAGAAAAATCCTGCCTGCACTTGTCCTCCATGACTCACAGCCAAGATTAATTTCAGCATTTGCCAAACTCATAGGGATCATAATTTGAGGCATTATCAGTGCAGTTGTTTTTGCATGTCCAGAGTAATCTGAAGGGTGGGATTTACCACAAAACTGCATTTAGTTTCAGTTAGCTAAGGACTAAGACTAGCAATTGAAACACAAATGAATTTCATGTTGCAATCTTTTATACCAAATACACAGTGTAAAATGATGTGACATGGTGTATTTGCAAACACACACATATATAAACTTGAATTTGCAAATCTTTCAGAATGTTTCCAAATGTTTTTTTCATCACATTGAAGGAGATGTTTAAACTTGCAGTTGTTTTCATGGTGGTTCCCAGGTGGATTCCTCATTGTCATTTCTGGATGGATTTGTGTCGGAGGCGTTGGCTGCTGGCGCTGCTCCATACAAGCCTACCCATCAAAGGCAGGAGGAACTTGCTCAGGCAAAAGGTAAAAATAATTTAAATGGTTCTGAGTGGTACAGTATATTTGACACCATGTGCACTGCCTTCTTTTGAATAGTTCTGACTGTGTGGTCTGTCTCAGCTTTAAGTTTGGAGCCATATAGCCTGCCCCTGCCCATCAGCATGTCCTCCTGCAGCATCACTGACAGACAGTCTCCCACACAGTTGTCCATGAGCTCTGGCCTATCAGGCGACAGCACCGACCTCTCACACAGAGGAGGGTAAGTGGAAACACTTTGTATACCCCTGGCAGAGTTCTGTTTTTGTTCATTGTTTTGAACTGACACTGGTGGTTTTCCATTTTTACATCAGCTCTACAACACTGAAGCTGGATGGAGTAAAGCGGGTGTGGGGGAAGGAGGGGTATCTGGCACAGAAAGAATCTGTTGAGGAAGCTGCCCAGGTGGAGGTACCCAGCCCCCTCCGCTCACCCAGCCAGCAGGCAGAGGCTGACAGCTCACACGACCAGACCCCAACTCCAACACCAACCCCTGAACCTGATCAAGAAAAACAGCAGCTGGCTTCTTCTCTGTTTTTTGGCCTCAGTTCCCAAAGCTCTGTGTGTTTGGTGAGACTCCAGATTCTTGGTTGTCCATCACGTCTAGAAAACAGAACTTAAAGCATATCTTCTATTAAATATGATCTAAACTGATTTTAGAGTTATAATTGTGGCCTTAAATTTATCCACTGTGTCTCAGCCCTTTCTATGTTTAAAATTAACCTTTTTAAAAAATCAAACCCTGTTTCCCTGTTGCAGATGGGAAAAACTGGGCAGACACACCACAGATTCAGAAGAAAAGCAAAAGATCAGGGCTCATCCTCTGGTTCCACTGAGCAAATATCCAGCTCCCCTGTGTCTGCTCTTAACACAGTAGATAACTTGCTGTGCTACAACCCACTGGACTCCAACATCATCTCAGACATGTCTGTCTCCTCATCCAAACAATCATTTGAACCCCCTCAGAGCTTCATTGCTCCTAATGGCACCTGTGATGTAGAGGCTAAGTTAACTGATGAATATAACGGTTTGGTTGACACCCATCCCGCTCCTCATGAAGACCCAAACAGACCTAAAGACTTGTGTCTCAGTTCACATCTGCCTGCTGAACTCGTTGGACTCTGCCAATCAGAAATTGCTCCCCTGTGCACCATCCAGAGTCTGGATTTCTCAGCCTGTCATGTGCAGAAAGAAGATTCCTTAGTGCTAGTCGTTTTCATTGCCAACACCTCTGACATGGCCGTTCCACGGATAATATTAGATCTTGACTCAGAACAGCTGGAGGTAGATAACTAAGCTGAAAGTACTAATGAAAGCTATTGCTGCACTTATTTTTCTCTCATACTGAAGAGAATTTCTATTTTCAGGTAACCCGTGTGTCTGACAGTCCCGTAGAGGATGTCATGGGAAGCCATGAAGTAGCAGTTTACCAGTATTTCCTGGCTGTGAAGAGGCCCGAAGTTCACGTGGACGTCATTGGGACAGTATCTTACCAGTTGCCTGTTGGGGTGCCTCAAACAGTGCAGTTCTCATATAAACTCCCCCTTAGTCATTTCATCAGGTGACATGTTTTTCTGCTTTTGTATGAGGTGTGTTCGTGCAGAGACCATTAGTTGCTTATTTTAATGTCACGTTTCCTGCAGACCCTTGATGGTGTCCACAGAGGAGTACGGGACAATGTGGCTGGCCTTCTCCCACGATACAAAGCAGAATCTGCCACTCATAAGTGATGGACAAGCTCCTCTCACCGCCACTCTGAATGTGTTGAAGAGGAAACTTCAGCTTCACGTTGTTGAAGTCATAGGTTAGAAGACTTTCTTCTCCCACACAGACTCAGTTGTCACAGTAGTTTTTAACGAAAATGATGGAAAATTCTATTCTTTATTCAAGTATTTTTGCAAAGAGAAGTAAATGCAAGGTCAGCTTACTAGCTTTTTCTACAGCCTTCAACTGAGGTTTACTCACTATTGATTTCTGTTTTGACTATTAATGTCAAAAAATCAGTTATTACGAACTTATAGACTCAGAATAAACCATTAAAGCAAAAAAAGTTGGGGGAGGTTAAACACCAGCCATAGAATAGTCACCACATAATCCGAACCCAAAAATGATATCTGATTTAATCAATTTAATAAATTTAATAAAACTTTATTTATCCCTTTTTAAAGGCAGTGCTATGCAGTATCCCAAAGAATTTAGACTATTTTCTCTATTATGAATGTCTCATAAGCCTTAAATGCAAACTGTTGGTAAGTAAAATTTATCACTTTATAAATAGGGATGGAAGCTATTATGGCTTGCCAGCTCCTCCAAGATCAGCCATGTTTGATGCATTGCCGTGTGCATGCTGGTGCACTGGCTGTGTGGCTGCGCTCTCCAGTCCCTGACCTACCCGACTGCCTGATCTACCACTGTCAGCGAGCTTTACAGGAGGACTGAGCCCCAGCTATACCAATCCAGTGACACCACTGAGCAACCGGATCCTGACCACTGAAGACAGAAGGTACACAGAACTCTACTGCAAAACTGAAACATCTCTCTATTACATTAGTTTATCTCTTCCAAGTCTGCTAAGCAGGATTTAGTTTTGATCATGTACTGTATGTGTAGATCCTGGGGTTTTTTTGGATTGGTAGAATATTTTATTGGATCTCATCAGTTTGAAACATGTTTGGTTGCATCGTATGTGTGAGTAGACAGTATTTCAGAATAACATTAATGTCTTAGAAAGATGACAGGGCTTTATAATTACTTGAAAACACTGATGAATGGTTAATGATCGAAATGAATACTAAATGTCTTTGTATAAGGGAATATCATGAAGTTATACCCGTGACTTGACTCTGCGGGCTACATACTGTAGTAGGGGAAAGACTGTGACAGTGAAGCCTGTTTGGAAAAGACAAAAGCTTTTTGTACTTAGTACTGTACCTTAAAGTATCACACTGCTAACAATAACTAACTACATTTAATGCTCATTAACACTGACTCAAGCAGTACTGTTTAAAATTGAGACATAAGAATGATCTAAAATTGGATTTACTCATGTAGTAGGTGTTTTCAGATAAACACAAGGTTGATATTCATATTCATTTCTTTTGGGAGTACCAAATTAATTGTTAAAAATGTCTTATATGGATTAAAACAAAGCCTCTCTTTCCTCCAAAACCTTTGTAGAGCAAATAGAGATTTATGTCCTTGTTTGTTTTGTTGACATAAACCTCCAACTGCAGCAGTTGGACACACATTGTCCATGTGTCATTAAGGTGATGTTTTGTAGATGATACCTTCTGATATGATTGTCCATCACCCATGTCACTGATTTGTCAGTTCTGGCGAGAGGTGAGTTTCAGTGTTTTATTTTATGATTATATTTTTCTATCAATGCAGTATTTATTGGATTTGTATTCTGACAGAAAATATTTTGTATTAATTTCACTCAAAAAATCATTGTGCTTTGCATACTGTTTTGATTGTGCTGTCCTGGATTATGTTTTCAGTTTGTATGTCTCAACTTGATTTATATTTATTCGACTTGAAGAGCAAGTTTACCCACTTTATTTTTTTTTTTCATTTTTTGCCTGTGTCCTGAAGTCTAAAACAATTAGTAACTCAACTCAATCTGTAACTCAATTTTAACCCAACGCCTTATTTTTTAATGCCAAGGTGGCATGTTTTGATTTGTGCCTGTGGTACAGAGAAAAATCATGGTTTGGGAGAGTGCCTGTCACTGCATTCTGCCAACTTCAGAATAAATTCTACACATGTAAATTAACTTGACTTTGAGTTTGTGGTTATTATGAGTTTATTTACATCATTACAGTTGAAATAAGTTTTTTCATCACATTAAAAAAATTCACATTTTTGATGCTCTTTTCTATCATACTCGTTTGCCTGTGATCTATGATTGTCTATGATGAACTATGATTGAAGAGATTATGAATAGCTCAGGCCTGATGCCTTCAGTTTAGTCATGCAACATGTAAAATTAATGTAATGGCATCACTCTCTTTCAGACCAGACTGTGTGGAGGTTTTGTGGTTCGAGGGATGAAGCGCATAGCCAGGCTGTGCTCATCCTCCACGGGCTGCTGCGATAGGTTGTTAGTCTGCCGGATACTGTTAAGGGTACAGCCTTGACGAGGACACACTGTGTAACGAGACAACAGAGTGACCAGGATGGCTTTCATCATCACCATGGCAATGTGTTTGCCTACACAGGAACGAGGCCCGCAGCCAAAGGGCTGAAAGAAACGACTCGGCACCTGCCAGAAAGAAAGGAAAACTAATCAGCTGTTTTTGTTGGTTTGTTTTTTTATTCAGTGCCACAAATTGTACAACTTAGATTGTGTGCATGACTTACAGTTTTGTCAAAGTTCAGCAGGCTGAACTCTTTTGGTTTGGGGAAGAATTCAGTCTTATGCATAAGACCAATGTTGAGTATAATGTTGGTTCCCTTCCTTATCTTGGTGCCCTCGATGATGTCATCTTCCAGGGCTTTTCTCATTGTGAAATCTACGACCGGATGAAACCTCAGAGACTCGTTGATGAAATTCTCCAGCACGTTTAGGCTTTGATAATGAAGATTTTCAGCACCTTTTTGATCTGGAATTGAAAAGGCAGCCTTTACAGAGTCTCTGTAATAGTTAATAGTCATAAGATGTCAATGAGATTAACACATCACTTACCCAAGACAGCATTCATCTCCTCCACTATCCTGAGCTCTACGTCTGGGTTTTGTTTCAGCAGCATCAGCATGAAGAAGACACTGATGGAAAGTGTGTCTGGTGCTGCAATCACCATTTCCAGCACACACTGCCTGACGTTATCAGCCGAAAGCTCTCCGTGGTTCTATTAACCGGGCACATGAAGGCGATGAGAACACAGCCAACCCAGATATTATCAGGAGAATTGGTGTCTATATATTGAGCGAGAGTGAGAGACAGACCTGCGCAAAGATGAGCTCTGTTGCAAAGTCACGATCGTCATCCAGCTTCTCGGTTTCATTAACGATTCTTCTTTTAATTTCGAGAAGGCTCTCCATCACATCCTGCAGCTCTTGGCTGTTGACACAAAAAGCAACACAGCTCAGGTTGAAGGAATCTGAAACCTAGTGTTTAACTCGTGAGTGGGAGAATCTTACGCTGCTCTCTTATGCCTGTTGTACAACCATCCAATCTTGAAGAATATATCAGGCTTTATCAGAACTGCTTGCCAGGTCTCAAAGTAGTTTTGGATTTTCATCAGCAGGTCTCTCTCTGAGTTAGTATAAATGAAAAAAAAAAAAAGTCAGATGCTGCAGGCATCAGTGTGGAAATATCTATTGGCAGGAAATTTTGTACACAGTTCAGGTGCAGAATTTACAGACACGGAAGAAGCAGCTGACCATTGAGCGGCACCCTGAGGAAAAGCCTGTTGGAGATATCCACCACGATGGCTCTCAGCAGATTGAGAGCATCCACGTGACCGGAGGGGTCAGTCATGTCCTGCAGGTTGTCCAGATGTTTGGCAGTGGAGCTGACACAGATCGTCACAGTCCTCTGGAGGGTGGGGCCCGTCAAGGCTGTAAACAAGCAACAGTACAATAATTCAGCGTCATCATCCAGTTTTAATCTGCAGCATGATTTATTTTTCATAACGTATCCAATATAGGAAACAGAACCCTCTCTACAGTAGTCACCCACCTTTGGAAAAGTACGTCCTAACTTTTTTCCAGAGTGAGACATCGCTGTTGAAAATGATGCCCCTCCCTTCCATCCCAATGCACTGCAGCCCTTTTTTACTCCCAAACCTGGCAGTGTAGAGGCTGCTCCTCAGAACGTGATACACTTCTGACGATCTGTGAGTGAAACCAGGCTGTGATGCTCTCTCCTTATGGATTCATCATTCACCTTGACTGCAGAGCTGTGTTTTAAAAGGACTTGCCTGCTTAAAATGAGGGTCTCCTCACCGTTAATCCACACCCGCACCATGCTGCCATATTTGTTGTTGTAATAGTTGCTTGCTGTTCCAATTCCAGTCCAGATGAACCTGGTGTAGGAGAGAATCGGGCCGAGTCCAGCCAAGAAAGACGGACCTTACAGAAAGAAACAGGTGATGGATTAAAATTTAATTGTTTCCTGCAATTAGCAGGCATCAAGTGAACTTGAAATATATTCATTATATTGCTATAATTATTCTTCAGACTTCATCCATGTGGAAGGGGACATGATTTGTGTGATGCACAAATGCGTATTCTGTCACTGGATTAAAATGTCTTGACCATCACCAGATTTTACAAAACTGCTCAAAAAAAATCTCAAAAAAGAAACAGTTTTTTTAATGTTCTTTTTGTCTGTTTACATGTGCAGGTCCTTGTCCATGACAGAAAAGGGGATCTTTGGTTCCTTACCTGGAATGTGCGAGCGATTTGCTCGGCTCCACGCGGTGAGGAGCAGCAGCAGAAGGAGAAGCAGAAGGGTGGTGACTTCAGACACTGTCTCCACCGCCACGGGCATGAACGTGAGTGTCCCCAGAAGCAGCATCCTCTTCATAACTTCAGCCACATGCACCGCGCAAACACCTACACAGGTTGACTGTGTCCTCTGTCCACCTGCAGGTAGAGGTTGATCAGTGCTCATTCAGCGTCTGTCTCTTTTCATCAGAGAGCAAAGAAAGAACCTCGATCTGTGGACGACCTTCCTTTTATCCCTTGTAATACCTGTGTCCTTCACTGCTCACATGCAACAAAGCCCTGGCACACAGTGAAACGAAAATACACCCACATAAAGCTTAACAATTAACTATTTGTCAGTGACAAAGCTGTTCGTATCATATTACAGTTATTTAATCATAATATTATATTATAAATTCTAATGTTAAATCATGATCTTGTTTCCTTAACAGTTTATTATTAAACATTTATGTATTTTTTTAAAGTCATAATGCAATGAATAGCATTATTTTCCCAGTTTTATTCTTCAGGTCATTGTGCTTAAACGATCATGATGGAGTTTTTTTTTAATTTCAAGTCTAAAAACGTTAAGACACTTTTGAACCACCAAAGCACTATCTTTAATTTTCAAAAATGTTTTTGTCTTCACTAACCAACTATCAAAGGATAAATGACACTTACTTCTCTTGTCCTTTGCTCCTGCTGACAGGGGAGAGCGCAGATTGAAGAGAAATCAAAGCTTCTCTGGGTTTAAAGATGATCTGCGTTCTCTTACGGAATAAATCACAGCGTGTTTGAAGAGTTTATAAACCCTCAGTTAAGCCTTCACTTTACAGGTTGCGTGGAAACACTTCCACTTTGGGCTCACGAGTGCGATTACATGGCGGAACCCTGCACAGGCCAGATAACGGCATATGTCTAAACAGCTTCAAGGAGAACAAAAAAATTTGCAAAAATGCGAAACGCTTTCATGGATTGTACTCAAAGTTACTTTTTAGAGGGGTTTTCTTCACATTTAGCTTCTCTCAAAAGACAGAACACCCACTGTCCAATTCATCAACCGCAGAGGCTTTTCAAGAGGAACTTAATTAGCTGGGTCAGACTGACCCCATGTCAAAGGGAGATTTACTCAGCAGCTCGAATAAGCAAACGGGGGCACAGAGAAATGTTACCTTCATTTTTTTTTAAATACTCCTCTTAAGAATGTCACATAAAGCTCTTCACAGTTAATAGCATTATTCATAAACTTATAAAATCTGATTCCAACTTGGAAGGGAAAACAGCATTGAAGCAGTGGCTGTGTGCTTATAATGAGCTGTCCTGCAGGCTTGGGACCTTTGGAAAGCTGGTGTGCTGTTTAACAAGATACTGGCCTTTTTACGGGTTCATGTGGGAGCTTTCATCCCAAAGTGGCTGAAATACTTTCTCCATTCATTCTAGTCGAGAACCTGGAATAATTAGGGGGGAAAAAAAACGTAAGTTAGGGTTTCTTGTACGCCAATTAAAGTCGAGAAAAGATATATAACGTTGATTTATTCAGATTTAAAAATTTAGATAAAAACTTTGAAATCCTTTTCACAGTAAGGGTTCTTTCACACTCACGCGCGCGCACAAACATGCACACACATAGCACTCTGAAAGCTCTTTTATAGATCCAAAGAATGTTCCCTTTGTTCACAACTTATTTATTCCACTTCCATGTAATTCTGTGCAGCAGACTGGTGGCAATATCAAGAGGAAGTGTTAAAAAAAGACAGGCAGTCATTGTTGGTATATAACCATCAGCTGCTTCTAAATCAAGCCTGCCTTCCGATTTTACTGTAACTGTTTCCCAGATGTTTGTTGTTGTTGAGTGGTTAGGTGGTTACTCCAGTAGTCACAGACAGATTATGACATGTTCATGCCTCTCCAAAAGCTCCAGCGTTGTTTCCCTCTGACGTCTCATCTGCTGGCAGGTGTTCAGATATGTGCTGGTGTATTTCACAGCCCAGATCACGCTGCAGCAGTGTACAAGGAAACAAGGCACAAATATGAAGGAGAGAAGTGGAGCTGTTCTCGCGTGGAAAGTGTTGCTGGTGGGAATGTGTGTGCTGCTGCTTATGACCTCTGCAGGTTTCGTTTTCCTGCTGGGGCAGCAGAAAGAGCTGACCAAGGAGCTGGGCAGGTTGGATGCTCAAGTGCAGGAGCTGTCACAGAGGTGCAAGCTGCAGGCAGGAGTCCTGTCCATGGACCCTGAAGAGGCAGCAGACCTGAGGAGTCTCCATCGCAGCAAGAGGAACCATGAGGGGGAACCAACACAGAGTCAAGAGGGGAAGGAGAAGGATATGCTGATGATGATGACATACTCCATGGTCCCTGTAAGAAACCAAGAATGATCAAATATATATTTCTTTTGTTCCGATTGCTATTATTACAAGAGTGAACGAGAGGAATTCACAGATTTTCTTTCTGTCATCTCTAATAGAGAGGTTTCCTCTCGTCTCCCTCTTGGGATAAGAAATATTCATGTAATGCAAAATATCCAGGAGTCTGCTGCAGTGATTAACAAGGGGTCTGTTTTTCCATCGAGTGTGTTCTGGATAAATACTCTGAGTAATGCAGCATGACGGAGAACTGCTCCTCCTTCCACTGCACAAACATCCTCTGGCTTCTCTTCAGAGGGTGATTATGTGGTCACACTTGTCACTGGCACACAATGTCTATCACACAAAATGCAACCTTGTTTCATCATTGGAATTGTTTTCACAATCAATTCGACTTTTGAACATTTTCTTGAAGAACTGATCAATTGTTCATTCTAATAAATGCCATCAAATAAAAAGAGAATAAAAATGCTCATTGAATGTTGCCAGGTGACAAAGTATGTATTTAAATACTGAATGATAAAATAAAGTGAAAGAAAAATTAGATGTTGGTGGCGAGAGCAAATTAGCACTGAAATTAGGTTTTATTGTCTCCCTCAGGAGAAATTTGTGTAGCATTGTGTCTGTTGTTTTTTAAATTTCAGGTTAAGTCCCTCATCGACCTGTGTGGAAACGCCAGAGAAGTTTGTTTAAAAGGTGCACTGCAAAAATATTCTTCATGATAAACATTGCATATTAACGGTTATCAGTAGGTATTCAGTTTGTGTGATATTTCTTTTCAGGTCCTGCTGGACCTCCAGGTACACACACATTTTAGTTATTTGCATAATTTACTCAAACTAAGCTGAATTTGTTACCTCACTAAACAGACTTCTTTTGCCTGTCAGGTTTGCCTGGTGTAGCTGGCTCACCAGGAACACAGGGTGTGCCGGGGCCAGAGGGCAGACGAGGAAGAAGAGGTGAGAAACCCATATTTTTATTCTTGTTGTATATATGTGTGTGTGTGTGTGTGTATTTCATTTTTTTATAGATTCTGATCAAATGCAACTAAAACCAACTATCAATAGATACAATAGGACCACCTGGTTAAATAAGAAAAAGGAGACCCTGCGCCTCTCTGACTAAAATATTTAACCTTTCTCGGATTAAAACGTTCATGTTGAGAATGACAATCAGAAAATGTATTCCTAATTGTGAAAAAAAAATCATTATTTTACATTTAATCTGGGGACATAGTGAACAAACTCTGCAGACTAACCCACAATTCATTTAGGTAAGATTGAACCTTTTAAAATTTGTATCATATTTGCTATGCGAGTTACAACTAGCAAAACTGCCTGAAATGTTCTACAGTTTCAAAACATTATAGGTAAAAAATTGTTTTTGTATCTAAAATTAACTTTGTTTTGAGAAAAAGTAGCTAGAAATGATTTTACAGTCAGGATTTACAGGGTCAAGGTTTAATGTTAACTCTTTCCCTCAGTTCTAAATCAGAAAATAACTCACATTATTCCACAATAACTGTTTATTTTCTTGTCAAGAGCCAATGTTGACTAGCAGTATTGTTTGTTGGATCAGTTTAACATGTCTGACTTGTAGCTTTATCTATATTTGAAGGTCGTCCCGGTCCTCAGGGTCCACCAGGTTTACCATGTCCAGCATGCCCTGCCTGTTATTATAATAAAGTGAGAAACAAGACCATCAGCAGACAGAAGCATCAACACAATATGTTGATGAGTAAGAACATCTCCACACAAAATCTACCGTACATTGACACTTAACCAACTTAATAGATTCACAGGCCGAAACGCTGACAAAAAAGGCAAAAATATATATATAATATATTCTGTTTTTCACATAGCTTTCACTGTTCACATTTTGTATTTGAGTAGATGTCTGGTGTAGCCTTTGACTCTTCACATGCATGGTGGCATCCCTTGTTGTTATTGTTAGTTACTGAGGAGGCCATCATTGAAGCTGACACAGAAAACAGGTCAACAGTCAACAACACTGGTAGGAAATAATCCAGAACTTAACGTACAACAATTATACTCGTTTCTGACGTTGTTTATGTTTTTAAGGCTGCGGGCCTTAGTTCCATGTCACCATTATTGACATAACTGTGTCTGCAGCATTTCTTTAAGTTTAATCTCACCACTCTTTCTGCAGAATCATCAACACCACTTGCAGGTGATGATGCAGGAAATGTTTCGAATTTTACTGACTCAGAGAAACTTCTCAACTTGACAATGGAACCTGGTAAACAATCACTTCAAGCAGCAGGGACACTGAAGTCAAATGTACCTTTATTATTAAAAAAACAAAGATGAACTCGCACCAGCCACAGTAGTCATTAATGCATTACTATATAAGAATTAATTGGTCAGTTATGACAATTGTATATGGGTTGTTAATAGTCAGTACTTTATTATTATTTTAGTACTTATGGGCGGAAGTACACTTGAAGTAAAGTTTCAACATTGGACTAATACAATACCAGCCGTCCTGTTGCAGCTGATAAATATGTAAAACTCACATCTATTTTAATCTCCAGAGTCAGCTTCATTTCATCTGGAGTACAGCCACGACAAACTGAGTGAAAGAGACACAGGAAATGTCACAGAGACACCAGTAGATTCACCAACAGGTGAGCATCAGTGCATCTTGATTTGAACTTGTAAGCAATTCCAAATGTATCTTTTTTGTACCAATAAAATGCCTTGCAAATAAACACCACTAGTATCTGTCACAAAATGTCTCATTTCTTTCTACAGCACCGCTTTCTGAAGACTAGCGCCATAAGAGCGATACTTTCAAAGACCCTTTGATGATCTTCTGATGATACTTTAAAGAAGAAAAGTGGTGAGAAGTGGTGATTTATCAATTTCTGTTCTATTTTCCAGAGGCAGCATCACGGCTTTCAGGTTACAAACACAACACTGGGACTGAAATCAACACACAGAATGTCACAGAGGCACCTACCACAGTATTAACAGGTTGGAGATATTGGAAATGAAATTAAAACAGTCATCAAATGTTTACTCACAGATATTTGACCCTCATACTGTACTCATCTGTCTTTTCACAGTGTTACTAACACCACATGAGGCCAGAAATGTCTTTAATTCTACTACCTCAGAGAGGTTTACAAATGAAAACGAGGAAAATAGTAAGTATTTATATACCAGTATATGTGTGTGTGTGTGTGTTCATAATTTATATATATATTTTAGTAAATGGTTGAAAAACTTCATTGATGGAGCCTGAGCTGAGTTTCGGTATCCTAAAAGAGAGTGCAAGAATTCAAAATCATGTAATGAGTCAACACAGAACGTTTTGGTAATGAATTCAAGCTTTTTTTTTCTACATTACTTGATAATGGTAAAGTTTTGGCATGGCTGTTTTTTTTTGATATAAAATTACAATTGCATGAGAGAGGAAAAATCTGTACCAAATCTGTATATTTTTGATTATTCACATCAAATTATCATGTTTATCTGTTTTTTTATTTATTTAAACGCTTTAATTACCAAAAGTCAAAAGTATAAAATGTAAAACTATTTGATTGCATGAAAAACACAGGTTAATCTCTATTCCCTTTATTTTCTATTGTCAGTCTCATCTGATGAAAACAACAGCAACACCACCTTCAATACAGGGAATATTACAGGGACGCCAGTAACAGTATTAACAGGTGAGATATAATGCTTTGAGTATTATTATGCATAAAGAGAATTACCATTACTTGAAAAAAGTTGACATAATACTATATTCTTAAGCCCTTTTCCCTGTAGACCAAAACAGAGATGACGTCAAAGGCAGTGGGACCATTTTTAACTCGACCATTACAAGTGGTAAAAACCTGTATCTTTATGTTTTGACTAATTTAGACATTAAGTTTCAACAGTTTTTATAACATAATAACATCCACACTGGCTGGTGTATATTAAAACACTGAGCTTAGATGTAGGTTGGTACATTTTAAATAATTATTGGAAGTTTTTTATAGTTGGAAACCATTTATAATTTTATTTTTAAAACTCAGCAATAAAACTTAACTAGCAATCCTTTTACTGAACTGATTATAATTTCCTATCTCTTGTATTTAAATGAAACTTGCTCCCACCATTTGATGAAATTAATTTTATTGTTTTGTTTCATGACACAGCTCAACTGTCTGAAGACCAAAACACTGATGCTTTCATTGGTAACAGAACTATCATTAAAACACTGATGCAAAATGGTAAAAAAAAATGCATGTGAATTAATACATCATAATATTGATCTGAAGTTTTTTTCAGTAAAACACATTTAATTGCAATTTATTACGCGTGAAAATGATAATTATGTACACATAGTTATAATATGAGTCATTCTCCTATGTTAGACTCAAGAAACAACGAGCTGAATTTCACCAGCAAAATCTGGACAAAATCTGGTGAGTGATTTTCAGCTGAAAATTTCAGTTGAAACAGTATTTTGTGTTATTGGCATTTGCATCTATCTGTGCTCTTCCTTTTGCAGAATTACCAACAACACAATTACCAACAACTGATAGGATGAATGTTACTGCCTCTGTTAAACTTCTGAACACTGAAGCTGGTAAATACCGGGGTTGAGATGGGTTGCAGGGAAAGTTTGAACACAAACCTGAAAAAAAAAAAACCATGTTCATACTTTCCACCTTCTAGAGCCTGAATCATTTCATCAAGACAACGGCCCCGACAACTTGAATGATACTGATAGTGAGACTGTTACAGAGTCACCAGTGAAATTATTAACAAGCAGCATACATTCTGTGTTAAATGGTGAGTCGCCTTCATTTGCTTTTTTGAGTGTTGCACTGTAACACCATTAGTATGTATGTCTCTCTTTATCACATATACATGTAATTACAGCCTCATTCTCTGTGGAAGTGACTCAAAAGGCAAACACACTTGCTAGCAGTGGAGACATTATTGATACACCCATGGAAAGTGGTATGAAACTAAACTACCATATTTGCTTCTAGTACTGACTCCTGCATCATGATCATTATTTGATGAGATTTTTTATTATTCTCTTTGAAATGCTGATACAAAATATATTAAATATTTTCTGTAGATTCTTCATATCCACTTCAGAACGTCAATGTGACAGCTGGTGGAAGATGGGCAAAAACTGGTTGGTAAAATCTGTCAAAAATATTTATCTATCTGGCTGTCAGTCTGTCTGTCTGTGTATATTATATTAAATACATTTTCTTATTCATTAGGATGCACCGTGAAAGTTCTAAAATGTTCAGAGAAAGCCACTGAAATGAAAAGCACTTTTGGAGCCTGGATGTCAGATGTATCATCGTTGGATGACAGTCGTTACTGGCTGGCTGATCATTTTTCAGGTGATTAATACATGAAATCATTCACGTTTCTGTGAATTACTGTGGGTGTAATATACTGATGATTCATCCTTAGGGCGAACTTTGGTGGAGTTTGAGAACATTACAGCATTTAAGAGCGCGAGCAACAAAACCATAGATGTCGGGAGGTTCTACCAGGGGTGTGGTCATGTTGTTTACAATGGGTCATTTTACTTCCACAATGCAGGGACCAACAATCTCAAAAAGTAAGTGTTTGTGTTTAACATATATAAGGGATTTTGCGTTGCCTCAATAACTTTACCATACAGATTTTTTATATCTGAGGCATATATGTGTCTTGTATTCCTTAACATATATGTGATGCATTTTTGATGTCACAGACTTGACCTGAGCACCGGGAGAACTGACACTCTGACCATGGCAAACAGCAGATATAACAATCTGACTTATCTTTTTGGCAACTCAAAGACATACTTCAAGTTTGCTGTGGAAGAAAATGGATTGTGGGTGATTTTTGCATCAGATACAGATGATAATATGATGGTTGCGAAGCTCAGCTCTAGCTCATTCTCTGTGGAATTTGTCATTAACACCACCTACCCAACAACTAAAGCAGGCAATGCTTTCATTGTATGTGGGGTGCTGTATATTACAGATGACACAGACAGAAGACTGACATACGCCTTTGACTTAAAGAAAGAGATTCCTCTTGATGCAAGTTTTGATTTAAGGTCAAATAAAGGCATCTTGGCTATGCTGTCATACTACCCCAACAAAAAGCTTTTGTATATGTGGGAGAACAGCAATGTGAAAACGTGCAGAGTTAAACTTAGAATGACCTCATAATAACCTTTTTAAAAAGATAGATTCTTTTTTTTATATTTTTTTATATGTATTTTTTGTGAATTTTAAAAAACAGTGACCTAATTTAGATTTTGATATGAGGTGTTTTGACACTAAAACCAGCATGATTTGGTCATTGTATCAAAGGAAATCTATACGCAAAGTCAATAAATAACATTATGCATTTTAGCTTATCATGTGAGTCTGTCTTGGTGAATAGTTTGCAATGAAATATGTCATTGCCTGGATGAAAGAGAGAGTGGTGTAATCTTGCCATGACATAGGCACTGATATACAGACTTATGCAATATATACTCTCATCAGGTTATAGTCTACATGCAGAGTCTTTGTCTCTGCAGAAAGAAAATGCCTGTAAATTAATTTTATAATTATAAGACTTATTAAGTGGGTTGATGGTAACAGGTATTGACTAAATATAGGAATAATAAAATAAAAATAATCACAGAGACAAAAGAAATTGATGTGCTTGTTTTGGACCTTATTACACAGCTTCTTGCTTTTGTCTTGGATTTGCCTGGCTTGTTTGTTTTTGGTCCTGTATAAATGTGGTGTATGATGTTTATGTGCAAAGATGGAATGTTTACAGTTTAAAGACATACATACTGGGTTTGGAGATTGCAGAGGGAGCAGAAAATATATGTGATCAAAATATATATGTATTTCATATTTCTCCTTATGTAAATCAGCATGCATTTCATATTTCTCCTTATGTAAATCAGCATGCACAATTCTGAATATAGGAGTGTTCATTGTCGATGTAGCGGCAATACAGTTACCAGTGCTATTGTACAGCCTTGCTGTCCCAGCAATAAGCTTGACAACAAAGAGAACCTAAGTTTGCACAGGTTAATCGCGTCAAAAACTATCTTGCTCTGTAGAACGACCGGGAGGACCTTCCACTTCCTGTTTCTCCAGTTTCTGTCTTCTGTTTTCTATCTGGTCTGGGTTGTTGTGTGGTGGGATTTTTTTGTGTGTGTTCTCACTCTCTCTATAAATATACATACATACATGTGGCTGTGAAGTGCAGTATGAGGTTGTCACGACCCCAAAGGAAAGTGTCACACATTCAAGCATTATTAGCCACATAACAGGAACATGTCATCTTCAAAGGAAACCTATGGACCTGGCCAATGTGGCTCCTACAGTCGAGATAATACTGACAGTGCTGCCTGTATGAGGACTGTTGCAGGATGTTGTATAATCCTGTTAGAACTGTTTTTTCCTTTCTGATATATGATAAACTGGGAAACAAATTATTTTACAGCTCAGTCTGCATGGCTTTAAATTGCCTACAAATGCAAGACACATACAAGACAAAAAGGCACGATTAGGTCAACACAATGGGTTGTTAGTGATACCACCATAACTATTTACCTATTTTGAGTCGTGATTATTGTATTCGTCGTATTTTCTGTTATTTTCAGTTATTTATTTATTTAAATTATCTAATTTTGCTGCCTAAATTTGTTTTCTTTGTGTTGTTATTCAATTGGAAACAATGTAACGGATTTGTTATTGTCGTAAGTATTATTATTATTGGTATTATTGTTATTGTAAGTTTTAGTTGTAGTGTTAGTAATAGCAGTAGCTGTCGTAATCGTAGTATAGTGTTAAAAGGTTACGTTCACCAGACGCAACATTGTTCACCGTACCAGCACAGTACGAGGATCACTTGAACGTACCAGCAGTTATTCCCCCCCTCGGAACGCCTCCTATGGATTACCAGATCTACATCTATCTGGATGGGTATGAACTACATGAAAACAAACGAGGCCTCCATATTGGTTAGACCGGTTACATCTGCAGTAGTAACTACTGTACCCGCGATACAGCCTCGTACAACTAGGTACAGCCTAGAGTACCTCGGGTTAGCTTGCTGGCTAACCGTCCAAACGACCTAGTTTAGCAGCGAGCGTTACATGTCTGGTGGTCGTGTCCCACCTGGGAAACAGCGGCCTGAAAAAGACAGCGCGTCCCATTTTAAGTAGTGATTGCGGTGACATTTGTTTGAAGCACTGGCCTGTCACAGTTAAACAACGTGAGCGGTAGTGACTTAGCAAATTTGTTTTTTCCCGAAGGTGCTTTCTCAAGACGTCTGTGGTTCATCGTGCCTTGTGAGTATGACGAACAGGCTAGTTTCATTTTGCTTCGCCGTTGGCTGTTGTAATGATAGAATTATACCAGGCGTTTGGCCTAAAGGTTAAGACGCCCAGCTTAATCGCTGAACAGTAGTTGGTGCCTGTCAAACCGGAGTCATTTGTCACTCTCACTGGCTCTGGCCAGGGCCTAGCTTATGTAGCTCACCAATACTTGTTTATTTAACATAGCTAGCCAGCTATGTCGTTTATCTTGTCATTTTCTATTGACTTCAGCTCGGAGCAAGTGCTCTTCGGATAGGCCCAATCCATTAGTACATAATAGGTGAGTTTAACGTTTAATTTCGACAATCCAGTTCAGCAATGCTGAATTTGTACGCCATGACCTAAATTGAACATGCTAGCAGTGACGTAGAAGTTATGAAAGGTTTAGCTGTAACTGGCCTTCCCCCTGTTGGCCACCCTGTTAGCCACAGGCTAATTTAGCCATCACTGCCTGTATGTACACCGTTTTACATGTCGGTGTTTTTCTTTTCAGGGTTTTGAGCCAAAAGAAGAGTTATGTCCTGCCCATGCACTTCAGCTGCCAGATTGTTACTGAACACTGCACACAGAGGTAAGTAAACGAAAGTTCACACCCTGCTGGAGCTGCGTGACATTGTTTTGTTTACTCCAGTCAGTTATGTAGGTCTCCTCCAAACCCAGATCGCTGTGTGTTATCTAATTTTTATCTTTGAATTTTAACAATGACTTTTCAGACGAGTTTCATGACTTACGGTTTACTATTATAGCTTCTCAGAGCCCAAACTGACGATGTTTTTCTGTCATCCTTTTATTTATATATTTTTTATAATATAAATAATTGGTGCATTGCAGTGAAAACGCTGAAAGCATAATTTGTTTGGAGTTATATTTTTTTCTCAAAAACAAATGAAATGGTTAATGGAGAATGAAGGTACTGAATTGCTAATGATGTGAGGAATGAAAATGGATGTCGCTGTTGTTACAGGATTCTCCTGCTCTCGGATTCAGTTCTTTTCTCTAAGTCGTGTGGTGTCTAGGGAAACTCCTTTAGTTACCCAGCTGCAGGTGAGGTCATTTTCAGAGACTGCTGTCTGCTATGCCTCTAAAGATGGAACAACAAAGGACAATGGCAGTGATGGTGGAAAGGTAATCTTTTTGGACAGTACATCTCATCTTTAGCTTTTCTCTTCATGGTAATGTAATTTAAATTGTGACTTGGTTGTGTACTCAGAAAAGCATCAGTGAGGGGAAGAGACTCTCTGGCTCTGGCGGATCTGGTGGATCTGGCAAGGGGGGAAGTCAGCTCCGCTGCCCTAAATGTGGAGATCCATGCACACATGTAGAGACCTTTGTATGTAAGTAAGCCTGCTTGATTATTGTGCCATAATTATAATTGAATGAAGTAAAGTGTATTTTGGGTTAAAAGTGGATGTAGGGCCTTTAAAATCAAGGGGATCAAGGAAAAGCCATGAGTGTACACCCCCATTGAAATGCCATCACTGACAAGGTTGTGGATTTGCTCATTTTTACAATGATAATGTTCTGAGAAGTTATTACATCCTTCCACATTTTACTACTTGAAGCCCCTGAAATTACTCTCATATATTTATCCGTATTGAGTAAACAAAATATATAGAATACTGTAGGAATTAAAGTTCCCCTTTGTTCTAAAGGTTTTCTGTGAGAGTGTAGAGAGGGATCTGCCTGCAGGCCTCCTCTTTGCATGTCTTTTTTGTCCTGACAGTGGAGCTTATCTGAGAGCAGAGGCTGCACTAGTGTCAACATTACAAATAATTCCTGCAGGCAAACAGTTTCTACATCGATCCTAAATGAGATCATTATAGATCTATAATTAAATATATAACACACAATAATTAAATACAAATATTCATATTCATTAAGGGGGTTGACATTATGCATTTTGCATTTGTGTCTTTTCTGTATTCGTTTTTAAATGAAATCAATTGGAAGTGATTTAAGAGGTTTCTTTGAGCATAGGCTGCCAAACAGTTGACAACTCAAGTTCAACGTGCTACATAAAATTTTGTTTCTAGAAATTAATATTACGGTTGCAGTTTGCTAAGTGTCTATGATGACCATAGATGTGGCGTATAGGAAATGTGCAATCAAAAAGGAAGTGTGGTGTAAATGTAGAGTGAAGTAGAAATCAACACTGGCTTTAAAAAGTTATAGGACTTGTTAGGGTGGAGTGGGGTGGTCAGAATTAAGATGTTGTTGTTTGTTTGTTTGTTTGTTTTTGTTTTTTGCTTTAATCCCGGCTGTAAAATAGAGTTAAAAATGTATAATCACCAGAAAAAGTCATGCTACTTGCTGCAACTTATGCAGCATGGTCATACGTTAATTACGAAATGCAAAATATTAAAAATTGGTAATGAAGAAATGAATTAAAATGTATGAAAAGTAATACATCATACCAGAGGCTGTGCTAGATACATCATGTTTTTAACATTTCTGCTGTTTTATACAGTACTGAGCCGAATCATTGTTTCTATTATAAATGTTTGTTGTACAGCTAAACTTTGAATATATGAACAAGTTGGTATTTTTGTCATATTGGCAGAAACAATTACTGTGTAATTTTTAAATTTAAATATTGTAATTAAATCTTCATACTTTCATTTTGAGATAAATCATAACTTCCATTTTGTGGATTTCTTTATCTTTGTTATTTTTCCTGTGGGTCAGCATCAGACTCGCAAAGGCGACCTTTAGGCAACAGAAACCCAGATCAATCTTGAAAAGAAATTCTCTGTATATATGTCAAATGTTTCTTTTATCCAGGTTTTGAAATGTTTTAGTACTGATTTATTTGTGTCATTCTTTTGCAGCATCAAGACGATTTTTAAAATGTGAGAAATGTCATCACTTTTTCGTACTGTCTGAGACAGACACTAAGAAGGCGCTAAATAAAGAGCCAGAATCTGCTGCAGAGGCAGTGAAACTCGCATTCACACAGAAACCACCACCTCCTCCAAAGAAGGTAAGAAAATGAAGCATGGACAGAACCTCATTATAATATGTAATGAAATGCAGTTTGACTGTAAAAGATATTTTGTTATTGTTTTCTACTGTTATACAGTAAATAATAATTCTCCCCCTCAGATATATGCTTATCTCGACAAGTATGTTGTTGGCCAGTCCTATGCAAAGAAGGTGTTAGCCGTTGCAGTATATAATCATTATAAACGCATCTACAACAACATTCCTGCTGGGAGCCGACAGCAGGTTGAAGCAGAAAAACAACCCCCTCCTCGCGGTCAGTATCACTGCTTTCTGTTGATAAATTCTTCTTCAAATATATTTTGTCTTTAGTTTCAAAGTTATTTTAATCTACATTTAAAAACGTAGAGATATTAATCTTGTTTCAACCAGTCACCACCATTAGAGTACTGTTACTTTAACACCGATAAGTCAGATCATTGTTACAATGTGCATAAGAAAGCAAACTCACCATTTGAAAAGTAAAAGAAAAATATTTACCAAATGTACAGTATCTCACAAAAGTGAGTACATCCCTCACATTTCTGCAGATATTTCATTATATCTTTTCATGGAACAACACTGAAGAATTGACACTTTGATACAATGAAAAGTAGTCAGTGTACAGCTTAAATTTTCACTGCTAAAACAGTGTAAATTTAAAATAACCCAAAATACAACCATTAATATCTAAACCCATTAATAGCTAAACCCCTGCCATCGATGGTGGCAGGGGCTTAGCTATTAATGGTTGTATTTTGAGTTATTTTGAGGGAACAATAAATTTACACTGTTATATAAGCTGTACACTGACTACTTTTCATTGTATCAATGTGTCATTTTTTCAGTGTTGTCCCATGAAAAGATATAATGAAATATCTGCAGAAATGTAAGTGGTGTACTCACTTTTGTGAGATACTGTAAAAGTAAAATGGTGCAGCTGTATCTGTATGGTCCACTTGCGTTCGATCCAAGCTCCTTGAGATAACTATGACCTGGATGAATGAGAATATTCACAGGATAATATAATCTGTATTATTTGGCATTTGTTCAATATTTCCACGATTTTTGTAGTTATTTGCAGGATTGTTTTGAAAATCTCATAATGGTAATGATTAATTATAATATTTATTTTAGTACTTTGATCCTCTCCTTGTAGAAATAGAGATGAGAAGACGAGAGGATGAATACAGATTCACAAGTAAGTGACTAGTACTCATTATTGTCACTGTTGTTTTTGCCAGTGGTGACTGCAAAAGTCTAAAAGCTTAATCAACATTTTTCTGTTTGTATTTTCCTGAGTTGCACAAATGCCAAAGTGTACAGACCTTTGTGTTTCAGCCATTGTTATAGTCACATACATAGTTATAGTCATAATAATACATTAGTTGTGGAGCAGGGCCTGGTTGATGTCTTTAACTTCCTGTATACCATGTGTACAGAACCTACAGAATCTACATAATCAATAAAATAACACACACCCCAGTGAGATTTCCAAAAAGGCCTCCTTAGTTAGTAACTTATCGACAAGGGTATTGACTACGGCATACATATTTTAGTCATACAGAGACTGTTACTAACCACAGAGTGAAAACATACACCATCATCGAACAGCCTGTTTGAACTGTGCTGTTGCATGTTACATGGGAAACATCCAGTTGCTATTCTGTTGTGCTGTATGTTTCTAGACCGGCTATAACTTCTCAGCCACAAAGCAAACCCTGTGTCTCCATGTGTTCTTGCAGAGCTTCTGCAGATTGCAGGGATCAGTCCTCATGGAAATGCATTGGGGGCGTCCATGCAGCAGCAGGCTAGCCAGCAGGCACCTCAGGAGAAGAGGGGGGGAGAGGTCCTGGACTCAACACACACTGAGATTAAACTGGAGAAGAGTAACATCATCCTGCTAGGCCCGACTGGCTCAGGTTTGTCTTGTATAAATAATCTTATAGGGCAATTTCACACTGCTAGTTTGATTATTTGGTGCGCCCCAGGCAGTAAAATTGTTACTATGTAGCATAAAGACTGCGGTGAGGTCCGCGTTCACACCTGCTAACGAACCAAAATTGGTCCGATTGATGTTTTGGTCTGATTTAAATTTTTCCCTAAAAAAAATCTACTTGGGAGAGAAAACATCAATCGGACCAAAACGTCTGTATGCTAAAAACCGTCTGTATGCTAAATAGTAACAATTTTACTGCCTGGTACGGACCAAATAATCGAGCTAGTGGTGTGAAAGCACCTTGTTAGAGTACAAGTGACTCCTGATCATTAAGATTTGCACTCTAATATATTTGGTTTATGTGTAAATATGGATTTACTGTATCCTGCCAAAAGGAAGTTGATCATATTCTATTAATTTGGCACAGGAAAAACATTGTTGGCGCAAACACTAGCTCGTTGTCTGGATGTTCCATTTGCGATTTGTGATTGCACCACACTAACCCAAGCTGGATACGTGGGAGAAGACATTGAGTCAGTTATTGCTAAACTGCTGCAGGATGCCAACTATTCAGTGGAGAAAGCACAACAAGGTGGGCAGTTCGACTAAATTTAACTTCACTACAGTTTCTCATGTTTCAGTCGTACCTTATCTAATGGTTTCTATGAAGTGCAAAACCTGCTTTGTGCAACAACGTTATTTATCACAGATGTATCACACATTGACGTCAGTGTGAGCAGTAACAAAACCTCTGTCAGCTAACATACAGTATTGAACAAATGTGCTGCATATTTCCCCGCAACAGTCTGCTGAATTCTGATTTACAACTTTGTTTAAAAAAAAGTATAGTAAAATCGAAGATTAACAAACTGTCTGTATTCAACTCCTTCCTAATACACAATTCTGAAGGTTTGGTAGTGAAAAGGACTGCCTGTTAAGAAATAGTACTAACTCAGACCCTGTGCCTATATTTCATGGGCAGGTATTGTGTTTCTTGACGAGGTTGATAAGATTGGCAGTGTGCCTGGAATCCATCAGCTCAGAGATGTGGGTGGAGAAGGAGTCCAGCAGGTCAGTTACACTGAGTAAAACCTTGATGCAGCAGTTTGTATGTAGTATGCATGTCCAGTTTATCTTTTATACATCTTAGTCAAACTTTACTCAGCAAGATTGTTAAGTTTAATTGAAAACGGAACAGTAGTATTTTATGTTGTTTGACTAACACTTTCTCCAATATCAGGGTTTGCTTAAACTCTTGGAGGGAACAGTTGTCAATGTTCCTGAGAAAAACTCCAGGAAACTGAGAGGTGAAACGGTGCAGGTTGACACAACAAACATCTTGTTTGTTGCATCAGGTGCTTTCAATGGACTTGACAGAATCATCAGTAGAAGAAAGAATGAAAAGGTAAATTCAACACAGATAGAAAAATAACAGGGTTTCCGCTAAATGTAATTGATGGTGTAAATCTAAATATCATGAAAGATGACAATGCACTGCAAATATCCTTATTTTGAAAAACCAGCCCTGGAGTTTGTCTGTGATTGGCTGGAACGTGGTTTGTTATTGTTTTGGTGCGCAGCCTGTGCCCCTGGGCCCTGTTTCAGAAAGGAGGGTTAACAAACTCTGAGTTAAAATCTAAACTCTGGGTTGACCAACTCTGAGCTGTCCAACTCAGAGTTTTCGGTTTCAGAACAGGGGATAAGAGTTAGGCCAATCAACTCGGAGTTGCTTTGAGTCTGAGTTAAGCTCGCGCACGCGGAGGTAAAAAGCCCTCATAAATGGAACAAAGATAACGTGATTCACCATGGCAACAAGTGAAAACAAACCCCGCACGTCCTATTTCTTCCGGGTGGAGTTGGACGTTCTTATGCATTGCTACACAGAATATGGACACATATTAAAAAAAAATAAAGAGCAGCACAGTCGCTGCTCAGCTGCTGTAAAAGATCGTGAGGTGGTATGGCAGAAGATTGAATTAATAAAAAAAATATCGTGAGTGTTTCACATGTTCAACATTTATATTCTATATGTGTGTTTGTGAACACAGGTGCTGTCCAACAGGTACAAAACGTTCTTAGCAGCAACAGAAGATGAAATATAAAAATATAGTACAAACAGGTAGACTGTGTTTGTTTAGCCTGTCCTGAACAGCAGTGAGTGGCTGCATTCAGCATGTCAGTGTTTCAGCTGTCCCAACACTGTCACTATTTACTATTGTCTATTTAAATCGTAAAATCGGTTTTGATTTAAAAGATGTGAGTGCATCGCTACACAGACTAATGAATGGTCCGATTGAAAAATTATGAATCTTGGTTTAATGTTGCTGATGCAGCTGCTTAAAGCTGCATCTCCCTCTTTGACCCCCCCGCCCCACCCCCCACCGTCACCCCGACATCCCACCAGATGCGCGTGCGTTGCGTCTGCGCTGCGTCGCAGCAACGAAGCTGATACGTTTCAATTCTAATCAATGTTTGTGCTTCAGTTTGTGCTGCCATTTGCAAAAAGACTAAGTGCGATACAAGGAATGTGCTGATGTGAGGGCAGAGAATGTTGTGGAGATAAATGATTGATGGGGCTGAAGACGGCAGCGTTCATATAAATATTCATGTGGAAATGATAAATCGTCTAATTGGGGTCTGATGATCCTCTCCCGACGGAGATTCCTGCGCAGTATTTGTGCTTCGATATCAATCGTGTCTTCCAAAAAAGCACATGTCATGTCTACCACACCTTTCTGTCCACACACAGGCTCAGATAAAGAGAACAAACTCAGGGTTAGTTGGATAAAACCTGCCAGCGAGCAGGTTAGGTTTACAGAGTATGTTGCCACGGTAACTGACTCAGAGTCGAGCTGAACCAGCTTTGTGAAACCGAAAACCCAGAGCTTCCTCTAACTCTGAGTCAACTAACTCAGAGTTTTCACGAAACCTGCTTCCTGAAACAGGGCCCTGGTGTTATTTTGGCGTTTACGACCCCTGTGTTGTTTCACAAGACTGGGCTTTTTCAGTCTTGATAAATTTGTTATAGATTGATTTTCCAATACATGATAGGCATTATTTCAGAGAGATTCTTATTTTTAATTTATTTTTGTACCATTGACACTTGTTAGAGAGAGATTACTTAATAATGAAGCATGTTGAATAACATCTGAGAAGCCTGTCTGAAATTTTGTTCTTGGTTATAAAGAGAAAACAACAGAACACACAAACACACTCTCTCTGGGCCAGACCTCCCCCATGGTTTAAAAAATCCTGGGGGAAACACTGAATAGATATACTTTATTAATCCTGCCAGAAGGAAGGGAAATTGATTATTTGTATGTGACTGTTAGCAGTTGAGCTTCCAATATTCCCATTTGTCATGATTCTTGTTTCTCATTTGATTCTCATACTTCATGATTCTTCAGTATTTGGGGTTTGGAACTCCCTCCAACCTTGGGAAAGGGCGGCGGGCAGCAGCAGCTGCAGACTTGGCCAACACCAGCGGTGAGACAGACACGGTGGCAGAGATCGAGGAGAAGGACAGACTGCTGAAGCTTGTCGAGGCCAGGGACTTGATTGAGTTCGGAATGATCCCAGAGTTTGTTGGCCGTCTTCCTGTTGTCGTTCCTCTGCACAGCCTGGATGAAGAAACACTAGTCCGAATCTTGACTGAACCACGCAACGCGGTTGTGCCCCAGTACCAGGCACTCTTCAGCATGGACAAAGTAAGGGTTCTCACATAGCGGTTGCTACTGTAGTGGTTGTATTCAGTCAGACTGCAGCACTATGTGAAAATGTGCAGCCTCCATTATCATTAAAGTATTTTTTGGTTAAAATACCATTAATGTATTTTAATGTATTATTAATGTATTTTAATGGTAGTTCTGCGATTGTATAGAAAAGATGCTAATAAGTAGGGCTCAGGAAACAATTTGCAATATCATCTGGCAAAACGGTCAATAATGGCTTAGTTGTTTACACATCAGACAATCAAATACCTGCTATAGCACATTCCTGGTAGATTACTGAGATGCTGAGCTCTGTCATCTCTGAACTATGATACCACCGTTGCCCTATGATTATTATACAACATGGAGCTGTGTTTTGCTATCTTAAAGCCTTCAAGCTCAATCTACTTGATCTGTTTTTCCTGATCATAGTTTTGTGTCTGACAGATACTGAAATGCACACCTCTGCCAATACAACTTTTTTAAAAAACATCTATTGGTTCTTAAAGAACGCTATCCACAGTTGTCTTAGTGTTTGTTCCTGAATTGTCAGGGCTGCCAGTTGTGAGTTTAATTTTTTATTTTTTTTTTGAAGTGTGATCTCAATGTGACTCCGGATGCCTTAAGAGCCATAGCCAGGATGGCTCTGGAGAGAAAAACAGGAGCTCGTGGGCTCCGATCCATTATGGTATGTGAACTTGCCAAGCAAAATAAACTTCAGATTTTTTTTTTGTTGTGTTGATGTCGTGCAATAGAAAACATATCTTTTTAACAGGAAAAGCTCCTCCTTGAGCCCATGTATGAGGTGCCACACTCTGACATCATGGCTGTTGAGCTGGACAAAGATGTTGTCTTAGGAAAATCTGAACCCAGATATATCAGGTCAGTATCTTTCTGCTGAGAGAACAGGGCCTCGGGCTTGTCATGTTGGAGATCAGATTCCTCATGCTTGTGTGTGTTGAAACCTTAACCAAATTTTCCATTTGAATGTCAGAGCTCCAGCAAAGGAGTCTGCAGAAGAGGAGTACGACTCAGGCATTGAGGAGGAAAACTGGCCTCGTCAGGCAGATGCTGCTAACAACTGAACCACATGTCACTCATTTCAGCTCAACATTATGCTGCCTGAAATCTTTAGTTTAATATAAATTCTTGGAAACCATCTCTGGGTTTTTCTGTAGGCTGCTGGATATTGTGTAGAAGTGATGAAGGCCGCTGGTTCGCATTGAAGATTGTTTCATGATGAACAAGTTAACAGTGTAACAACTTTTGGTCCTGTGCATCAGATGTTAATTCTCCACTCGTGCACTCACATAGTGGACCTTTATGAAATATTTCAATCTTTGGGGATTGTTAACATTTTATCTATATAAAGATAATGCTGTTTTATTCATGAAAGGATGTATAGTGAGTTTTTTCTTTTTTCTTTTTGTGGTGATGGGCTGTAATGGCAAAGGAAGCAAACAGAAACTATGGGATCACTCTGTACACTTGAAAAAATATGGGTTACGTGCCTTATATCATAAGGACGTAATATTCCACAAGTACATCAATATTTTGATGTTTTCCTTTTTCACCATTGAAATAATGGTGCTCACAGTGAAATTAGGCTGTAAGTGATGAGCTACACCGCATTTGTAAGCAGTTTGTATGACATGACCTCGTATTTTGAAGTGTAAAGCACCAGCAAACTAAACACAGCAGGTGAAAACTAATGTGACCTTTTAAAAAGCCAGGATGGTTATTTACAGTGATTTGCCTCCTATTTTAGCCAGCCCTGTAGGAATGTACCTGTGTTTACATGCAGACCTCCATTCTCACAGGACCAGTTCAGATGGCTGCCTCACAAGGCAAGATTAGGTAGTTTATGAAATATCCTCCCAATAAGTTGTTTTTGTTTAGTTGTAGTAATCATCCAATATTCATGACTGATACATATTCCTAAACCACTGAATTTTCCCGGTTAAAAATATTTTCAGTGATGTAATATCCTGTTATTAAATGACGCATTCGCTGATGTCTGTAATCATGTCTCCACCTCAATGCTCTCTGACTGAACCACACTGCTCTACTCTGCTGTTTGTGCTATAGAATGAGAATAAAACTAGATCTGTTCTCCATTTGTTTAAGTTTATTTTTTCTTCAAACCATTTTTTCTTTTTTCATAGGTCTGTTACATTACTGTCAACACCACAACGTTTGTGAATCTTAAATCTATTGTGATTGTTTAAAATATAAATAAAATGTGAATCTCTGTACAAAATCTAAATTGTTGTTAAACTCCTGTTCAGCTAGAAACATTCACCTCAATTCAATTAAGAAAATGCATTGTTCCAGTGCCGTGGAAGAGTTTAGTCCCCGCACTAATCTAAACAGGAAATCAGTGCAACACATCACACTTGCACTACACTACGGTGTTGCCCTTATGTAATCAGCTAATCTCTGGAAAGTATTGTGCTGCTGGTTTCCCAATACCTCAGCATTTACCTAATCCCTATTCATATCCTCACTGTAATTACAAAGTCAGACTAGTTGAAAAGTAAATAGTAAATCTCAACTAAGGTTAATATAAATAAAATTATGTTTTATATAAAATGAAGAGTTAGTACATGTACATTACGTAAACATTTGAAATAAAAACAATTTGGAAATTTAAATTAAAGTGCTCTCTGAATTCTGGTTTATTTGGTGATATGTTTTTAATTACATAGACTATAATTTGTAATATATTTGCAAGTAGAACAATAGTTGTCTGGTATTATTGGTAAACAACTGCTCAGATGATGATGTCAGAGGCTTAGTGACAAAGAGATTATTACTCTGATGTCTCTGTGTTAGTCATTTACACCGAGACATCTGTCAGTGCTTCAAAGTTCTGTCGTCGAGACCTGTCTGTATTTAGGTAAGAAAAGACAAAAATTCATTTTGCTTACAAAACTGTGATCTCATAAACGCTTATAAAATTGTGATTTCATAATCGCTCTGTGTTTCCCGTAATGAAGGTTACTTGTTGGTGTATGTTGGGGAGTATGAATGCGCTGGAGGATGTTCCATTTCAGACAACACAGGGTCCACTGGAGGAGAAGATACAGATGGTGATGGCTCCAGATATCGCCACACCAGACTGCCAACGTATACTGCGAGAAACTGAGGTCAGACAGCTGAGTTACCAGTCACGTTTTCATCATTCACTCGTTCATCAGCAGTTTTCTGTCTCACTCTGTTTGGGCTGGTAGAGTGCGTCAGAGGTATGGGGCCCACCCTGATTCAACTGCATTTTTTAAATTCTTTAAAAACCCCTGAATTATATCAGAATAGTCACAGCTTGCAAAATGTTAATGCTCACTGAAAACAATGCATATGGAAGTACAGTATTTGTAATACCTGTAAGGTTGGCCGAGTGTCTAAGGCCCAAAAACTGAGATGAAAAAACATTCTTGCAGCACAGGTAATTTTTTTTTTCTTGATGGATACCAGCAAATCAGGTGTAATATTTACAGGGCAGGCCAGGATAAGATGAACTATACAATAACAAAAATGAATAAAATAATCAATCAATAGCAACAAACATACTATTCTATGACGTGTTTTAATCATTTTTGACGCGATAATATACAATGGCGTTTTTTTTGGTATTTTCGACGTCTTGCTATACTATTTTTGTCATTTTTGACAATATAATTTATCATGACTTTTTGGGTCCTTGTTGACGTCAGACTTTTTTGGTATTTTTGATAACATACTATTCTATGACATTTTATGGTATATCCTCCTGAGACCCAGTAATTGGTTTTTGGACACTGCAGTACACATTCAGTTTTTGTGCATAACTCTGATACCATAGATGCCACTTTACTGAGTCCTGATGTTTCTTAGAGTGGACAAGTGTAGCTTTAAAATAATGCCCCATTTGTTGGGGTTTGGCTTTGCCAACTATCCATTTCCTGTCTTGTCAAAATGGCTGGCATCAGCGCAAGTACATGTTATGGAAAAAAGAAAGGTAAGCATAATTTTTATTTGAATTTTTTTAAAATGTTGTATCTTGATTGCTTTTAGTAAGTAAACATCTAATGAGTAATTTGAGTGATTTTTCAGACCTGAGCTTACTTAATTTCAAATCACTGATTAATTCATGTACACTGTAGTGCACATTAGGACTTTGTACATATAATCTTAATTCAGTAGACAGCCCTTTGACAGAGGCAGAGAGAATTCTTTACAGAATCATTGAGGAAGAGTCAGACATAGTTTTATAAGAAGATGAGAGTCCAATGAGCAAGACAAGTGAGGGCGAGAACCCAGATAATCGATCAAATGAAGATGACCATGATAAAGAGCCAGCTGAAGTGTGCCGTCGTACGTTTGACTGAGATGGTTCCCAGAGGAGCACTGGCCTACTTTGACCACTGTTTTATCATTCTCCTGAACACTCTTCAGGAAGCGAGCCCGCCTGCGACAGGAACAATTCAAAAGAATCAACCACATAAAGTGGGATTTATTTTTACCAGCCCAACATTTAATTTATACGAAAAAAATCAAAATCAAAATATTTTTTTCCTAGTGTCTCAGGTGGAGCACACATCCAACCAGCTACATTGATTAATTGGGTTGGCCAGGTATTTACATTAACAACAAACTTTTTCTTCTCCTGCGATACTTAATTGTTAACACCAGATGGCGTATTGCAACTACAACGGGCGTTTCCTAATGTCATGTCACTCTTCTTCTCTTGACTGATGAAGGGTCTGATGGGAAATAAAAACCAGACGTTCAACAGCGAGTATCAAGTTATCAACAAAGAGTGGACTGTAAGACATTGGGGAAAGAATGTGGACAAGTGTAGGAGCTCAGAAGTGAAATTGACCAAAGCCAGTACTTAATGAGGGGGTTTCATGACAAATGTGCACTGGCAAAAAAAGGTCACGGGCAACCATTATCTCCATTAAATCGATTTTTGTTTATTTATGAATTTTCAAATTACAAAGACGGAAAATTAAATTTTTTGACGTATTACTAAACTATCATGTTATACTATCTATGTTATACAATGATGTTTTTAGGACGTTTTTTCATTAATTTTGTCGACATACTATACGATGACATTTTTTGTTCATTTTGATGACATACTATAATATGACGTTTTTTGTCATATTTGATGACATATGTTTTTGACAACATACTATATTATGACAGTTGTTTGTTGTTTTTGAAAAATTATGTTTTTTATTATTTTACATTTTTTTTTAAAAAAAGGTTGTTTTTGAGTTTTTTAAAATAAGATTTTTTGGTTGTCATTTTTCAAAAAATTACATTTTATGTTCTTTTTTTTCAGAAAATGTCAAAATTACAAAAAACATAATTTTCCGACCACATACTATATTATGACGATTTTTGTTTTTTTTTGCATTTTTGATGTTTCCGTGAAAAATTAAATTATTCGCAAAATTTTGACAACATACTATACTATGATGTATTTGATGTGTTTTGTGTGAACATTTTAATTTTTGTCAAAATTTGAACAACAAACTATACTATGCAATTTTTTTCATGATTTTTGACATTTTTGTGAAAATCTAGAGTCAAGAGTCACACTATACTTTGACACTTTTCATGATATTTGAAATTTTGATGAAAAATTTAATTTTGATGACGTTTTTTCTAAAAAATATACTATACTATATTTTTCATGATGGTTGACATGTTTATGAAAAATTAAATGATGACATACATTACTTAATTATGATGTTATTGTTGTTTATGACCTTTTCATGAAAATTTGAATTTTTGACAAAATTACAACAATGTACAATATGAATATGAATATGAATTTTTTCAAATGTTTTTGACGATTTTGTGAAAAATGAAAATTTTAACGACATACTTTATGACTTTTTTTTTATGATTTTTGACATTTTTGTGAAAAATTACATTCTGGGGAAAATTTGGATGCCATACTATTCCATAACATTTTTCATGTGTTTTTGACGATTTTGTGAAAAATGAAATTTTTGTTAAAATTCCCACAACATGCTTGACTACGATGCTTTTTCATGTTTTTTGACGGTTTAATGAAAAACTTATTTTTGTCAAAATTTCACTGATATACTTAACTATTACATTATTATTGTGTTTTTGAAAATTTTGTCAAAATTACGACGACATGTTATACTATGACATTTTTCATGATTTTTGATGTTTTCGTGAAAAATTACATTTTTGTGAAAATTTTGACGATATACTTAACTATGATGTATATTAATGAGATGAATGTGTTGATGACGTTTTGGTGAAAAATGAAATTTTTGTGAAAATTCCGGCGACATACTAAACTATGACATTCTTAATGATTTTTGATATTTTCGTGAAATATGAATTTCTTGTCAAAATTTCGACAACATACTATACTATGACCTTTTTTTAATTGTATTTGAAGTTTTCGGGAAAAATACATTATGGTAATATACTATACTGTGTCATTTCATCAGAATTTTTAAAGTTTCGACACCTTACTATAGTATATCGTTTTTTGACGTTTCTGAGGTTTTTCGAAAAAAAATCATATATTAACAAAATTGTCGACGTTTATCGAAAAATTTAGTTTTTTGACAAAATCTTTGACACCTTACTATACTATGACTGTTTTGACACCTTACTATATAAGATGACATTTTATCGCCGTTTCTGACATTTTTCAAAAAAATAGATTTTTTTGACAAAATTTTTTTTTTTTTGACGCCTTACTATACTATGACGTTTTTTCGACGTTTTGGAAATTTTTTGAAAATTTAAATTTTTTGACAAAATTTTAGTTAGTCTACATTTTGGATGTTGTTCGAAAAGTTTCATTCTTTGACAAAATTTTAGACACCATACTGTACCATATCGTTTTCTTTGTGATGTTTTGGAGTTATTTTGAAATTTTTCATTTTTTGACAACATTTTTGATGCCTTGCTATACTATGACAGTTTTTTAGAGGTTTTGGACATTTTTCGAAAAATTTCATTTTTTGACAAAATTTTCGACGCCTTACTATACTATGACTTTTTTGACGATTTACTATATAATATGACGTTTTTTTGATGTTTCTGACATTTTTCAAAAGTTTCATATTTTGACAAATTGTCGACGCCTTACTATACTAGGTAGGTTTTTTTTTGATGTTTCAGACGTTTTTCAAAAAATTTAATTTTTTGACAAAATTTCTGATGTCTTTTCTATACTTTGCCTTTTTTTGAAGTTTCGGACGTTTTTCGAAAAATAAAATTTTTTGACAAACTTTTTGACGCTTATTCTATACTATGTCTTTTTGACGTTTTTTTGGAAAATTTTAATTTTTTGACAGAATTTTGGATGCCTTACATCTCATTCTTTTGACGTTCAGATGTTTTTCGAAACAATACATTTAAAAAAAAAAGATATAACAAAATTTTCGACGCCTCACTATACTATTACATTTTTGATGCCTTATTATATAATATGTCATTTTTTTATGTTTCGGATGTTTTTCAAAAAATTTAATTTCTTGACAAAATTTTCAACACCTTTTCTATATTATATCTTTTTTGACGTTTTGGACATTTTTTTTGGAAAATTTTCATTTTTTGATAAAATGTTCGACACCATGCCATGTCGTTCTTTTGACGTTTTGGTTCTTTTTACTATACATTGACTTTTCTTGATGTCTTACTATACTAAGTCATTTTTTTGATGTTTTTGATGTTTTTCAAAAAAAAAATGATGATGATTTTTTCGACGTTTCAGACATTTTTCGAAAAATGTCATTTTTTGACAACATTTTTGGTGCCTTACTTATACTATGACGTGTTTTTGGAAGTTTCTGACATTTTTTGAAAAATGTCATTTTTTGACAAAATTTATGACACCTTACTATACTATGACGCTTTTTTGATGTTTCTGACGTTTCTTGAAAAAATAAATTTTTTGACAAAATTTTCAATGCCTTACTATACTATGTCGTTTTCTCGACGTTTTGGACATTTTTTGAAAAATTTCATTTTTTGACAAAATTTTCAACGCCTTACTATACTTTTTCATGATTTTTATGATTTTTTTATTTTGTCAAAATTGCGCCGACATACTATACTATGATCTTTTTTCATTATTTTTTAAGTTTTTATAAAAATGTATATTTTTGCCAAAATTACTACAATATACTATACTATGTCCTTTCATCATAATTTTTGACATTTTCATGAAATATTAGATTTGGATAACATACTTTACTAAGACGTTTTTGTCATAGTTTTTAACTTTTTTGTGAAAAATTAAATTTTTGTCCAAATTTTGGCACCATACAATACTCTGACTTTTTGTCATGACTTTTGGCATTTTCGTGATAAATGAAATTTTAGTGAAAGTTTATTACAACATACTATACTATGATGTTTTTTCAGAATTTTTTTTTGTTAAAAATTAACTTTTTGGCAAACTTTCAATGACACATTACCTTTTTTACGTGTTTTGACGATTTTGTGAAAAAATTAAACAAAATTACAATGACATACTATACAATGACGTTTTGTCATAATTTCTAATGTTTTTGTAAAAAATAAAATTTTGACGCCATACTATAATGTGATTTTTTGGCACAATTTGTCAAATCATGCTTTCCATTGTTATTAAAATCATTTTTGATGTGATAATAACGCTGTTGCCCGCTATTGTTCTGTCTTTCTCCTCAGTATCAATTCAACCTGGAGAAATTGATTTTAACCGGGCAGCAGACTGTTTGCCAGGCTCCATCCTGCCCTCCTTACTGGCTGATGTTTGGCAGCCCTCAGGAAAATCGCACGGCTAATTGCAAGTGCACCAACCCTTGGGCCCTGAGCCATAGGCCACGCAGTCACAGCCTGAGTTCTGCAGATGCCCACAGGGTGCACCATCGCTCCGTCAAGTTCCTTGTATCTGACTCAGAAGATGAAGATGGTTACCATGAAGATAATGAGTGCTCTTCTACCGATGATGCACCTCAGCCCACCAAGAGCAGAGAGCGGCCCTTGAGCGTTGCACCAAAAGACCCGATCTCGAGGGTCAAAGACATGCACTGTGGCCCTTCGACTCACAAGTGTAAGCTTGACTCACCTCAAAGCCTCCGAGGTCATAAAGGCCCTTTAACTTCCCTTCAAGTCCGCAAACAAACACCACAAGCACCAGATAAACAAAGGTCACAGCAGGTTACTCCCTTGGCACATGGGCAGAAGAATGGAAAGAAGAGGCTCCGTTCACTGGGCTTTGTGGGCAGAAAGTACTCCCAAAATACACCGGCCCCTGCTGCTCCTCCCAGACCACAGCAGCGACCCTCCTCTGCTGGGCCTGTTGTCAAAAACCACAGACAGAAGGTGGTCTGTTTCCCCAGTGACTCCAACTAGAACATGTAAATCTTTAGCACCTTTGTTCTGCTTACTTATTCTTTTATAACCCACAATGCTTTTCTCTTCCCAATCTATTAGGCCCTGAGAACTGACAGCTCTCGTGGGGTTTTCTTTGACTCTGCAGCAGAGTTGTTGTCAGCACTAAGCCAGGAAGAAAGGGAGTTAATAGAAACAATCACAGAGAATGGCTACCCCTTACGCACAGCTATACTGGCTCTGCAGAAGACAGGTTATCACAGCCCAGAGAAAGTGAGTACCACTTAAGTTTTCCAAACCATTACATGTATGTATGTACCTGAGTAATCAGTAGTGAAAACTAAGTACATTTACGCAAGTAAATCATCTGCAACATCACACTGATGCTAATAATTATAGTCAAACAACAGAATACACGCGATTCTGTATTGAGTATGGTGGTCTGATAGCGTACTTGTAAATTTCAACATGTTGAAATGCAGGATCTTTTGACTTGCAATCAAGTACAAAGTAAATATCTACATTGATGTTAAGGGATACTCTGATTAAAACAGGACTGCTCTTTAAGGACCCATAATAAATATACAAATATAAATGCATCAGGTTAAATTTTAACAGGTGATCAAAAGACTACATCAGAAGTCATATAACTAAGATCTTTTCCCAACAAAAACTTTTAATAATTTGTGCTACTAAGGCCAAGTATACCATAAAAATAATTAACCTTTCATCAACAGGTGTTAAAATATCTGGTTGCCAGCGACCACCTGTGTGAACTGGGTTATGATGAAGCACAAGTAGAGGAGGCCTTGGAGATGTTTCAGAACTGTGAGAGCAAGGTAATTTACTCATCAAATTTAAAAGGCTCTAAACCAGTCGTAGTTTTACTGCTGAACTTGATGTGATAACACTTACAAAATCAAATTAACACTTTTTAGGCTGCTGAGTTCCTGCGGCTCCTGACTCAGTTCAATGAGATGGGCTTCCAGCAGAGTGCAATCAAAGAAGTGCTGCTTGTTCATGAGAATCACCGTGAGAGGGCTCTGGAAGAACTCATGACACGCATGGTTTAAGCAGATCAAATTCCTAAAGGTTTATTTTCACTTCAACAGTCTGTGAAACAAATCTTGCCTTCTGACTAGTCTCAGATTTAATACACCCCTGCGATGCAAGCACAGTTGCATAGTTTAAAAAAAGCCACAGGGGCAATTAAAAATTAAACAAAAAAAAGCATTAAGCTTAGAAAGGATGAACGTCTTTTTAAAACGTTTATTTACAGGTTGATTTTAAAAAAGCACCGAATATGTAGTTTCTGAGGAACTAATTTAGCTGTCATTCCAGCTGGAAGATGATAATATTGATGTGCTGCTTATATGCTATAATACTAAAAGTAGTGCTCTAAATATGGCTAATAACTTTTGACTTAAAAAGGCTGTAACCCCAGAGAAAAAAATGTGTGGTACAAAGAGTATTACATTTCATCAAAAATACATCAGCAGAGAACACTGCTCCAGCAGTAAACCCTGAATTATAGTTTTCTAAAAACGAGATATCACAGAGTCTCAACATGTACATACACATTAAAATATTTACATTTTTTCTAAAACGTTAACATCAACGTTTCCTGTTGTCCACTAGTAAAAAACAACAAAAAACACAAGCTACCGCTGAGCTGTATGACTCCCGGTGCCAAGCTCCCAAGCAGCTCATGTGAACCATTACTGATGACTGACGGTGGAGTTCAGCATTCCTGTTTTCACATTTGTTTTAGCAGCCTTTGTGAGGTCTCTCTGCAAAAACAAAAAGTTAAAAAAGTTAGTACCATGCTTATATTACACAGTCAAATGCATATGCAAGGTATTAGCATTCACACTGTCTTAGCAAATGATTTGATATGAAACACAGATGAATATATCCATTGTTAAAAATGATGTAGGGCAATATGATATATACAGGGGGTCCTCGGGTTACGTCGTTTTCGTGGTTACGACACATCTCCCGTGAACTTCCTTGTTTCCGCTTAAGCGGTTTGCCCCGTAAATATGTACAGACTTCGCACGGGAACTAGTTGGTGAGCGCTCTCTCTGTCTCTCAGCGCGCCTGCCGGCTCTCCAGCACCTCCACAGCACAGCTAGGCTACTCTGCGTTGTGTTTACTTATGTGAAATGGACGGCTGGCGGGGGGGTGCAGCGGCAGTCGGTAAGGAGATGCACACGGACACAGATGCGTTCGGGATCGTGGCGAGACCGTAGGTTTATTCACAACACAGGGTCTACACGGTTGATATCAGAAATCTAAAGGAAATGCTCATTACACTTGCGATATCAACCCCTACGGTGTGTC